>JACEEZ010021583.1:5000-12500 GCA_016584305.1 Chionoecetes opilio
ACCATCGAGAGGCGTTTCTTTCACTAAAGAACATCAGAATATAAGAAAATAAGGAAGCTACAAGAAGCCGTGAGACCTACACGTGGTAGTTCCTGTTACTTAACACTACCTACATCCACCTTTCATCCCCTACCATGATATTATCTAGCCTCCTTTTATAACTCCCAATTGACTCTGCACTAACTACCTATCTCCTGAGTCCATTCCAATCCTTTACCACCCTATTTGTGAACCAGTTTCTCCCTATTTCTTTGTTAAATCTACGCTTTTCCAGTTTTTCCTGTTTCCATTTGGCATCCAGGCGATGACGAGGCATCACCTCGCCGCCACAGCCATCAGCCGGGCACACTTTTACACCTGACAGACCAGCGGCAATCTTTCCATGAATAAATTCGCTCTACGCTGCTGACAGGAAAACGAAAAAAACGATAAGAGTCCCACAGAGGAATCAAAATAAATATGTGAACACCCGGACAAACGTAACGTAGTGGCAAGGTAGACTGTGATTTAGTAGTGGCAAGGTAGATTGTGATTTAGTAGTGGCAAGGTAGACTGTGATTTAGTAGTGGCAAGGTAGATTGTGATTTAGTAGTGGCAAGGTAATTGTGATTTTAGTAGTGGCAAGGTAGACTGTGATTTAGTAGTGCAAGGGTAGATTGTGATTTAGTTTGTGGCAAGGTTAGATTGTGATTTAGTTTGTGGCAAGTAACTGTGATTTAGTAGTGGCAAGGTAGACTGTGATTTAGTAGTGGCAAGGAGACTGTGATTTGTTAGTGGCAAGGTAGACTGTGTTTAGTAGTGGCAAGGTTTTGACTGTGATTTAGTAGTGGCAAGGAAACTGTGTTTAGTAGTGGCAAGGTAGACTGTGATTTAGTAGTGCAGGTAGACTGTGATTTTTGTTTGGCAGGTAGACTGTGATTTAGTAGTGGCAAGGAAGACTGTGATTTAGTAGTGGCAAGGAAGACTGTGATTTAGTAGTGGCAAGGTAGATTGTGATTTAGTAGTGGCAAGGTAGATTGTGATTTAGTAGTGGCAAGGTAGACTGTGATTTAGTAGTGGCAGGGTAGACTGTGATTTAGTAGTGGCAAGGAAGACTGTGATTTAGTAGTGGCAAGGTAGATTGTGATTTAGTAGTGGCAAGGTAGACTGTGATTTAGTAGTGGTAAGGAGGACTGTGGTTTAGTTTGGGAAGGTTTAAAACTGTGATTTAGTAGTGGCAAGGTGACTGTGATTTAGTAGTGGCAAGGAAGACTGTGATTTAGTAGTGGCAAGGTAAACTGTGATTTAGTAGTGGTAAGGAAGGGCTGTGATTTAGTAGTGGCAAGGGTAGACGGGGAGTTTTGTAGTGGTAAGGTAGACTGTGATTTAGTAGTGGCAAGGAAGACTGTGATTTTGTAGTGGCAAGGAAGACTGTGATTTTGTAGTGGAAAGTAGACTGTGATTTAGTAGTGGCAAGGTAGACTGTGATTTAGTAGTGGTAAGAAAGACTGTGATTTAGTAGTGGCAAGGTAGACTGTGATTTAGTAGTGGCAAGGAAGACTGTGATTTAGTAGTGGCAAGAAGACTGTGATTTAGTAGTGGCAAGGAAGACTGTGATTTAGTAGTGGCAAGGTAGACTGTGATTTAGTAGTGGCAGGAAGACTGTGATTTAGTATTGGAAGGTAGACTGTGATTTAGTAGTGGCAAGGAAGACTGTGATTTAGTAGTGGCAAGGTAGACTGTGATTTAGTAGTGGCAAGGAAGACTGTGATTTAGTAGTGGCAAGGAAGACTGTGATTTAGTAGTGGTAAGGAAGACTGTGATTTAGTAGTGGCAAGGTAGACTGTGATTTAGTAGTGGTAAGGAAGACTGTGATTTAGTAGTGGCAAGGTAGGGCTGTGATTAGTAGTGGCAAGGAAAAAACTGTGATTTAGTAGTGGCAAGTTAGACTGTGATTTAGTAGTGGTAAGGAAGACTGTGATTTAGTAGTGGCAAGGAAAACTGTGATTTAGTAGTGGCAAGGTAGACTGTGATTTAGTAGTGGTAAGGAAGACTGTGATTTAGTAGTGGCAAGGTAGACTGTGATTTAGTAGTGGTAAGGAGGACTGTGATTTAGTAGTGGTAAGGAAGACTGTGATTTAGTAGTGGTAAGGAAGACTGTGATTTAGTAGTGGCAAGGAAGACTGTGATTTAGTAGTGGTAAGGAGGACTGTGATTTAGTAGTGGTAAGGAGGACTGTGATTTAGTAGTGGTAAGGAGGACTGTGATTTAGTAGTGGTAAGGAGGACTGATTTTTAGTAGTGGTAAGGAAGACTGTGATTTAGTAGTGGTAAGGAAGGGCTGTGATTTAGTAGTGGCAAGGAAGACTGTGATTTAGTAGTGGCAAAGGGAGACTGTGATTTAGTAGTGGCAAGGAAGACTGTGATTAGAAGTGGCAAGGTAGACTGTGATTTAGTAGTGGCAAGGAAAAACTGTGATTTTAGTGGCAAGGAAGACTGTGATTTAGTAGTGGCAAGGTAGACTGTGATTTAGTAGTGGCAAGGAAAACTGTGATTTAGTAGTTGGCATAGGAAGGCTGTGATTTAGTAGTGGCAAGGTAGGGCTGTGATTTAGTAGTGGCAAGGAAGACTGTGATTTAGTAGTGGCAAGGAAGACTGTGATTTAGTAGTGGCAAGGAAGACTGTGATTTAGTAGTGGGAAGGAAGACTGTGATTTAGTAGTGGCAAGGTAGACTGTGATTTGTAGTGGCAAGGAAACTGTGTTTAGTAGTGGCAAGGTAGACTGTGATTTAGTAGTGGCAAGTAGACTGTGATTAGTAGTGGCAAGGTAGACTGTGATTTAGTAGTGGCAAGGTAGACTGTGATTTAGTAGTGGCAAGGAAGACTGTGATTTAGTAGTGGCAAGGAAGACTGTGATTTTGTAGTGGCAAGGTAGACTGTGATTTAGTAGTGGCAAGGAAGACTGTGATTTTATTGTGGCAAGGAAAACTGTGATTTAGTAGTGGCAAGGAAGACTGTGATTTTTGTAGTGGCAAGGGGAAAACTGTGATTTAGTAGTGGCAGGGAAAACTGTGATTTTGTAGTGGCAAGGTAGACTGTGATTTAGTAGTGGCAAGGTAGACTGTGATTTAGTAGTGGCAAGGAAGACTGTGATTTAGTAGTGGCAAGGTAGACTGTGGGTTTAGTTTGGCAAGGTAGACTGTGATTTAGTAGTGGCAAGGAAGACTGTGATTTAGTAGTGGGAAGGTAAGACTGTGATTTAGTAGTGGCAGGGGAAGACTGTGATTTAGTAGTGGCAAGGTAGACTGTGATTTAGTAGTGGCAAGGAAGACTGTGATTTTGTAGTGGCAAGGAAGACTGTGATTTAGTAGTGGCAAGGGAGATTGTGATTTAGTAGTGGCAAGGTAGATTGTGATTAGTAGTGGCAAAAGGTAGACTGTGATTAGTAGTGGCAGGGTAGACTGTGATTTAGTAGTGGCAAGGAAGACTGTGATTTAGTAGTGGAAGGTAGATTGTGATTTAGTAGTGGAAAGGTAGACTGTGATTTAGTAGTGGTAAGGAGGACTGTGGTTTAGTAGTGGCAAGGTAGACTGTGATTTAGTAGTGGCAAGGTAGACTGTGATTTAGTAGTGGCAAGGAGATGTGATTTGTAGTGGCAAGGAAAACTGTGATTTAGTAGTGGCAAGGTAGACTGTGATTTAGTAGTGGCAAGGAAGACTGTGATTTAGTAGTGGCAAGGTAGACTGTGATTTAGTAGTACAAGGAAGACTGTGATTTTTGTAGTGGCAAGGTAGACTGTGATTTAGTAGTGGCAAGGAAGACTGTGATTTAGTAGTGGCAAGGAAAACTGTGATTTAGTAGTGGTAAGGAAGACTGTGATTTAGTAGTGGCAAGGTAGACTGTGATTTAGTAGTGGTAAGGAAGACTGTGATTTAGTAGTGGCAAGGTAGACTGTGATTTAGTAGTGGCAAGGAAGACTGTGATTTAGTAGTGGCAAGTTAGACTGTGATTTAGTAGTGGTAAGGAAGACTGTGATTTATATGGCAAGAAGACTGTGATTTAGTAGTGGCAAAGGGAGACTGTGATTTAGTTTGTGGTAAGGAAGACTGTGATTTAGTAGTGGCAAGGTAGACTGTGATTTAGTAGTGGTAAGGAGGACTGTGATTTAGTAGTGGTAAGGAAGACTGTGATTTAGTAGTGGTAAGGAAGACTGTGATTTAGTAGTGGCAAGGAAGACTGTGATTTAGTAGTGGTAAGGAGGACTGTGATTTAGTAGTGGTAAGGAGGACTGTGATTTAGTAGTGGTAAGGAGGACTGTGATTTAGTAGTGGTAAGGAGGACTGTGATTTAGTAGTGGTAAGGAAGACTGTGATTTAGTAGTGGTAAGGAGGACTGTGATTTAGTAGTGGCAAGGAAGACTGTGATTTAGTAGTGGCAAGGTAGACTGTGATTTAGTAGTGGCAAGGAAGACTGTGATTTAGTAGTGGCAAGGTAGACTGTGATTTAGTAGTGGATAGGAGGACTGTGATTTAGTAGTGGCAAGGAAGACTGTGATTTAGTAGTGGCAAGGTAGACTGTGATTTAGTAGTGGCAAGGAAGACTGTGATTTAGTAGTGGCAAGGAAGGCTGTGATTTAGTAGTGGCAAGGTAGACTGTGTTTAGTAGTGGCAAAGGGAAAACTGTGATTTAGTAGTGCAAGGAAGACTGTGATTTAGTAGTGGCAAGGAAGACTGTGATTTAGTAGTGGCAAGGAAGACTGTGATTTAGTATGGCAAGGTAACTGTGATTTTGTAGTGGCAAGGAAGACTGTGATTTAGTAGTGGCAAGGTAGACTGTGATTTAGTAGTGGCAAGGTAGACTGTGATTTAGTAGTGGCAAGGTAGACTGTGATTTAGTAGTGGCAAGGTAGACTGTGATTTAGTAGTGGCAAGGAAGACTGTGATTTAGTAGTGGCAAGGAAGACTGTGATTTAGTAGTGGCAAGGTAGACTGTGATTTAGTAGTGGCAAGGAAGACTGTGATTTAGTAGTGGCAAGGAAGACTGTGATTTTTGTAGTGGCAAGGAAGACTGTGATTTAGTAGTGGCAAAGGAAGACTGTGATTTAGTAGTGGCAAGGAAGACTGTGATTTAGTAGTGGCAAGGTAGACTGTGATTTAGTAGTGCAAGGAAGGGCTGTGATTTAGTAGTGGCAAAGAAGACTGTGATTTAGTAGTGGCAAGGAAGACTGTGATTTAGTAGTGGCAAGGTAGACTGTGATTTAGTAGTGGTAAAGGGAAAACTGTGATTTAGTAGGGGTAAGGAAGGGCTGTGATTTAGTAGTGGCAAGGAAGACTGTGATTTAGTAGTGGCAAGGTAGACTGTGATTTTGTAGTGGCAAGGAAGACTGTGATTTAGTAGTGGTAAGGAAGACTGTGATTTAGTAGTGGCAAGGAAGACTGTGATTTAGTAGTGGCAAAGAAGACTGTGATTTGTAGTGGAAAAGGAAGGCTGTGATTTAGTAGTGGCAAGGAAGACTGTGATTTAGTAGTGGCAAGGAAGACTGTGATTTAGTAGTGGCAAGGTAGCTGTGATTTAGTAGTGGCAAGGAAGACTGTGATTTTGTAGTGGCAAGGAAGACTGTGATTTAGTAGTGGCAAGGTAGACTGTGATTTAGTAGTGGTAAGGAAGACTGTCATTTAGTAGTGGCAAGGTAGACTGTGATTTAGTAGTGGCAAGGTAGACTGTGATTTAGTAGTGGCAAGGAAGACTGTGATTTAGTAGTGGCAAGGTAGACTGTGATTTAGTAGTGGCAAGGTAGACTGTGATATAGTAGTGGCAAGGTAGACTGTGATTTAGTAGTGGCAAGGAAGACTGTGATTTAGTAGTGGCAAGGAAGACTGTAATTTAGTAGTGGCAAGGAAGACTGTGATTTAGTAGTGGCTAGGTAGACTGTGATTTAGTAGTGGCAAGGTAGACTGTGATTTAGTAGTGGCAAGGCAGACTGTGATTTAGTAGTGGGAAGGAGACTGTGATTTAGTAGTGGCAAGGGACTGTGATTTAGTAGTGGCAAGGAAGACTGTGATTTAGTAGTGGCAAGGAAGAAATGTATTTAGTAGTGGCAAGGTAGACTGTGATTTAGTAGTGGCTAGGTAGACTGTGATTTAGTAGTGGCAAGGTAGACTGTGATTTAGTAGTGGCAAGGCAGACTGTGATTTAGTAGTGGCAAGGCAGACTGTGATTTAGTAGTGGCAAGGAAGACTGTGATTTAGTAGTGGCAAGGAAGACTGTGATTTAGTAGTGGCAAGGAAGACTGTGATTTAGTAGTGGCAAGGTAGACTGTTTATTTAGTAGTGGCAAGGTAGACTGTGATTTAGTAGTGGCAGTAGACTGTGATTTTGTAGTGGCAGGGAGACTGTGATTTAGTAGTGGCAAGGTAGACTGTGATTTAGTAGTGGCAAGGTAGACTGTGATTAGTAGTGGTAAAGGAAGACTGTGATTTAGTAGTGGCAAGGAAGACTGTGATTTAGTAGTGGCAAGGAAGACTGTGATTCAGTAGTGGCAAGGTAGACTGTGATTTAGTAGTGGTAAGGAAGACTGTGATTTAGTAGTGGCAAGGTAGACTGTGATTTAGTGGCAAGGAAGACTGTGATTTAGTAGTGGTAAGGTAGACTGTGATTTAGTAGTGGTAAGGAAGACTGTGATTTAGTAGTGGCAAGGTAGACTGTGATTTAGTAGTGGCAGGGTAGACTGTGATTTAGTAGTGGCAAGGTAGACTGTGATTTAGTAGTGGCAAGGTAGACTGTGATTTAGTAGTGGCAAGGTAGACTGTGATCTAGTAGTGGCAAGGAAGACTGTGATTTAGTAGTGGCAAGGTAGACTGTGATTTAGTAGTGGCAAGGTAGACTGTGATTTAGTAGTGGCAAGGCAGACTGTGATTTAGTAGTGGCAAGGAAGACTGTGATTTAGTAGTGGTAAGGAGGACTGTGATTTAGTAGTGGCAAGGCAGACTGTGATTTAGTAGTGGCAAGGAAGACTGTGATTTAGTAGTGGTAAGGAAGACTGTGATTTAGTAGTGGCAAGGTAGACTGCGATTTAGTCGAATAATATAGTTTTCGAGATATTTAATGCTGATATTTATGATAATTATAGATATTTAATGCTAGATATTGAATTTGCTAGTCTCAATTCAGAGTTAGAGAAGGAGTTTATGGTTTTTTTCTATTTGTGTGGGTGCTACAGACTCCCAGGTGGCGACAAGTAAATAAATAATGACCGTATACAATGATAGTAGAAAAATAAAATCCGTACGGTTTTATTTTGTTATTTATTTTAATATACCGTGAATTAGAAAAATAATCACAGCACCGATCTGGGTGATGACACACACACACACACGCACACACACGCGCACACGCACACGCACACGCACACGCACACAATCACACCACACACAATCACACCACACACACACACACACACACACACACACACACAACACACAACACACACACACACTAAGACACTACACACACACCACCCCACA
>JACEEZ010021583.1:27151-32151 GCA_016584305.1 Chionoecetes opilio
TATTAATTGGTTTCCTGCTGTTGATGTCTTTATCCTTTAGATTTAGGCTTGGTCATGACAGACATATATCAAAAAGCCTTACAAACCGACCTCAACATCACCGTTTTTAACGTGTTCATGAATGGCTAAAATTGCGACGTAGCAACAGTTAAAAAAGTGAAGATAAAATTCTTACTCTGGGTATGTAGTATAATAAATATATATCAGTCAATCGATACAGAATAACCTTTACGTAGACCTCAATAACGTGCACTATTTCATACTTGTAGCCAAGACACAAAGACGGAAAGGTTATATATATATATATATATATATATATATATATATATATATATCTCTCTCTCTCTCTCTCTCTCTTCTCCTCTCCCCTCTCTTCTCTCTCCTCTCTCCTTCTCTCTCTCTCTCTCTTCTCTCTCTCTCTCTCTCTCTCTCTCTCCCCTCTCTCTCTCTCTCTCTCTCTCTCCTCTCTCCTCCCCTCTTCTCTCTCCTCTCTCTTCTCTCTCTTCTCGCTCTCTCTCTCTCCCCCTTTTCCTCTCTCTCGTCTCTCTCTCCTCTCTCTCCCCCTCTCTCTCCCCTCTCTCTCTCTCTCTCTCTCCTCCTCTCTCTCTCTCTCTCTCGTCCTCTCTCTCTCTTCTCTCTCTCTCTCTCCCCCTCTCTCTCTCTCTCTCTCTCTTTCTATATATATATATATTTTATATATATATATATATATTAAGAGCGCTTAACTTCTGATCTTTCTATAATTTCTGATTGGGGCAAAGTAACTTTGTTTTATTCATGCCTCAAAAACCCAAATTTCTTCACCTATCTACTCGACAAAACCTACCAGATAACTAACTATCCCCTTTTTCTTCATGACACTCAACTATCTTCTCAACTTCTTCTACAATGACATTCTAGGACTATCTTTTACTAAAAATCTGAACTGGAAATCTCACATCTCATCTCTTGCTAAAACAGCTTCTAAGAAGTTAGGTGTCCTGTGGCGTCTGCGTCCTTTTTTTTCTCCCTTCCAGTTGCTTGCTCTCTACAGGGGCCTTATCCGCCCATGTATGGAGTATGCCTCACATGTTTGGGGAGGATCCACTCATACAGCTCTCCTAAACGGGGTTTGGTCAAAAGCTTTTCGTCTCATCAACTCCCTCCTCAAACTGACTGTCTTCATTTTTAAAATCACCGTCGCAATTTTTGCTTCTCTTGCTCTCTTCTACCGTTATTTTCATGCTCACTCTCCTTCTGAACTTGCCTCCGCCGGGCTTCATTTTGTATTGTGGGATTTTTCGTTCCATGTTCACAAATGCTTGACTTTCCTGGATCCACAGACATATTCTTGGCCGTCCAAAGACTCAAGAATGAGGATTTTGGTTATGAATTTTTTTTATAATAATAATAATTTAAATAAAAATACATTTAAATAAAATTAAAAAAATACTTTTCTTCTTATGCAGTTACTTAGTCGGATGTGACGCTCAGAAATTCAATGAAAGCGTTGCGCGATATTAAAATGTCTAACTTTGCTTGTACAGTGTCCGCAAAAAGTATTGGCCGCCCCCTATCCCCCTATGTTGAGGTCCATCTGCAATCAGTGTTACATCGTCCGTTCAGCAACCTCTCCCAGCAATAATGGATGTTTTATTTTGAGTTCATTGGCAGTGATCCGCGGGTCCTTCATACTTCTCGCTTCAGGAGTCTATCTGTGGTCTTGCAAGTCTTCTTTGGCCTTCCAAACACAGTTTACGTAATGGAACAGTGTTAGGTGGAAGGTCCCGCGGTGCCACCACGAGACGCCTGATTGTCCTCTCTCCTCGCCCTGTCCTCATTGCAATTTTTTGAGTGGAGACATTATCAGCTCTCCAGGCTAAAATTCGTGCTCTTTCCTCTATGGGTAAGTTTTTGGGGCCATCCTAGTGCCTTGGGTTGAAAAATATTGCAGCTAGAATGTTAAGGGTGCAAATAGAGGATTCACCACGAGGCAGTGTGTACCATTCTTTCCTCCTGTGGAAGATCAGAGAGCACTTGTGTGACATTTATGCCGCCATGTCATCCCCCATACACTTCTCACAGCCTGTGACGGTGCCAGACGTACGATCAAACGCGAGCTGTGGAGGGAATCACCACACAACGCCGACTCACCCAAATAACTTTTTTTTAGCGTTTTCCGGCCAATACTTTTTGCGGACACTGTAATAATAATAACAATAATAATAATAATAATAATAATTTGATATTACTTTCTATCTTTCTCTGTCTGTCTTGCTATCTTTCTATCAGTCTCTGTCTGTCTGTCTTTCTATCTATCTGTCTGTCTGTCTGTTTGCATGTATGTCCATCTGTCTCTGTCTGACTGCCTGTCTTGTCATCTTTCGATCTGTCTGGCTATCTTTCTATCTGTCTCTGTCTGTCTGGCTATCTTTCTATCTATTTATGTATGTCTGGCTATCTTTCTATATGTCGCTGTCTGTCTGGCTATCTTTCTATCTGTCTCTGTCTATCTGGCTATCTTTCTATCTGTCTCTGTCTGTCTGGCTATCTTTCTATCTGTCTCTGTCTGTCTGGCTATCTTTCTATCTGTCTCTGTCTGTCTGGCTATCTTTCTATCTGTCTCTGTCTGTCTGGCTATCATTCTATCTGTCTCTGTCTGTCTGGCTATCTTTCTATCTGTCTCTGTCTATCTGGCTATCTTTCTATCTGTCTCTGTCTGTCTGGCTATCATTCTATCTGTCTCTGTATGTCTGGCTATCTTTCTATCTGTCCCTGTCTGTCTTTCTATCTGTCTCTGTCTGTCTGGCTATCATTCTATCTGTCTCTGTCTGTCTTTCTATCTGTGTCTGTCTGTCTGTCTTTCCTCTGTCTCTGTTTCGTCTGGGAAATCTTTCTATCTGTCTCTCTCTGTCTGGCTATCTTTCTATCTGTCTCTGTCTGTCTGGCTATCTCTCTATCTGTCTCTGTCTATCTGTCTGTCTGTCTTTCTATATGTCTCTGTCTGTCTGGCTCTTTTTCTATCTGTCTCTGTCTGTCTGTCTGTCTGTCTTTCTATCTGTCTGTCTGTCTGTCTCTCTGTCTTTCTATCTGTCTGTCTGTTTATTTGTCTGTCTCTGCATCAACTAAACATATTCCTTCTGTATCTCTCCTTCCTGTATTAAACCTGTCCTGCTCCTACCCTCACCACCCTCACACGCACACACTTGACATCGCCTGACCCACTCCTCGTAAGAATGACTGACTGGCGGCTTCCAGGCACGTCAAGGCTCAATGTGTTTGTCCAGAGGGATGGGGATGCATAACCTTGAGGGAAATCGATGCCACGTAAGAACCACGACGGCGGTAAATCTGCGATATCTCCAGTCTCAGCAGTTATGCTCTCTCCTCCTAGCCTCTCAGCAGTCTGTCTCAGCAGTTATCCTCTCTCCTCCTACCCTCTATCTCTCAGCAGTCTGTCCCAGCAGTTATCCTCTCTGCTCCTAGCCTCTCAGCAATCTGTCTCAGCAGTTATCCTCTCTGCTCCTAGCCTCTATCTCTCAGCAGTCTGTCTCAGCAGTTATCCTCTCTGCTCCTAGCCTCTCAGCAGTCTGTCTCAGCAGTTATCCTCTCTGCTCCTAGCCTCTATCTCTCAGCAGTCTGTCTCAGCAGTTATCCTCTCTGCTCCTAGCCTCTCAGCAGTCTGTCTCAGCAGTTATCCTCTCTGCTCCTAGCCTCTCAGCAGTCTGTCTCAGCAGTTATCCTCTCTGCTCCTAGCCTCTCAGCAGTCTGTCTCAGCAGTTATCCTCTCTGCTCCTAGCCTCTCAGCAGTCTGTCTCAGCAGTTATCCTCTCTGCTCCTAGCCTCTCAGCAGTCTGTCTCAGCAGTTATCCTCTCTGCTCCTAGCCTCTCAGCAAACTGTCTCAGCAGTTATCCTCTCTCCTCCTAGCCTCTATCTCTCAGCAGTCTGTCTCAGCAGTTATCCTCTCTGCTCCTAGCCTCTCAGCAATCTGTCTCAGCAGTTATCCTCCTCCCCTACTAACTCAAGGTAATAGGATGATAATGGATGGCACTGTGAGGCTGTATCCACAAACGACGCCGATGACGGGAATACTGGAACTGATAAGGAGGGTGTCTGTTTCCATTGCAGTTCCTCACGTGAATAATAATCGGTTAATGTTCTATTTCCATCCCAGTTCCTCCCTCTCACGTCAATAATAATCGGTTGATGTTTCTATTTCCATCCCAGCTCCTCCCTCTCACGTGAATAATAATCGGTTAATGTTCTATTTCCATCCCAGCTCCTCCCTCTCACGTGAATAATAATCGGTTAATGTTCTATTTCCATCCCAGTTCCTCCCTCTCACGTCAATAATATTATAATCGGTTAATGTTCTATTTCCATCCCAGCTCCTCCCTCTCACGTGAATATAATCGGTTGAGTTTCTATTTCCATCCCAGTTCCTCCTCTCACGTGAATAAAATTATAATCGGTTAATGTTCTATTTTTCCATCCCAGCTCCTCCCCCCACGTCAATATAATCGGTTGATGTTCTATTTCCATCCCCGTTTTCCCCCCTCTCACGTCAATAATAATCGGGTTTAATGTTCTATTTCCATCCCAGCTCCTCCCTCTCACGTCAATAATAATCTATTGATGTTCTATTTCCATCCCAGTTCCTCCCTCTCACGTCAATAATAATCGGTTAATGTTCTATTTCCATCCCAGTTCCTCCCTCTCACGTCAATAATAATCGGTTAATGTTCTATTTCCATCCCAGTTCCTCCCTCTCACGTGAATAATATTATAATCGGTTAATGTTCTATTTCCATCCCAGTTCCTCCCTCTCACGTCAATAATAATCGGTTAATGTTCTATTTCCATCCCAGTTCCTCCCTCTCACGTGAATAATAATCGGTTAATGTTCTATTTCCATCCCAGTTCCTGCTAGACCTGCAAGTCCTGCATAACATATATATACCTGCAAGTCCTGCATAACATATATATACCTGCAAGTCCTGCATAACATATATATACCTGC
>JACEEZ010021583.1:39651-44651 GCA_016584305.1 Chionoecetes opilio
AGAGAGAGAGAGAGAGAGAGAGAGAGAGAGAGAGAGAGAGAGAGAGAGAGAGAGAGGATGAGTTCATTACTCTCATTCTCCTGATGGCCTAAGCAACATGCAGACGTGAGCACAGGTAAATAAATGCCAGGCTATTGACTGACTGTGTTGAATAAAGATACTTCAAGGCTGTTACTGCATAAAGAGTTTGAGAAGAGAAGCAGGCATGAAGACAGAGGAGAGACAGTTGTGGGAGGGAAGGAGACAGGAGGGAGGGAGGGAGGGAGGGAGGGAGGGAGGGAGGGAGAGAGGGAGGGAGGGAGGGAGGGAGGAAGGAGGGAGGGAGGGAGGAAGGAGGGAAGGAAGGAGGGTGGGAGAGAGGGAGGGAGGGAGGGAGGGAGGGAGGGAGATGGAATGCAGAAATGAAAAGGAAGGAAGAGGGAAGGAAGGAAGGAAGGAAAGAAGGAAGGATGGAGAGGGAAGAAGAGAAGGAAGTAGGGAAGGATAGAAGAAAGGAAGGAGGGAAGAAGGAATGAATGAGGGAAGGAGGGAGGGAGACGGGATGCAGAAAGGAAGAGGAAGGAAGAGGGAAGGATGGAATGGAGGAGGGAAGGATTACAAAGGATTACAAAGGAAACACAAACAGCAACAGACCGATAGGTCCTTACAAGGCTGTTTGCTTTAACTGCACTACACTAACTAGATGATAAGAGAGAAAGGATAGGAAAGTAGAAGGCTCCTCCCCACCCACCCATCCCTCCAGCCGAAGCTGGCCGGAAATGAAGTGATACCATGCAGTATAGAAAAACTGCATGGAATTTGTGAGGAAAGTTGAAAGCTGTAATCTATGGCTAACTACTACTAGTTTGTGGGGGTAGGTTTAGTGCTTGATAGATTGGTCATGTTATGCGTGTTTTGTAATGGTGTGAACACAGTGTGGAGGTTCAAGGGTGGTGCGGCAGCCTTGCCTGGCGCTTTCTTGGGAGGCAGCAGTCAATCAGGCCCCAGCTCCGTTCAATCCACTGCGGATTGTGTACTTTCCATGTAGGACGCCGTACACTTCAATGCCTCCTGCAGCAGTGACCCTGGTACCTTAAATCCCGATGGTGGTCACTAACTGACAGGGCCCTTACTGGTCCACAACCCGTCACAGGTCGAGAGTAGTAGTGGTAACCGTTAACTCGGGGCTATCTGTGTGTGTTATGAGGTCTAATGTAGTGTTGGTGTAGGCTCAGTGTGGAAGTTCAAGGGTGGTGCGGCAGCCTTGCCTGGCGCTTCTTGGGAGGCAGCAGTCAATCAGGCCCCAGCTCCGTTACAATCCACTGCGGGTAGTGCACTTTTCCAAGTAGGACGCCGTGCACTTCAATGCCCCTGCAGCAGTGACCCTTGGTATATAAATCCCGATGGTGGTCACTAACTGACAGGGCCCTTACTGAACCACAGCCCGTCACAGGTCAAAAGTTGTAGTAGTTGACCGTTTACTCGGGGCTGTCTGAGACGTGTGGGAGGGGTTGTGTAGACGCGACTCGCAATCATTTTACGCAATGAGAGTAAGTATCAGAGGCCCGCGAGATAAATTTATTATTCCGAGAATAAACAGTGACAACCGGGGATTTGATATGAAATATTTATCGAGGCGATTTTTAAATGATTCTATTGTATTTGAGTTTACTACGTCTGAGGGCAGCCCATTCCATACGTTTACAACACGGCTTGTGAAGAAGTACTTTGCTTCGTTCGTTACAAACCGTTTCCTGCTTATTTTAAATCGTTGTTTCTAGTTTGAGCTTGACCGGTCTAGCGTGAAAAGATTTTCTGGGACTACGTTCGTAAATCCATTGAAGATTTTAAAAAAGATCTTCCTGATGAGGTCACCTCTTATCCTTCGGGTTTATGGGGAAAAATAAAGTAAGTCTTTGAGCCGATTTTCGTACGATTTATTATCTTTTTATGAATTGTTATGTAGGAGGAAGAGAGAAAGGAAGGAAGGAAGGAAGGAAGGAAGGAAGGAAGGAAGGAAGGAAGGAAGGAAGGAAGGAAGGAGAGACGAAAGGAGGAAGGGGGAGGGATGCAGAAAGGAAAAGGAAGGAAGGAGGCGGGATGCTTGGGATTAGGGTGAAGACATGTCTGGGAGAAGGAAAACGTGATGAAACTGTGAAGTGAAGGAAGCCGACTAAGGCAAGTTGGGAGAATAGCACACGATGGAATACTAGACTGACGAGGCTAATGGATGAAGAGTGTGTGGAGAGTGCCGTGAACAACAACGATGGGTTAGAAAAGTAATGGTAAAAGTAAACACGAACGCAGAGGAGTGACGGGAGAAAAAGAAATGTGGTACGGTATAAAATGTTCTGCGTTTACTATAGACTATGTAATGTATTTTGTAAACACGTCATTTCTGCATCATAGTTAATTCTAGAATACAAACACATAAGACGTAGTGTAATTTTAAGTCTCTCTCTCTCTCTCTCTCTCTCTCTCTCTCTCTCTCTCTCTGCATCTCTCATCTCGCTCTACTCTCCTCTCTCTCTCTCTCTCTCTCTCTCTTCTCTCTCCTCTCTATTATATGCCAACATGAGAAAAATACATGGGAATACATAGGAAGAATAGATACCAGGATAGCTATTGGTCTATAACGAGGGTATCTGCTGAACTACCTACTACTAACTATCAAACTACATGTAAGAGAAAAGGCGTGCGGCGTGCCGGGAGTGGCGGGAGGGAAAGGTACAGAGAATACTAGGGGTGGACGGAGGTAATACCTTTCTAGAAGTATCGCTCCTCCCTTGAGGCAGAGTGCCGGTGCAGGGGTGACTCAGGGTGGAGTTGGAGGCAGGTTGGAGTTAGGAGGAATGGAACCCCGGCACAAGTAGTATCGCTCCTCCCTTGAGGCAGAGTGCCGGTGCAGAGGTGACTCACATTGGAATTAGTGCATGCAGGTTGGAGTTAGGAAGAATGGAACCCCGGCAAAAGGAGTGAAGGAAATGAGAATGATCTCCGTGACATCCTTAATATTGCGAGGCTGCCTGAAATGCAGGGTGATGGTTCCGGCAACTCACACGACAGCAATGTCTGGAGATATGCAGTCCGAGTATCAAACAGAAAGTGTACAGGTGATGCAAGTAGCCAGCTAGGAAAGTTCCCACTCCTGGGAGGAGTCCCTCAGCGGGCAGCCCTGGGACACGTCCCTCAGCGGGCAGCCCTGGGAGGAGTCCCTCAGCGGGCAGCCCTGGGAGGAGTCCCTCAGCGGCCAGCCCTGGGACACGTCCCTCAGCGGGGAGGCGCAGGCCCTGGCGGTGCCCAGCCCTGATGTGAGGGGAGGGTGTAGCGTGGGGCAAGATGAGGCCTCGTCTACCCCCGGCCCCGGTGTGCTGGGCCTGACGCGTGCCGGGCTGGCGGCGCTGATGGACCAGGACAAGGAGGTGCTGGGGGAGGGCATGTCGGGCCGGGTGTTCCTGCTGCACGTGGCCGGGGAGCCGCGCTGCCTCAAGGTAGCCAGACACGAGGGCTTCGCGCCCATGTTCCGGAGGGAGCTTGATATCCTGAAGGATCTGGACGGAGCGGCAGGAGCCCCGAGACCCCTGGCGGCAGCCACCTCAGGTCTGTCCGCACTGCTGACCACCTTCTGCGGCAGACAAACCTTCGAGGAGCTGGCCAGCGTGGCGCCCACGGACGCGGACAAGCTGTGCGCCCTGCAGCTGCTGGTGCAGGACGTGCAGCAGCTGCACGTCCGCGGCTACACCCACAACGACCTGAAGGAGGACAATGTGGTGGTGCGCCGGGACGCTGACGGCCGCCTCAAGGTTTCCCTCATTGATTACGGTCTCGCCAAAAAGATGGGTGTCCATTTCAAGTTCGCCAAACACTCCCGCCACAAGCGGTGGACGGCGCCCGAGCTGGAGGGCGGCGGGGCGGCGTGTGGCCCGAGCATCGACATCTTTTCCCTGGGTTACATCCTGCACTACGTGCTGGCCCAGTGTGACGACCGCTACCCAGCCCTGGACGCCCTGGCCTGGCAGGCCCTGGCCTAGGACCCCGCGGCGCGGCCCTCCACCCTCCAGCTGCTGCAGGCAGTGCAGCAGCAACAACAGCAGCAGCAGGTGCAGGAACAGCCGTGCCCACCACAGCAGGACAAGGCGGCAAACAAGCCTGCTGCTGCTGCTCCTGCTGCTGCCTTGCTCCGCCGTGTTACTCAAGGACTGTCAAGTTTATTTTCGCGCCGCCGCGTCACTTAGTCTAAGAAGTGACTGCATGGTGACGCACTCCCTGATGGACTCACTGTACCGAGGGTTGCGGCGGTCACCGCGCCGCCCTGCTGGTTCTTCTTTCAGTTGTCTGCATTCTTTGTCTATTTTCTTTATGCTTTTGAGTTACTCTTTGAGGCTACACGTTATTCTTATACCTTGTATAATATATATTTTAATATTATTATAATTATACTCTATATTATAGTATTTCTCTGTACACATTTTTACACATATTTTATATATATTTTTAATATTCTTACTCCCAGTCCAAGAAAATAACTAATGTCTTTTCTTCTTTTTTTCACATTAATGCAAGACTGACCAAGGGCAGAAAATAAATAAAAAAATAAATAAAAAAAACTAGCCAGCATTGCCAGGACCCCGATACACTATATCGAAGAGACCCACAATCAATTCCAGTTATCACTAGTGTAGTGTTTTAAATGGTAGAATTATCACTTTCCTGTTATTGTTGTTGTTGTTTGCTTGTCTTTGCCTCAGGTGGAGTGGAGAATCGAACATTGTTATATTGATACATAAGTTTGCTGTGTCGTTTCTTTGTCTAAAGTATCGGTCTCTCTCTTTGTCTTTATCTATGTTTGTCTCGTTTGTTTTACCTCCATCCTCTCTCTCTCTCTCTCTCTCTCTCTCTCTCTCTCTCTCTCTCTCTCTCTCTCTCTCTCTCTCTCTGAAATACAATCCCTTCACAACATTATAAGGACGTAATTCTACATATTCCTCGTAACATCACACCACACACACACACACACACAC
>JACEEZ010021583.1:49651-52151 GCA_016584305.1 Chionoecetes opilio
AAATAGTTAATTGATACATTTTACTATCTATTGCATTATATATGTTTTGGCAAAGGTGGTGTACTGCGAGTTCTATCGAATATTTAGGTCGAAACCCATACTGATTATCTGTTAGAAGTAAGTTTTCTGTTAAATAATTCATTAATCTATTTGCAATAATCTTTTCAAAGACTTTACTTATGGCGGGAAGAACTGAAATAGGTCTGTAATTTGAAAAAATTAACTAATCACCTTTTTTATAAACTGGAACTACTCTTGCAGTCTTCAGAATGTCTGGAAAGCATCCTTCTGTAAATGATTTGTTTATTATATATTCTAGAAATGGAGATATTTCTTCTTTGCAGGCTTTGATTACTTTCATGTTCACATCATCAGACCTGGGGCTGTAACCTTAAGATTAGAAATTACACTATTGATTTCATGGCGTGTTGTAGGCCGAAAATAAAATGAAAACAAGGTAGGTTGGGGTAAAAAACTATCAAACAATATAGGAGTTTCCTCTAAACACTGTGCTAAATTGTTAGCAACGTTGCAGAAATATTCATTAAATTCATTAGCTATTAGAAAGCTATCCGAAATAGATTTTCCTTGTGACAGAAATGAAGTCTGACTAATTTTGCAATTTTTCTCTATTAAATCATTTATAATTTTCCATATTTTTTTGCATTCCCTGATCCTTCTCTCAATGATGATTTATAATAGTTTTCTTTTAGAGAGAGAGAGAGAGAGAGAGAGAGAGAGAAGAGAGAGAGAGACGGAGAGAGAGAGAGAGGAGAGAGAGAGAGAGAAGAGAGAGAGAGAGAGAGAGAGAGAGAGAGAGAGAGAGAGAGAGAGAGAGAGAGAGAACATGTCACAATAAAAATATGTTTGATAAAGAGGCTGGAGTATAAAGGATAAAGAAATAAAGAAGTAAATATCACAGGTAAGATCCTCTACACGCACACGCACACGCACATACATACATACATACATATATACATACATACATACACACACACACACATACATACACACACACGCTTTCGAATCCTCGCGCCCCGGGGATTTCACTAAAAAAAAAATTCTGGCGGTTACGTCCCCTTTGAGAAGGGGATGGGGGGGGGGTGTGTGAGGTCCCGCATTCCCCCAAAAAAAACGGTAAAAATGAGCCCAAAGCTCGCACTGAGAGGGTAAAACGGGCGATCGCGAGTCAGCTCGCGGGCAAGACCAGGGGTAAAACCCACACACACACCACCACACACACACCCCCCCCACACAACACAACACACACACCCCAAAACACCACCACACACACACCACACACAACACACCACACACACACCACACACACACCCACACCACACACACCCAACACACACACACACACACACACACCCCACAACCACAACACACCACAACACACACACACACACCAACACACACACACACACACACACCCCACACACACACACACACACACCACAACACACACACCACACCACAACACACACAAAACCCACACACACACACACACACAACACCCAACACACACACAAAACACACACACACAACACACACACACACCACCCCACCACGCACGACGCACGCACACCAAATAAACCGTCGTAAAGGTGACGCAAAAGAAGAGTGTGTGTAGAGTAAACATAAAGGGCGGGTCGTCCTTTAAGCGTCGTGCCGCGCCGCGTTAGACAACAGGGCCGCGCCGCGTTAAGAAAACAGTGTCGCCCCGGTTAAGACAACAGTGCGCCCCCGCGTTAAGACAACAGTGTCGCGCCGCGTTAAGAAAACAGGTCCGCCGCTTTAAGACAACGTGTCGCCCCGGGTTTTAAGAAAACAGGGGGGTCGCGCCGCTTTAAGACAACAGTGCCGCGCCGCGTTAAGAAAAACAGTGTCGCGCCGCGTTATGACAACGTGTCGCCCCGCGTTAAGACAACAGTGTCGCCCCGCTTTAAGACAAAGTGCCCCCCGCGTTAAAAAAAACAGTGTCGCCCCCGGGTTAAGACAACAGTGCCGCGCCGCGTTAAGACAACAGGTCGTGCCGCTTAAAAAAACAGTGTGCGCCCCGTTAAGACAACGTGCGCGCCGCGTTAAGAAACAGTGTCGCGCCCGTTAAGACAACAGTGTCGCGCCGCGTTAAGACAACAGTGTCGCGCCGCGTTAAGACAAACAGTGCGCGCCGCGTTAAGACAACAGTGTCGCGCCGCGTTAAGACAACAGTGTCGCGCCGCGTTAAAAACAGTGTCGCGCCGCGTTAAGAAACAGTGTCGCCCCCCGCGTTAAGAAACAGTGTCGCGCCGGTTAAGACAACAGGTCGCGCCGCTTTAAACACAGTGTCGGCCGCGTTAAGACAACAGTGCCGCCCCGGGTTTTAAGACAACATGCCGGCCGGTTTAAAGACAACAGTGTCGCGCCGCTTTAAGAAACGTGCCGCCCGCGTTAAGAAACAGGCCGCGCCGCTTAAGACAACAGTGCCGCCCCGCTTAAGACAACGTGCCGCCCC
>JACEEZ010021583.1:57151-59651 GCA_016584305.1 Chionoecetes opilio
TGTGTGTGTGTGTGTGTGTGTGTGTGTTGTGTGTGTGTGTGTGTGTGTGGTGTTGTGTGTGTGTGTGTGTGTGTGTGGTGTGTGTGTGTGGTGTGTGTGTGTTGTGTGTGTGTGTGTGGTGTGTGTTGTGTGTTGTGTGTGGTGTGTGGTGTGTGTGTGTGTGTGTGTGTGTTGAATTTAGTAAACAAGTGTGTGTTGCTTTTAAGAGTTAAAATTCTTCTCATGGAATGCCAATGAATTTTTGCGTTTATCAAATTTTCACAGAGAAATATTTTTCTTCGTCTTATACTGGTGGCTTATTACCATGTCTTGGCGCGCGGCATACGTCTCCCTCAGGCTTTCAAATCATTTCATGTGCTGCTTTTTTATTTCTTATCTAAACAAATATATTTTCCGCATAGATGGATAACTTTTCTTACGTTCCCCGTATTGGCCCATGTTGGCGTTGTGTGGTTTTGATGGGTTACAAAGCTGTTGGTGTGATCCGTCTCGGGCATGACTTTTCCGCGCCTCACGGGTCGGCCATCACCAAGGCCGGGTTGCGGCAGGCTCCTCCGTCCAGCCTCCCATTGGTCACTCCTTGGCTACGGCGCTCTAATGATTATGGGGGTCATGCCTGCGTCAGTCAGTCACTCTGGGTCACACGCACACAGCATATCGTCACACCACACAACTGACACACACACACACGCACGCACACACACACACGCACGCACACACACACAAAATAATAAAAACTCGCAGAACCAAAACACACAGAAACTTATACACAGAGAAACCCAAACACACTTACATTTACACACGCACACACACACGCACACACACACGCACGCACCACACCACGCACGCACAGGCAAGCGGTGGCAGAGTGGTTATCGCACCCGAGTGGCGAGCTTGGTGTTTGGAGTTGAAAGAATTCATGCGCCTCCGTGGTGCAGTGGTTAGCGCGCCTAGCATCGATTCCGTAGGCCCTGGGTTCGAATCCGAGGCAGGGCAGTCGGCAGCCAGCCCAACAGCTGTTTATGATACATTTCGGGGTTTGTCGATAAAAGGGTACCTGGGGAAGCCTGGGGAAGGTAACTGTGGTAACCCGGATGTCACACTAGCCCTGTGTCCCGGGGTAGCGGGTTGTCACCAATCACAGGTTCAAGGGCTAATGCGACGAAGGTGAGCACCAAGGCCGCGCGCAGCTTAGCGTATGCCCCAATCTTTACCTTAATAATAAGTATATTGACAATGATAATGATCGTGAAAATAAAGCTAATAAAAATAATGATAATTATTAAGTTAATGATAATGATGAAAATATAGATGATAACATTATCATTATTAATATCATTCTTATTATAATTACCATTATCAACAAAGGTAACATTTATATTATTACTAAAAATTATAATAATAGTAATAATGAAGTGAATAAGTGAAAGAAAATAATAACATGAATGATTTTTGCTGCAATTGTAGTAAATAATAGAAGACAAAAGAATAGAAATACAAAAGAGAAACAAAATTAGGCTGCCATCATTTGTAAAGGTGTATTGCATAATTATATATTATGCAAATAGAAAGCAGGAATGCTATCTATATTATTCGTTAATTACAAATGCCATTATCACATCATTAAATAATAATATTATTTACTAAATACAACATAACCAGAGAGCGAGAAGAGAGAGAGAGAGAGAGAGAGAGAGAGAGGAGAGAGAGGAGAGAGAGAGAGAGAGAGAGAGAGAGAGAGAGGAGAGAGAAGAAGAGAGAGAGNATTGAGATGACATGGACATACCAATGGTGATAATGATGATAATAATGACAATAATTTCATGATAAGATAATGTGAATGAAATAACGGTGGCAACAACAAAAACAATAATAGTAATAATGATAATATTAAAAATAATAATAAAAAAGAATATATTTCGAGGTCATAACAAAAAAAACGAAGACAAGAACAACAACACTCGAGCAATAACAAGTATATATTGTTTTCAGTTTTTCTTTATATTGTTTCTTTTTAGTTTCTTATATTATATTATCGAGAAAAATAACATAATGACTCTTATCATGACCGCTACAAAAGTGACCATGCAGTGGCGAGGCATTTCCAGTCGTGACGTCAAGGGAAGGGCCAATACAATCTATACCTTACCCCTTGACGTGTGTGCGGGAGCCAATCAGACAGCCATCGAGACCAATCACTTCATTGGGGGGAGTAAGGCGATTTATTAAAGGTTTACCTGTCGCCTAAGACCCTCCAACGCGCCGCGCCTCTCATGTGCCTCAATGACACGTAAATCATCTTTCACCTCACACTTCCAAGGACCAATCAGCACACGCGGCCACTAAGGTGACACCCGGGCAGCCAATAGCCGTGTGGTATGAGGAAGGTTCTGCCAATGGTAAGCGGCGCCCTTCATGACACCATCTTTCGCGGCATCCAATCTCGGGCTGATCCGACATTCGCGTCCCTCAGCGGCGAGTGTTACGCTGGCGAGGAAGC
>JACEEZ010021583.1:64651-97151 GCA_016584305.1 Chionoecetes opilio
ACAAATGCCTATCAACATCATGTAATAATATATTATTTTACTAAATACAACAATAACCAGAGAGCGAGAGAGAGAGAGAGACAGAGAGAGAGAGAGAGAGAGAGAGAGAGAGAGAGAGAGAGAGATAGAGAGAGAGAGAGAGAGAGAGAGAGAAGAGAGAGAGAGAGAGAGATAGAGAGGGAGAGAGAGAGAGAGAGAGAGCGAGAGCGAGAGCGAGAGCGAGAGCGAGAGCGAGAGCGAGAGCTAGAGCGAGAGCGGGGGAGGAGAGATAGAAGAGGATGGAGAGAGAGGAGAGAGAGAGAGAGCGAGAGAGAGAGAGAGAGAGAAAAGAGGATAGAGAAAGCGTGAGACTATATGGTGATGCAAGGGACAAGAACACGTGTCTCCAAAAGAAAACTATAAAAAACACTCAAATGACACTCTAACCTTATAAACTACGTTTAATTATCCGTATACACTACCCTATAGTAACCAATCTTCTCACCTAAGAATCTTAACATCACAATTGTACTATATAAAGACAAGCGAATCATTTGTTCAGCCATTAAGACACCTGCCTCAGCCTTTGATAACCTTAACACCGTTTTCCTCACCTTATTATAGAGCCTTAAGACACCTTGGCCTCAGCTCTTTAAGCCTTAAGACACCTTGGCCTTCAACCTTTTTCTAAGCCTTAAACACCCTGGACTCACCTTTTATAAGCCATTAAGACACCTTGGCCTCAATAAACCTTTTATAGCCTTAAGACACCTTGGCCTCAGCCTTTTATAAGCCTTAGACAGGACCTTGGTGCCTCAACGCTTTTAATAAGCCTTAAGACACCCTGGCCTCGAGCCTTATAAGCCTTTAAGACACCTTGGCCTCACTTTTTATAAGCCTTAAGACCACTTGGCCTCAGCCTTATAAGCCGTAAGACACCTTGGCCTCAGCCTTTTATAAGCCTTAAGACACCTTGGTCCTCAACCTTTTAAAGCCTTAGACACCTGGGCCTCAGCCTTTTATAAATCCTTATAGAAACCTTGGGCCTCAACCTTTTAATAAGCCTTAAGACACCTTGCCTCAGCCTTTTATAAGCCTTAAGACAACCTTGGCCTCAACCTTTTATAAGCCTTAAGACACCTTGGCCTCAGCCTTTTATAAGCCTTAGACACCCGGCCTCAGCCTTTTATAAGCCTTAGAACACCTTGTCCTCAACCTTTTATAAGCCTTAAGACACCTTGCCCTCCACTTTTATAAGCCTATAAGACACCTTGGCCTCACCTTTTATAAGCCTTAAGACACCTGGCCCTCACCTTTTATAAGCTTAAGACACCTTGGCCTCAACCTTTATAAGCCTTAAGACTCCTTGGCCTCAGCCCTTTTTATTAAGCCTTAGACACCCCTGGCCTCGCCTTTTATTAAGCCTAGACACCTTTGCTCAACTTTTATAAGACCTTAAGACAACCTTGGCCTCAGCCTTTTATAAGCTTAAGACACCTCTGGCCTCAGCCTTTTATAAGCCGTAAGAACACCTTGGCCTCAGCCTTTATAAGCCTTAAGACAACCTGGCCTAGCCTTTTCTACGCCTAAGACACCCTGACCTCAGCCTATTTATAGCCTTAAGAACACCTTGCCTCGATCCTTTTATAAGCCTTAAGACACCTTGGCCTCAGCCTTTTAAAGCCTTTAAGACACCCTGGCCTCAGCCTTTTATAATCCTTAAGACACCCCCTGGCCTCAGCCCTATAATCCTTAGACCCTTGGCCTCAGCCTTTTTATAAGCTTAAGACACTTTTGGCTCAGCCTTTTATAAGCCCTTAAGACACCCTTGGCCTCAGTCTATTTATATAGCCTTAAGACACCTTTGCCTCAGCTTTTATTACCTTAAGACACCTTGGCACTCAGCCTTTTTTAGTATAGCTTACGACACCTTGCCTCAGCCTTTTAATATCCTTAAACACCTGGCCCTCAGCCTTTATATAAAGCTTAAGACACCTTGGCCTCAACCTTTTATCAGCCTTTAAGACACCTGGCCTCAGCCTTTTATAAGCCTTAAGACCACCCTGACCTCGAGCCTTTTATAAGCCTTAATACAACTTGTGCCTCAGCCTTTTATAAGCCTTAAGACATCCCTGGCCTCGACCTTTCTAAGCCTTAAGACACCTTGGCCTCAGCCTTTTATAAGCCTTAAGCACCTTGGCCTCAGCCCTTGTTATAAAGCCTTAGACACCTTGGCCTCAGACCAATTTTATAATGCCTTAGAGACACCTTGGCCTCAGCTTTATTAAGCCTTAGACACCTTAGGCTCACCTTTTATAGAGTAAAGTAATCATGGCCTTTCGAGACCGTGAGATATTTGACTAGTCTATATATTTTTAACAAGGTCCAAAAAAATTCCATTCTATCTTAAGGTTTCATGCTTAAAATTATGCCTAGTCCTACCTGATACTATTGTTAACCTATATAAAATACAACTGAAATTAGAAGAACTTAGTATTCCCTTCTCATGGCATCAAATATCACTCATCATAAGCAGCAAGTGGTCAAGATATTTTGCCTCGTAAAAAAAAACTATAATTGATGAACCGAACATGCCTGGCATGACACCGGTACAGTGCTGCTTAGCATTAGTCACCCCTTTAACCCCTTTGAAAACCCAGAACTCCATTTCCACGTATTTTGGGTACCTTTAGACGATTTTTTGAAGTAAGCAAGCAATACCTTTATAGATAATGACCCTTGTTAAGTATCCGTGTCCACGAGCTAATTTGGTATATAAGTAAATGTTCCGTATTTTATGCTCGAAAACGATTCTATATAGCCAAGGAAAGCTCTGGGCGTGAAGGTAAAGAAGGAGCACAACAAGCTACTTAGCTATGCATAAAGAGCAGAACATGAAAGTAAGCAGTACGAGTGGAGAACTAAATACCTTCACCAGCACATTGACAACTTCGGAGAGTACTCTTCAAAGGGGAACTACCGGAAGAGGGGAGAAGAGGGGAGAAGGGGCGCAGGGAGGGAGGGAGAGGGGGAAATGCTGGAGAGGAGAAGTGGAGAAGGAGGGGTAGGGAAGGGAGCGAGAAAATGAAGCTGTCACAGACGGAAGACCATCAATTACACTTGGTCCTTAAATCTAAACAATTCTCCGGGAGCGACATTAGTGAGGAGGCAAAGTGGTCTCCAACGTCCTTCCGCGCCACCGCCAAACCAAAAAAAAAAAAAACAGAGTAAAAATAGCTCATACAAAGATCACGCGTAATGCCGTCCATCTTAAAAGGCAGGATAAAATATGTAAGGTAAACACGACCATCTGTTGCTACTAAAGGCCATAATTACGCACCTACACACCTGCAATTAGCCCTAATGTTCCTTGTGTTTGTAATTGACGAGTGGCTTTCTTACTTACTTCATGTGCGTTTGTTGCTACCTGTACTTGTTACATATTTACGCCGAAACTTGTACTCTTGTTACCCGTGTGAGGAGAGAGAGAGAGAGAGCGAGAGATAGAGAAGAGTTAGAGAGAGAAGAGAGAGAGAGAGAGAGAGAGAGAGAGAGAGAGAGAGAGGAGGAGAGTAGAGAGAGAGAGAGAGAGAGAGAGAGAGAGAGAGAGAGCGAGACGAAGAGAGAGAGAGGAGAGAGAGAGAGAGAGAGAGAGAGACAGAACACAGACGAAAAAACTACAGAGAGAGAAGACACAGAAGACAGACATATAGATAGAGATAGAGTGAGAGACAAATCAACATCATACATAGAGAGAGTAGGAAGAAGAGAGAGTGAGATATAAATGGAGGTTAATTAAGAGTCGCACAAAGGCTCTCGTCACTACGCTATTAGCTGTTAATTATAATACACATGGACCCAAGGCTACTACATAATGATGTATTAAGTGCCATAGGAACAATAACAACTAACTGCAGGAGTAATAGTAGTAGTAGTAGAGTAGTAGTATAGTAATGTAAAAGATATAGTAGTATTAGTAAGTATTAGTAGTAGTAGTAGTAGTAGTAGTAAGTAGTAGTCTAGTAGTAGTAACACGTAATAGTCACGTAGTTATATTTATACTGTGTTCTACTAGTACGTGAGTAGTATTATAGTAGCAGTATAGTAATAAGTAGTAATAGGTCTATTAATAGTAGTAGTATAAAAGTAGTACGAATAGATAATGTAGTAGTATAGTATCCGTAACAAGAGTGTAATAAGTGTAGTAAAGGCGTTTAGTAGGTGGTAGTAATATTTTAAGGCTAGTAGTGATAAATTGTGGTATAGTTATAGTAAGTAGTACGGTATGGTAGTAGTAGTGGTAGTATTAGTGGTAGTAGTATGGTAATAGTATGGTAGTATTGCTGTCAGTGCATTTTACGGATAATTACCCAAAAACCCTGTTGGTCATGTTACTGGTACTTAATCACCATTGACCAATTAAACCTCTCTCTCTCTCTGGGTCCTCCCTTCCTCAGCGTTCACCCTCTCGGGCCCCCGCCCCCCCACAGTCTCGCTCTCTCTCTCTCGTCCTTCGTTCCCTCCCTCGCATCCTCTCTATCTCACACGTCTTCGTCTCGATCTCTCGTCCACTTCTCCACCGTCTCCCTCCTCCCTCTCCTTCCATCATCGTCCTCTCTCACCATAGTCTCTCAGCCGTACCGTGTCACGACCTCCTCGTCCATGTCTCTCCTCTGCGCCTCTTTCTCATCTTCTCTCTCTCTCTCTCTCTCTCAACCTCCTCAAAAAGAACGTCATCTCTCACTTCTTACTGGCTTTTCTCTCCTAACCGAGTCAATACAGAAACTCACTGGCGTTGTGGCGCGCACACGGGACACACAGTACACGACACACCCATACCCTACCCACACACACACACAGCCATCTCACACACACACACACACACACACTACCACACACGCACACACACACACACCCACACACACACACCACACACGCACACACACACACACACACACACTTGCACACACACCACAGCACACCACGACACACCCAGAAGTCCAACAAGATTCACACACTCACACACACACACCACGACCATGCACACACACACACACACACACACACACACACACTACACACACACACACCACTATCACACAACACAACATCACACGACGCCACACACAACACACACACACACACACAGCACACACGATGAATCCCACTTAAACACAAGGGCTGCCACTAATACCTAACATATAATATAGAAAAAATAGAAATAAATCTAACCTAACTTAACCTAAGTCACACATACAATCACTCTCTTAACATTACAAAGGCCGCATATATACGCTAACACTAAGCTATACTCGTCATATTATCATCATTATCATCATCATCGCGCCATGTAATCACAGGACAACTAGCATTCGGTGGTATTGGTAAGTTTACATAATGGCAGCTGAATCAGAGAGAGAGATAGAGAAGAGGAGAGAGAGAGAGAAGAGAGAGAGAGAGAGAGAGAGAGGAGATAGGAGACGAGAGAGATTAGAGAGAAGAGAGAGATAGAAAGAGGAGAGAGAAAGATAGAGAGAGAGAGAGAGAGAGAGAGAGAGAGAGAGAGAGAGAGAGAGGAGAGATAGAGAGAGAGAGAGAGAAGAGAGAGAGATCCCCCCCCCTTGGCCTGTCGAATGAGGCACATAATGGTGCCATGCAGTGAGATGGGAGGGTGGGACTTACCCATACGGTATGCAGGTGTACATATAATCGGGACATCGGAATAGCACATGATTTCAACGACGTGTATGATGATATTGCTGGTATTATTTTAATCCTGTGTGTGTGGGGGGTAAGTGTGTGTGTGGTGGTGTGTGTTGTGTGGGGGGGGGGGGGGGGGGGGGGAAGTTGTGGTGTGGGGGTAGTTTTAGTGTGTGGGGGGGGGGGGGTAGTGTCGGGGGGGGAGTGTGTGTGTGTGTGGGGGTAGTGTGTGGGTTGTGGTGTGTGTGTGTGTGTGTGTCCTTGGTATAATGAGGCAACGCTCTTCATCAGGACAGTTCGTGCTGTAATATCGCAACAATAAAAGTGATGGCGGGCACATCAATCATCAGCAACAACAACAATGACAACAGTGATCTAATATTACTACTATTACTATTACTATTACTACTACTACTATTACTACTATTGAGAATGATACGATGCAACTATAATCATTACTATCACTATTGTTACTATTATTTTCATTGTCGTTATTGCTCCTACTACTACTACTACTACTACTATTAGTACTACTACTACTACTACTACTACAACTACTACTACTACTACTTATCTTACTACAACTACTACTACTACTACTTATCTTACTACAACAACAACTACTACTACTCTTACTACTACTACTACTTATCTTACTACAACAACAACTACTACTACTACTACTACTCTTACTACTACTCTTACTACAACTACTACTACTACTACTACTACTACTCCTACTCTTACTACAACTACTACTACTACTCTTACTACAACTACTACTACTACTCTTACTACAACTACTACTACTACTCTTACTACAACTACTACTACTACTCTTACTACAACTACTACTACTACTCTTACTACAACTACTAAATACTACTCTCCCTTTCTACACTACTCTTACTACAACTACTACTACTACTCTTACTACAACTACTACTACTACTCTTACTACAACTACTACTAAATACTCTTACTACAACTACTACTATACTACTCTTACTACAACTATACTACTACTACTACAAATACTACTACAAACTACTACTTAACACTACAACTACTATACTTATCTTACAACACACCAACACCAACCCAAACCAACACCACAAAAAAAAAAAAAAAAAAAAAAAAAACCCCTACTAACTACTACTTAATCTTACTAAAAACAACACAACAACAAATACAAAAAAACTACTACAACAAATACTATTACTACTACTCCTACTACTATACTCTACTACTATTTACTACTATTTTACTAAAACAACAACAACAAAAAATACTACTACAAACAAATAATTACTTATTTTATTTAACAACAAAACAAAAAAAACAACTATACTACTACTACAATTACTACACTACTACATTACTACTACTACTACTACTACTACTATTTAACTACAAACACTACTATTTTTCCTTACTAAAACTCCCTACTACTATTTATCGACTTAACAACAAAAACAAAAACTACTTATATACTACTACTACTATATATACTAAATATACATATAAACTCAAATACTATATACTAAAACATTTACATCAAAATTAAAATTTACTAATTATCCAAAAAAATTTACTACTATACTACTACTTTTTTTAAATTGCAAAAAAAAACTTTTAAATTTACTTGCTTCTACTATTTTACTAATTTCTTTACAAATACTACAAACTTTTATTATTGAACTATTACAAATTACTACCTACTACACAAATAATACTACATTTTTTTTTACTGCTACTTTTACTATTACTACTACTTACTACTACTACAACTACTACTTTTATTACTCTACAAATTATTTTACTACTACAACTATTTATTTACTACCTTTTTACTCTACTTTTAAAATACTAACACTACTACTACTACTAAAAACTACTAATTTTATTCCCGCCAATACTACTACTACTCCTACTACTAAAAAACTACTAACTATACATACTACAAATACTCACTACCTTTTCCACTATTACACACCCCACTCCACATACACCCAAATTTTATTACTGCTAAATTATTTTAAATATTACAAACTACAAAATACTATTACTACTACTACTACTACTATACTACTACTACAAATTTATACTACAACTCTACTATTATACTATTTCCCTACTAAAAATACTACACCCCCACAAACTACTATTATTAATCAAAAAGAGCAAAAGAAATATCACATTATTTCCCTGGAAAATCCTCCCACAGCGAGGGGGGCACCATTCCAAAAAAAGGAACAAAGCATTTAAAAAAAAAATTGTCCCTTTTCAAACACTAAAAAAAAAAACGTAACACAAAATTGGACTCCCTTTCCCGCGCGCGTTCACTGATACAAGGGCTTTTTTTCAGCTACACTTTTTTGGGCCCTTTCATTTATCTTTTCCGGGCCTTAAATTTATCTTTTCCCGGGCCTTAATTATCTTTTCCAAAGGCCTTCATTATCATTTCCGGGCCCTTCTTTTTATCATTTCCAAGCCTTCTTTATCTTTTCCCAAGCCTTCTTTTTACTTTTCCAGGCCTCATTTTTCTTTTCCCGGGCCCGTAAATTTATCTTTTCCCGGGCTTCATTTATTTTTTAAAGGCCTTTTTACCTTTTTTCCGGGCCCTTTAATTTATTTTTCCCCAAGCCTTCCTTTTTTCTTTTTCCGGGCCCTTTCCCTTTATTTTTCCAAAGCCTGTTTTAAATCTTTCCCAAGCTTCTTTTATCATTTCCAGGCCCTTTCATTTATCTTTTTCCGGGGCCTTTCTTTATCTTTTCCAGGCTTAAATTATCTTTTTCCAAAACCCTTTCATTTATCATTTCCAGGCCTTCATTTATCTTTTCCGGGCCCTTTCTTTTATCATTTCCAAGCCTTCTTTTTATCTTTTCCCGGGCCTTCTTTGATCATTTCCAGGCCTTCTTTTATCAATTCCAAGCCTTCATTTATCTTTTCCGGGCCCCTTCTTTTATAAATTTCCAAAACGGGTTTAAACTTTTTTCTTTTACTTTATTTTACTCCCTTTATTTTCCCCCTGTGCTCATGGAATTTTTGGGCAAAGGGGCCCTTTTTCCTTCCTAAAATTAAATCATTCCCAATTATTAACGTTTCTTATTTTTACTTTTCCCATCACCTCACTTCTTGATTGAAATTATTAGGAAACCACAATGCATACAATAGTCCACGCTAGCCCACAAAAGAAAACGAATATATCACGGCATGAGGTCCAAAAAAGGGCCCTTGGGGTTTAATGGACCGGGCTTGCATGCCGTATGTTTGATTAGAACTTTATTTTTTTAAAACCCCAAAAGCCCAATAATCTATAAAGTATCCAGTAAGTTTTCCTTAAAACTGTCCCCCCATTTTCCAGAGCCTCCCATTCCCCCTCCTTCCCGGGGACACAAAAAATTTTCTGTCTTTCCTTTTTCCCCCCATTCGCCTTTTTTTCCCACATACCTAGTACGTTACAATGTTTTAAATTTTATTACTCTTTCGCAGATGGGGTTTTTTTTTCCCCTGCTTTTCTCTGGTCTCGTGTCGTCTCTCGGTCTCGGTCTCTCGGTGTCTCTGTCTCTCTGGGGTCTCTGTGTCTCTGTCTCTTTGTTTTCTCTGTCTCTCTGTCTTTCTTTGTCTGTCTTTCGGTGTCTGTCTCTCTGTGTCTGTCTCGCTGGGTCGTCTCGTGTGTCTGTCTCGCTGGGGCGTCTGCTGTGTCTGCCCCTCCTGTGTCTGTTTTCCCCGGTTGTCTTCTCTCTCTCTGTTCTCTCTTTTCTGTCTCTCTCTTCTCCTCTCTCTCTCTCTCTCTCCCTCTCTCTCTCTCTCTCTCTCCTTCTCTCCTTCTCTCTTCTCTTCTCTCTCTCTCCACACTACCCAAAACTTTTTTACCAGGAACCCCGGGCTATTTTTTTCCCCTTATCTACCCTCCTTGTCCACATTTCCATTGCAGTATTACGCTCCCATAGCAGGAAAACAAAACTAACATAAAAAACTTCCCCATTCTACATAGTGTTCAAAAACCATAACTGGGAAACCCCTTTTAAAAACCCTTTTTGGAATCTTTGCTGCATTTTCAACTCGGTGACCTAATCTGTACTATCGATACTTTTCAGAAAGATTCATTTTACCCCAACAAAATTTTTTACTTATCGCAGCTTTTTCTCTTTTAAACCCCATCAAAACTATCACCCTAAGTTTCCCATTATACAATATGGGGGCACATGTTATCTGAAAACTTTTTTTTTTAGAAACGGGTTTTGTTCTTCCCTCAAGTTGTTTTCAAAATTTTTGGGTGAGGTTTCCGAATATCAAAAAACTATGAGGTAAAATTATAAGCGAAACCCAAAGCCTCTAAAAACCCAAAAGTTTTTATCAAAAACCCCATCCAGATACTTGGTGAATAGTTTAGGGTGACTTTCGCACATCCAGATACTTTTTAAAATAGATGGGGTTTACATGCACACCCAAGGTATTTGTTAAAATAGATGGGGTAAATTTCGAAATTTCCGGGTACTTGTTGAATGAAGGGTGGAAAATCGCCCCATCCAGATACTTGTTAAAAAGATAGGGGGGACATCGAATCCAGAAAACTTGTTGAATAGATAGGGGGGAAATCGCACATCCAGTTTACTTTTTAAAAATAGATAGGGTGACATCGCAAAAATCCAGGTACTTTTTGAAAAAGATAGGGGGGACTTTCGCACACCAGATATTTGGTGAATAGATAGGGTGCCCTGGGAAAATCCAGGTACATTTTTGAATAGAGGGTGACATCCCCACACCCAAAGGTACTTTGTTAAAATAGATAGGGTGACATCGCACATCCAGAACATGGTGAATAGATAGGGGGAACCCGCACATCCGATACTTTGGTAAAATAGATAGGGTGAATCCCCACACCAGTTTACATGGTAAATAGATAGGGTGAAAATCGCACATCCAGACATGGGGGAATAGATAGGGTGCCCCATCGAAATTTCCAGGTACTTTTTGAATAGATAGGGTAAAATCCCCACATCAGGTACTTTTTGCATGAAAAGGGGGACATCGCAAACCCGGGATCTTTGAATAGATAGGGGGGGACATCGCACCTCCAGTTCTTTTTTGAATAAAAGGGGTGACATCGCAAATCCAGTTTACTTGGGAATGGGAAGGGTGACTTTCGAAACACCCAAAAAACTTGTTAAAAGGATAGGGTGCATCGAAAACATCCAGGTAATGTGAATAAAAGGGGACATCGCACATCCAGATAGGGTTGAATAGATAGGGGACATCGCACACCCAGGGTACTTTTTTGCATAGATGGGGTGACATCGAACATCCAGATACTTGTTGAATAGATAGGGTGACATCGCACATCCAGGAAACTTTTTGCATAGAAAGGGTGCCCATCCCCAACACCCAAAGACACATGTTAAAAAAATTAAAAAATAGGGTGACATCGCACATCCAGGTACTTGTTGCAAGAAGGGGGGAAAATTCGAAACATCCAGTTTACTTGTTGAATAAAATAGGGGGGACATCGCCATCCAGGTACATTTTTGAAAGATGGGGTGCCCATCGCAATCCAGAACATGTTGAATAGATAGGGTGACATCGCACATCCAGAACTTGTTGAATAGATAGGGTGAAAAGCACATCCAGTACAGGGTTGAATAGTAGGGTGACATCCACATCCAGAAAATTGTTGAATAGAAGGGTGACTTTCGCACACCCAGGTACTGTTAAAATAGATAGGGTGACATCGCACACCCCGAAAACTTTTTGGGAATAGATAGGGGCCAGGGGCACATCCGGGAAAACATTTTAAAATGGGATGGGGACATCGCAAAACCCAGATACATGTTGAATGTAGGGTGACATCGCACATCCAGAAAATTTTTGGGAATAGATAGGGTGACATGCAATCCAGTACAATTGAATAGATAGGGGACATCGCCACCCGGGGACCCCTGTTGAATAGATAGGGTAAACATCGACACCAGAAAACCATTTTAAATAGATAGGGTGACATCCCCACTTTCCAGCCCAAATTTTAAAAGGGGATAGGGTGAAAATCGAACATCCAGACAGGTTGAATAGATAGGGGACATCCCCACACCCAGCCCACATTTTGAATAGATAGGGTAAACATCCCCAAAACCAGGTACTTGTTGAATAGATGGGGTTGAAAACCACATCCAGAACAGTTGAATGATGGGGTGCCCTCGCCCCATCCGGGTTATTTGTTGAATAGATAGGGTGCCCATCGCACATCCAGATACATTTTGAATAGATAGGGTGCCCATGGGGACCCCGGGACACTTGTTGAATAGATGGGGTTTGACATCCCCACATCCAGGTATTTTTGAATAGATAGGGGGGACATCAAACATAAAGGTATTTGTTGAATAGATGGGGTTTGACATCGCACACATAAAATTATTTGTTAAAATAGATAGGGGGAAATCACCATCCGGGGGGTATTTGGGTTGAATAGATAGGGTGACACGCACATCCAGTTTACTTTTTAAAAATAGATAGGGGACACGCACACCAGATACAGGGTTGAATAGATAGGGGGGACTTTCGCACATCCAGAAAACTTGTTGAATAGATAGGGGGACATGCAAACCCAGTTTCCCCATGTTAAAATAAAGGGTGACATCGCACTTTCCAAATACGGGTTGAATAAAATGGGGGTGAAATCCCCACACCAGATACATTTTTGAATAGATAGGGGACTTTCGCACATCCAGATACATTTTGAATAGATAGGGTGCCCTTTCGCACTTTCCAGATACATTTTGAATAGATAGGGTAAAACATCGCACATCCAGTTTTACATTTTGGGAAAGTTTAGGGGGAAATCGAAAACCCCCAGACACTTTTTTGAAAAAATTAGGGGGGACATCGCAAACCGGAAATTGTTGAAAGATAGGGTTACTTTTCGCACATCCAGGAACTTGTTGAAAAAGATGGGGAATGCACATCCGGATACTTTTTGAATAGATAGGGGGAAAATCGCACATCCAGGAAAACTTTTTTAATAGATAGGGTAAACATCGCACATCCAGGTACTTGTTGAATGGGAAGGGGGGACATCGCAATCCGGGGACTTGTTGAATGATAGGGTGACACGCAACCCAGATATGTTGGGAAATAGAAGGGGGGGAATCGCAACCCAGATACTTTTTGAATAGATGGGGTTTGGACATGGGCCCACCCCAGATACTTGTTAAATTTAGATGGGGGTGAAATCGCAATCCGGGTACTTTTGAATAGATGGGGGTTGACATGCACACCCCCAGATATTTTTTAAATAGTAGGGTGACATCGAACACCCAGATACTTGTTAAAATAGATGGGGTGAAAATTCGCACATCCAGATACTTTTTGAATAGATAGGGGGGGACATCGCACCCCCAGATACGTTAAAAGATGGGGTTTGACTCGCAAAACCCAGTATTTTGGGAATAGATAGGGTGCCCACGCACATCCAGATACTTGTTGAATAGTTTAGGGTGACATGGGGCCCCAATCCAAAATTTGTTAAAATAGTAGGGGGACTGGGAACATCCAGGTACATTTTGAATGGGATAGGGGACATCCCACATCCAGGAAACCTTGTTGAATAGAAGGGTGACATCGCACACCCGATACATGTTGAATAGATAGGGTATATCGCAAATCCGGATACTTTTGGAATAGATAGGGGGGACATCGCAAACCCAGACACTTGTTGAATAGATGGGTGAAAATGCAAAATCCGGGGTACTTTTTGAATGATAGGGTGAAATCACACTTTCCAGGGTACTTGTTAAAACAGATAGGGGACATGCACATCCAGATACTTGTTGAAAGATAGGGTGACATCGCACCCCAAGTACTTTGGTTAAATAGATAGGGTGACATCCCCAACACCAGAAGGTTGAATAAAATGGGTGAATGCACATCCAGAATTTGGGTTGAATAGTTTAGGGTGACACGCACCATCCGGGACACTTGTTGAATAGATAGGGTGAACGCACATCCAGTTTACTTTTGAATAGATAGGGTGCCCATGGGAAACACCAGATACATGTTGAAAAAGATGGGGGGACATGCACATCCAGATATTTGTTGAATAGATAGGGTGACAGGCACATCCAGATTTTTTTGAAAGATGGGGGTGACATCGCAACCAGGTACCTGTTGAATAGAAAGGGTAAAATCGCACTCCGGGATACTTTTTGAATAGATAGGGTGACATCGCACACCCCGATATTTGTTGAATAGAAGGGTGACATCGCACACCAGGTAATGTTGAATAGATAGGGTGACTTTCGCACATCCAGATATTTTTGGGAATAGAAGGGTGACATCGCACATCCAGTACATTTTGAATAGTTTGGGGTTTGACACCACATCCGGGTAGGTTGAACGGTTTAGGGGGGACATGGGCACATCCAGTACTTGTTGAATAGATAGGGGGGACATCGAAACACCCAGAACATGTTGAATAGATGGGTTTGACATCGCACATCCGAAAACTTTTTAAATAAAAGGGGGTTGACATCGCACATCCAGGATACTTGTTGAATAGATAGGGTGACATCGCACATCCAGACACTTTTTGAATAGATAGGGTGACTTTCGCACATACGGGATATTGTTGAATAGATAGGGTGACATCGCAATCCAGATACATGTTGAAAGAAAGGCATCGCACATCCGGGTTTACTTGTTAAAATGATAGGGGACATCGCACTTTCCAGATATTTGTTGAATAGATAGGGTGACATCGCAAAATCCAGGTTTGTTGAATAGATGGGGTGACATCCCCACACCCCGAAAAATTTTTTTTTGGAATAGATGGGGGTGACATCGCACACCCAGGTACTTGTTGAATAGATGGGGTGACATCCCCACTTTCCAGGTACATTTTGGAAAGTTTGGGGGGAAATTTCGCACACCCAGGTATTTGTTGAATAGATAGGGTGAAAATCGCACACCAGATCCCCATGTTGAAAAAGATAGGGTGACATCGCACTTTAGGGTCCCATGTTGAATAGATAGGGCGACATCGCACATCCAGATTTTTGGGTTGAATAGATAGGGGGGGACATCGCACATCCAGGTACAGGGTTGAATAAAATAGGGGGGACATCGCACACCGGGTCCCTTTTTGGGAATAGATGGGGGGGAAACCATCACACATCCAGGACTTTTTGGAATAGAAGGGGACATCGCACACCCAGATCCCTGGGAAATAGATAGGGTGCCATCACCCATCCAGGTACTTGTTGAATGGGTAGGGTGACATCGCACATCCAGATATTTGGTTGAAAAAAGATAGGGTGAAAATCGCACACCGGGATACATGTTGAAAAGATGGGTGACATCGCACATCCAGATACTTGTTGAAATAGATAGGGTGACATCGAAACATCCAGAAAAAAGTTAAATGTTTAGGGTGACATGGGCACACCCCGATATTTGGTTGAATAGTTTAAGGGGGGGACATCGCACACCCAGATACTTGTTAAAATGATGGGGTTGACATCGCACTTTCCCAGAACGGGGGAAATAATAGGGTGACATCGAACATCCAGATACATGGTAAAAATAGTTTAGGGGGGGATCGCAATCCAATCCATTTTGAAAGATGGGGTTTTGACATCGCACACCCAGATTTTTTTGAATAGATAGGGTGACATCCCCAATCCGGGACACTTGGTAAAATAGATAGGGTGAAATCGCAAAAAGGGTACATGGGGAATAGATGGGGTGAACGACACCCAGATACATGTTAAAATTGGGATAGGGTGACATCGCACATCCAGTTTAATTTTTAAAATAAAGGGGTGCCCATCGCACACCCAGAACAGGGTGAATAAAATAGGGTGACATCGCAAAATCCAGATAATTTTGAATAGATGGGGTGACATGCACACCCCGATACATTTTGAATAGATAGGGGGGACATGGGCACATCCAGATTTTGGTTAAATAGATAGGGGGGACATCGACACCCAGGACATGTTAAATGGGATAGGGTAACATCGCACATCCGGGATACATGTTAAATAGATAGGGTGACATCGCACTCCGGGGACATGTTGAAAGATAGGGTGACATGCACAATCTAAACTTTAAGGGGGAATTTTTTGATGGAGGTTTATTCCTCATGTTCAGTTTTATAAACCCCCCCCCAAAGTTGTCATCGATCTTCCCCCCCACTTCCCAACCCCGTGAAACAAAGTCAGTCAATTTCCTGAATAAAGTGATGGACTTTGGGAGTTTACAGGAACTCTTTTAAAAAAAAAACCCCTACACATTCTGAAAAAAGACCAAAAAAAAGCCGATCAAAAAAACCTTACTTTTCAGCCCCCCTTCCCTTTTCCCCCTCTTTACATTTTCCTCCTCCTTCTCCCCCAAGATAATTTTAAATGTATAAAAATTAAAATGATAAAGACTTTGACCCCAAATAATTTTTTCTTTCTTAAAATAGTAAAATATGCCTAAAAAGGGGAGGGAAAAACACAAACAATATACAAAAAAAGATCTAATTTTTTCCCTCCCACGAAAAAAGGACACGGGCCAGGGCAAAGGGGGTCTCAATCTTTCGCCCTCACCCCTTTTAGTCGCCTCTTACGACACGCAGGATTAAGGAGACACGCCCCTGCCCCCCGCGTGTTCAGGGGGGGTTTCGGCTACGTGGCTAAAAGACCCGGGCTGACTGCCCCAAAGGTAGAAGCACCCCACGGAATAGTTTTACAGAAAAGGGAAATAATTAATAGAAATAAATTTAAAAAAATAAAATACAGATATAATACAGAAGAAGTGCGAGGGAGCAGGGAAACACTATAGCGAACATGTTATCGCCAAAATAATAATGATAAAAAATAATGAGTGATAAAATTTTTAAAAATAAAAACAATGTTTATTTCAACAACATCAGTCAAAGCAGTAAAAAAATTTTCCCCCACCCCAACAACAAAAAACAACAAAATTTTAAAGATAAAATGATAGTTTGTGTTTTCGGCAGAAAGGTGAGGAAATACCCAAAAAGTGAAATCCCGGGGGGAAAAAAAATTCCCGGATGAAGATTAAAGTAACGTAAAAGATAAAGCATACGGACGTCTTTCCCGTAAAAAACAGACTTTCCCACACCCACACCCCGCACCCCCACCCCAAAACTCCATTTTTTTTTTAAACCCAATACACCACACAAGCACACCCAAAAAACACTCACATTTCACACCCTACAAAACCCCAACCCCCCACACCAATCCTCCCATGCACCCAAACAAAACACACACAAACACTTTTAATTTCCCACACCCACCCCACCCCACCATAAAACCCCCGGGCCACACACCAACACCACCACACCCACACCACACCCACACCCGCCCTAAACACACACACGATACACACAACATTCACTCACCCACCCAACCCCCATACCCAAAAACCCAAAAAATATAAAACCCCACAAACATCACACCACCCAATCCACACTCCAACAACCCCTTCACAACCCCCCCCCCCCACACACAACCCCACCCCCTTATCCAAATACAAACATACACAAATAAAAACACACACACACCACCAAAACACACACAATCATTATATTGCTACAACACAAATTTCCCGCCCCCAAAGCTGATCATATTTACATTCATGATTCATTCCAGCACATTAAAGAAATGAATTGGGCAATTTCAAGGGGCAAAAACTGTTTAAAAAAACCCTTTTTTTCTGGCAAAAATAAACAGTTTTCTCCCATTTTTAACTCCATGGTAAAAAAAATCATGAAAGAAAAATACAGCATAGAATGCGGAATATACTACGTAATATATTTGCCATGGTTTTTTTTTTTTTTTTTTACTTTTTCCCCTAAATTTTAAAAAGTTTTAAAAACCCAAAAGGTGAGTTCGTGTGACACCCTGCATTATTGTATGCGAGAGAGAGGAGAGAAAAGAGAGAGAGAGGGGAGAGAGAGGGGAGAGAGGAGAGAGAGGAGAGAGAGGGGAGAGGAGGGGGAAAAGAGAGAGAGAGAGAAGAGCGAGGGGGAGAGAGAGAGAGGAAAAGAGAGAGAGAGAGAGAGAGAGGGAGAGGGGAGAGGAGAGAAGGGGGAGAGGAGAGAGAGAAAAGAGAGAGAGAGAGAGAGAGAGATGAGAACCCAGAGAAGGAGAGAAACGAGAGCAAAAAATCAGTAAGATAAACCCGAAAGGAAAAAAAACAGAAGCAAAAAACCCAAAGCAAAAAAGAGAGACAAAAAAGGGCAGACATAATATACTTTATAGAGTTTAAACAGAAAAAATACGGGCCTTATGATAATAATGTATAAATAAAACTATCAGGAATTCAATCACTAAAGTATTTTGAGGTCTTAACTTTGGCGTCCCTCTATTTTGCGCTCTCTCTCTCCTCCTCCTCTCCCCTCTCTCTCCCTCCTCTCTTCTCTCTCTCTCCCCTTTTCTCTCTCTCTCTCCCTCTCTCTCCCCTCTTTCTCTCTCTCTCTCTCTCTCTCCTCTCTCTCTCTCCTTTTCCCCTCCTCTTCTTTCTCCTCCTCTCTCTCTCTCTCTCCTCTCTCTCTCTCTCCTTAGAAAAATTCTTTATTACCCCTTTTCAAAAAAAAAGCCCCTGATCTCACCACCCCCCACCACCACCCCCACCACCCAAAACTACCCCACTAAACAAAAAAAAACATTACCAAGGCCCCGTCCTATCCAAATACCTTGTTTTTGGCCCCCACCATTTGCACAAAATAAATTCCCTAATTCACAAAACAACAAAAAAGATCCCACCCTTCTAACACCATCGCAGGGTTTCCCCCGTTGCACTTCCCTTGATTGCGCCTTGCACGAAAGAGAAAAGAAAGACTTACTCCCCCTTCCTTAAACTTGTCTCCCCATTTTCCTGACAAAATTTTAGTTTTTTTCGATGAAGTTTATTAGAAAAAGATGACCCAAACCCAGTTAACTGGAAAAAAGGAGGAGAAGGGGACGGAGGGGGAGGAGGAGGAAAGGAGGAGGAGGAGGAAGAGGAAAAACAAGAGGAGGAAGAGGAGGGGGGAGGGAAAAAAGGGGGAGGGAGGAGGAGGAGGAGGAGGGGGGGGAGGAGGAGGAGGAGGAGGAGGAGGAGGAGGGGAGGAGGGGGAGGAGGGAGGAGGAGGAGAGGGGGGGAAGTGAAAGTCTAGAAGATGGGGGGGAGGATTAAAAGTTCCCCGCCGTTTCCCAGGGTTTGGGAGGGAAAGAAGGGACGGGGGCTGTGGGAGCTACGTGAAGGGCTGACGAGAAAACCCAAACGGAAAAAAAAAAGAAGCAAAATATTTTACATACATACGAAAATCCCAGTCTTTGCACGAATTTTTTTTTTTTTTTGTGAGATAAAAAAAAAGAAAAAAAAATAGTCTTTAACACACACCCCACCCCCACACACCACACACACACCCCAAAACACCACAAACACACAACCCCACCCAAAACACAAACACACAAACACAAAACACACACAAAACACAACACACACACAAACCACACACAAAACACAAACACACAAAACACAAAACACCCAAAAAACACAAAAACACACAACCCCAAAAAACCCCACAACCCACAAACACACCCCACACACACACAAAACACACACAAAACACAACACCCCAACACACACACACAACACACACACCACAACACACAAACACAACAAAAACAACACACAACACACACACAAACACACAAAAAAACACACAAAACACAAAAAACAACACACCAAAACACACCCAAAACAGACGTTTTTTGCAAAAATGTATAATTTAAAAAGGGAGTGTAAATAACAATAAATTTTTTTCCCCTTTAGGGCCGGAAAACGCTTTAACGAGGAGGGGTGGGAGTGAAGCCCCCGGGGGAAAAAGGGCCCCCACGCGGAAATGGTCCCCCATTATCATGGGGCAGATTTGGGGGCGGGCCCCCCCTTTCCCCTTTTCTTTTAGGGGGCCCGGGAAAGGCGTGAGTGACGGGAGGGGGGGTGAAGGGGCAAAAACACGCCCCCCCCTGTTTTTTAACCCCACGTGAGCTAATACCCCTTTACAACCAAAAATTTTGTTTCCCCGTTAATATTTCTAAACGGAACGAGCTTTCCCGCATTACTTTACTCCAAAACACATTTATGGAATATTCTCTTGACATGTGTACATAATATTTAGCCTTTCAAAAAAACAATAATTTATGCCTCAGTAATTTTGTTGCCACTGGTTGAGTATTTGCAGTTGAATGTTGAGCCTCCGGACACGCACGTCAGAGAGAGATTGGAAAAAAGAGGTTCTGATTGCATAACAAAAAAGGCGTTTGACCGACAAATACCTGAATATTGTAATTTTTGACCTTTGAAAAATATGATTCCCACTTTGCCTTTTACGATGGACTTTGAACTATAAAACACACATAAAGATCTGATTAATTCGAGACACTGAAATTATTAGTCTCATAAGCCCGTCAGCATCTCTTCTGCAGCTTATGCCACTCTGGCCTGGAAGTCCTTATAAAAGCTCCCGAAGACACGAGTGACTCGTTATAATCGACCTTATAAGAAAATATTATGAGAAAGACCTTATGAGAACAGCTTATGAGAAAACGTGCCTGAGAGAGAGAGAGAGAGAGAGAGAGAGAGAGAGAGAGAGAGAGAGAGAGAGAGAGAGAGAGAGAGAGAGAGAGAGAGAGAGAGAGAGAGAGAGAGAGAGAGAGAGAGAGAGAGAGAGAGAGAGAGAGAGAGAGAGAGAGAGAGAGAGAGAGAGAGAGAGAGAGAGAGGAGAGAGAGAGAGGAGAGAGAGAGAGAGAGAGAGAGAGAGAGAGAAAAAAAAAAAAGAGATAATATAATACTGTTTCACAAGGAGCGTTACTTTGTTCCAGTAAGGCGGTGCTTAATATAGCTATAGAGAGAACGAGTTTTTGGGGAAAGAAGTAACAATGACGGAGGAAGAATAACAGGGAGAAGGAATGTGTTCTCGCGAAGGACAATGAGAAAAGTTACTACAAGAGGAAAGAAAGTGTTGGAGTGAGAGAGGAATGTGTCAGTGTCAAGGTAGGGGGGAGAGGCGTAAGGGATGTGTGTGTAGAGTGGGAGGGACGAGTCTGTATTAATTAAGACAAGAAGCGAGAAGGTGGCAGGAATAGGTAACAAACGGGTGCAGTCAGTTCGTACACAAGTTGTTTCGTACGCCAGTAGATTCGTACACCTAAAAGTAGTTCCGTAGTCTATATGAAACCATAGTCGTTTCGTACACACAGCTCAGAGTTGAACTTGACTACTAGAGTTACGAAACGACACCAGGTATGTACGAAAATACTCAAAATCAGTGTACGAAACAACTAACAAAACCTGGGTACGAAACAACTTGTGTACGAAACTCCCTGTAACTGTAACTAGAACGCGAGACGGTGGCGTGAATAGGTAACAAGAACGCGAGACTGTGGCGTGAATAGGTAACAAGAACGCGAGACGGTGGCGTGAATAGGTAACAAGAACGCGAGACTGTGCCGTGAATAGGTAACAAGAACGCGAGACGGTGGCGTGAATAGGTAACAAGAACGCGAGACGGTGGCGTGAATAGGTAACAAGAACGCGAGACGGTGGCGTGAATAGGTAACAAGAACGCGAGACTGTGGCGTGAATAGGTAACAAGAACGCGAGACTGTGGCGTGAATAGGTAACAAGAACGCGAGACGGTGGCGTGAATAGGTAACAAGAACGCGAGACTGTGGCGTGAATAGGTAACTAGAACGCAAGACTGGTGTGAATAGGTAGCAAGAACGCGAGACTGTGGCGTGAATAGGTAACTAGAACGCGAGACGGTGGCGTGAATAGGTAACAAGAACGCGAGACTGTGGCCTGAATAGGTAACTAGAACGCGAGACTGTGGCGTGAATAGGTAACTAGAACGCAAGACTGGTGTGAATAGGTAGCAAGAACGCGAGACTGTGGCGTGAATAGGTAACAAGAACGCGAGACTGTGGCGTGAATAGGTAACTAGAACGCGAGACTGTGGCGTGAATAGGTAACAGGAACGCGGGACGGGGGCGTGAATAGACGCACACACACACACACACACACCACACACACACACACACACAACACAACACACACAACACACACACACACAAAACACAACACACACCACACACACACACACACACACACAACACACACAAACACAACACACAACACACACAACACACAAACACACAAACACACACACACACACACAACACACCACACACACACACACACACACACACAAAACACAACACACAACACACACACACAACACACACACACACACACACACACACAACACACAACACACACACACACACACACACACACACAACACACAACACACAACACACAAAAACACACACACACCACACACACACACACACACACACAACACACAACACACACAACACACACACACACACACACACAACAGACGTGTTGCAACATGTATAATAAAAATGGGAGTGTAAATAACAATACAATGTTTTCCCCTTCAGGGCTGGAATCGCTTCAACGAGGAGCGTGGCGAGTGAACCCCCGGGGAAGGGGGACGCGAAATGGTCACTATTTATCTGGACAGTTTGGAGGCGCCTCTTCTCCCCCGTCTATGGGACCGGCAAGGGCGGGAGTGACGGGAGGGGCTTGAAGGGACAACAACACACGCCCCCCCACTTTTGTTTAACCCCCTACTGAGCTACTACCCTTACAACCAACATTTCTTTCCCCTGCTTGAATATTTCCCCATCGGATACTGATTTTGCCTGCATTTATTTTACTCAAAAACTTTAGGGAATATTTTTTTGAATGTTACATAATTTAGCCTTTCAAAAAAACAATAATTTATGCCTCATAATTTTTTTTCCAGGGTTTGAGTATTTGCGTTGAATTTTGAGCCTCCGGACACGCAGCAGAAAAATTTGGGAAAAAAAGAGGTTTGATTGCATAAAAAAAAAGGCGTTTGCCCACAAATACCTGAATTTTGTAATTTTGACCTTTGAAAAATAGATTCCCACTTTCCCTTTTACGAGGTTTGAAAAAAATAAAACACACATAAATCTGTTTAAATTCGAGACACTGAAATTATTAGTCCAAAAGCCGTCAGCATTCTTCTGACTTAGCCACTTGGCCGGAATTTTTAAAAAAAGCCCCCGAAACACGAGTGACTCGTTATAACGACCTTATAAAAAAATTTTAGAGGGGGGACCTTATGAGAACGCTTTTGGAAAACGTGCCTGAGGAGAGAGAGAAGGAGGGGAGAGAGAAGAGAGAGAGAGAGAAGAAAAGAGAAAGAAGAGAGGAGAGAGGGGAGGGAGGGGGAGAGGGGGAGAGAGGAGAGAAGAGAGAGAGAGAGAAGGGGGGAGAGAGAAGAGCGGGGGAGAGAGAGAGAGAGAGAGAGAAGAGGGGAGAGAGAAAAAACCGACAACAGTGAGAGAAAAGAAAAAAAAGGAGAAAAATTAAACGTTTCACAAGGAGCGTTACTTTTTTTCCAGTAAGGCGGTGTTTAAATATAGCTATAGAGAGAAAGATTTTTGGGGGGGAAAAAAAAGAAACAAGGACGGAGGAAGAATAACAGGGAGAAGAATGTGTTCCGCGAAGGACAATGAGAAAAGTTATACGAGGGGAAAAAGAAAGTTTTGGAGTGAGAGGGGGAAGTATCAGTGTCAAGGTGGAGGGAGGGGGAAAAAGGATGTGTGTGTAGAGGGGAGGGACGAGTCTGTTTTAATTTTTAAGACGACAAGAAGCGAGAAGGTGGCGGGAAAAGGTAACAAACGGGTGCAGTCATTTCGTACACAATTGTTTCGTACGCCAGTAGTTTCGTACACCTAAAGGATTCCGTAGCTTAGAAACCATAGTCGTTTCGTACACACGCTCAGAGTTGAACTTGATACTAGGTTACGAAAAACCACAAGGTATGTACGAAAATTCAAATCATGTATGAAACAACTAACAAAACCTGGGTACGAAAAAACTTTGTACAAACCCCCTGTAACTGAAAAATAGAACGCGAGACGGTGGCGGAATATAACAAAAAGCGAGACTGGCCGTAATAGGAAAACAAGAAGCGGGACGGTGGGTGAATGGTAAAAAGAACGCGAGACTGTGCCGTGAAAGGTAAAAAGGAACGCGAGACGGTGGCGGGAATAGGAAACAAGAACGCGAGACGGTGGCGTGAATAGGTAACAAAAAAACGCGGACGTGGCGTAAATGGGAAACAAGAACGCGAGACTGTGGGTAAATAGGTAACAAGAACCGAGACTGTGCCTGAATAGGAAACAAGAACGCGAGAGGGTGGCGTGAAAGGAAACAAGAACGCGAGACTGTGGGTAAAAGGTAACTAGAACGAAAAATGGTGTGAATAGGAGAAAGAACGCGAGACTGTGGCGTGAATAGGTAACTAAACGCGAGAAAGGTGGCGTAATAGGTAACAAAACGCGAGACTGTGGCCTAAATGGTAATAAAACGCGGGACTGTGGCGTGAATAGGTAACTGAACGCAAGATGGTGTGAATAGGTAGCAAGAACGCGAGAGTGGCGTGAATAGGTAACAAGAACCGAGACTGTGGCGTGAATGGGTAACTAGAACGCGAGACTGTGGCGTGAATAGGAAAAGGGAAAACGCGGGGGGGGGGCGTGAATAGGTAAAAAGAACGCGAGACTGTGGCGGAATAGGAAACAAGAACGGAGACAGTGGGGGAAAAGGTAACAAAAACGCGAGGACGGTGGCGGGAATAGGTAACAAGAACGCGAGATGGGGCGTGAATAGGTAAAGAATGCGAGAGGGTGGCGTGAACAGGTAAAAAGAACATAACCCCAAAGATTAACTGAATATTGATTAAAAAAATAAACAAACCTTAAACCAAACCCAAACCCTTACTAATAACCAAACCAAACCCACACTAATAAATTTAATGACTAAAGAGTGTAAAAAAGTAAATTGATCTTGGGTACCAAACTGTTTAAACAAAAACTATCTATCTATCTAACTCACTAACTGCCCCCAACTAACAATAAGCTACCTAACTAATAATGACAAAATTAACTGACTAAAGAGTGTACAAAAGTCAATTGATAAAAAGGTAACCACAGATAATAACCAAAACCTAACAAAACTAAAAACGAACTCAATTAACTGACTAAAGAGTGTATTAAAAAGTAAATTTGGGTTTAGAGTTACTCAGTTTTGAATTGTTTTGGGATCCTTTCCCCTCTTGTGCCGCCTCCCCCTCCTCCTCAAGAGCTCCGGGTGGGGGCGGCGGTGGTGATGGTGATGGGAAACACGAGGCGCCCCACGGTCGTCACATCATCATCCTATTCGAATATGGATCAGGTATCAGAGACCTTTCACCTCCCCTTTTCTCTTTTTCAAAAACACGACACGACATCGGGACGGTAAGGCCGAGGAAAAGGTCGCCGGTCCCCTAAAAAGCGTGTCAGACGTGGCACATTGCACACAATTGTTTCTTTTTTTCCCCAGGAAAACTTTTCATTTCGATCGAGCGAGGATAAGGGAAAAAAAATAACCTTAAAATTTCTTTTTATTAAAGAATAGTCAAAACCCGTTTTCCCGTTCACTTAAGACCCATTTCGTGTGATGGCATGGGCTTTCCATGCATGGGGAATATGCGTCACAGTGCGTGGAAGCGGGCCCCCCAAGCACAACAACACACACGCGCCCCGAGCGGGGGTTCCCTCATAAACCCACGGCAGAGGGGAACGGGGTGACGGTGGAGACTCGGCCTGGGGCCCCGGGGCGTGGGGGCCCCGGGGACTCGGGTCAGTCGCTAGGGAAGGGGCCCTACCATACCTGGGCTTTATTGTTGTCCTTGTTTGCCCTCTAAAGTCAGGTACGCCCCTTTAAAACTATACCATATTTTTAAATTAATTTAAAAAAGTTTAAATTTTTAAATTTTGGGATGAATTATTTCTTACGTCTAACAAGCCAAGTAAAAACAAGCCGAGGTGACGTGCGCCGGGATGCTCGTTCCCCCCGGGTGTTCCTGGCGCGCTGCCCCCTACAGCCCGAAGTGCTCTGCCCCCCATCATGTGGGTATTTGGGCCACGGACTTTTTAGTAGGGGGCAAAAAATAACCGTCTCACAAATTTTCTCGTCCTAAAACCTACCCCTGCCCTGACCTGCCCAACCCCAAACCCTAACCACAGCGGCCCAGGGCATGTAGTACGGTACAGTACGGTAAATTTTTCGAAATTTGGACCTCAGAAAATACAGTGGAATTCCCCCGCCCCTGAAATTTGTATCGTCCCGTACTAGTACGTTTAATTTTTCCGTCCCCAAATTTCGAAAAATTTTTCGTCCCCAAAATACATTTAACTTTCATAAAAAAAAATAAAATCTTGACAAAATTACAAATCTTTTCCTTTGTGATTCTGTTTAATTAACACTACTTTTACAGATACGTACTACATCAAACATAGTAATTTTACCCTTTATCTTATATACTACATACTTTTTCATAGTTATCTTATCCCCGTGATTACAAATCATTAATATATATATATAATATATATAATAATATATAATATAATATATATTATATATAAAATTGTTTTTCTTATTTGGTACATTTTGATGTTTCAGGGGAACAAAGACACTGTCATACTTGGGGTTGTTTATGCCATAAAAAACCCCCAAGTATGACGAGTGTCTTTGTCACCCTGAAACTCAATATATATATAATATATACCTAATTAGGGTGAAATTTTTTTACGTATTGCATCGAAAAAGCATGTGGGATGGCTCAAACTATCTTCCTCAACCCCACCCCAAACCTTAATCTCCTTGCCCGAGCCAACGCAGTGTGTGGACAGTATCAGTAAAAATTTGGGAAAAAGATTAAAAAAAAACGAAAATATCTCAAGAAAGTACAGTTAGGACTAAACGGATTTTTCACTGCGAGATCTCATCGAACCGGGCAGAAAATATTAACGGATTATCGTTTAGATCAAAAGGTAGTTTGGGAAAATGAAAAAAAAAAGACGGCAAAATTTTTTGGAATTTTGCAGCCAGCAGGTTTAATAAATTTTTATTTACATATATAAGTAAAAATGAACGAAGTTAAAGTGTTAATGACAGTGTAAATATTGTTATTAATGTAATTTTTTCCCCGTGGTGAATATTAGGGAGATAATAATGTTTGTATGCATTTTTTGGGGTAAATAAGCAAAAGATGGAAAAAATAGCTTTAAGAATCGTATATCGGGAAACAAAGGCCAGATTCGTGACGCCATTGTAGAAGCCCCATAAACCGAGTTTTATCCAAAAAGGGAGATATTTATTTTCGCCCAAAATCGAGGCTTATTAGGTCCAGGTATTTTTTTTGGGGAAAACACATTTTTTTTAATATCACAGTAACCATACACGTAAGGAAAATATGTATAGAACAAAAAGATGCACCCCTTTAAGGCCAAACCAGTGGTATGCGGAAAGGGGAAATTTATGCATAAATGAAAGGGACAAATCAAAGGTTTTTAAAAAAAAAAAAAAAAAAAAGATATATCTCAGAATGTACATGTTAGGACTAATGGACTAAGACATTGCATAGATCTTTCGAAACCCCCCCCCAAAAGTATTTTGTATTTTTTTTAGTTTAGACAATAGTTTTTGTCGGAAAAGGCCAAAAAACCAAAATGGACAAAAAAATTTAGAATTTTGGGAGCCCGAATTTTTTTTTTTATATTTACATATATACAATAATTTTTCTCTTAAAAGTGTATATTAGCAATAAAATTGTTGTTCACTGAATTTCCCCCGTGATGAATATTAGTGCAGAAGAGTAAAGTTTGTATTATTTTTACGGGTAAATAACAAACGATGGAAAAAAATAGCTTTAAGAATGGAATATCCCGGGAAACAAAGACCCCATTTGTGATCCCCATTATGAAGCCCCTTAAAACTGGTTTTTATCCAATAGGAATTTTTTTTCGCCCAAATCTGCAGGGTATGTGGTCCAGGGGTTTTTTTTTTTTAAATTTACTTTTTATTAAAATACAGTAACCCTACACGTTTGGGGCAAAAAGGTATGGAAAATAAAAAATGCAATTTTGAAGGCCGATAAGGTGGTATACGCGGAAAGGGAAATTATTAAAAAGAAGGCACAAAATCAATGGTTATTAAAAAATTTAAAAAAAAATATTCTGAGAAGGAATGTTGGACTAAAAAGGATTTGCCATTTCTAGCTTTTCAAACCGGGGGCAAAAAGTATTTAAATCATTTTTCTGTTTAGTCATAGTTTAAACGGAAAAGGCCAATAACCAAATGATGCCCAAATTTTTTCCCGGAAATTTTTTCAGCTGGAAATTTTTTTTATTTTTATTTACAAATAGTAAATATGATTCCCGTAATAATTTTGTATATGACGCAGTAAAAACTTGGATTCAAGTAATTTTCCCCGTGTGAAATTATGGGGATGGGGGTGTTTTTATGCATTTTTAGAGCGTAAAAAGCAAACTGATGGGAAAAAATAGCTTTAAGAATCGAAAATCGCAAACAAAAAGGGCCCGATTCGTGATCGTAATCAGTAGAAGCCCCTATAAAAACCCAGTTTTATCCAAAAGGGAGACATTTATTTTTTGCCCCAAAATGCAGGGTTGGTCCCGGGTTTTTTTTAGGAAATACATTTTTATTATACACAGAACCATACACAATGGATAAAACCCTAAAAAATCCCCTCTTGAAGGGCCCATCCCGGTGGTATACGCGGAAAGTGAAAATTTATGGCAAACAAAAGGCACTAAAGTTTTATAAAAACTAAAAAAAAAACGAATAACTCGGGGTAGTGACATGTTGGGCTAAAGGATAGTGTCAGCGTAGATTTTGTTTAAAAGGGCAAAAAAATATTGAAGTCTTTATTCTGTTTAGATCAAATTTTTTGCGGAAAAGGGGAAAAAGCCAAAAGAGGCCCAAAATTTTTAGGAATTTTTCAGCCCGAAAAATGTTTTCTTTTATTTTCATATATAAATAAAAAAGATCTGTGTAAAAATTTGTGTATAATGACCCAATAAAACTTGTTGTTCAATGTAATTTTTCCCTGATGAAAATTAGTGGTATAGAGTAATGTTTGATGATTTTAGGGGGTAAATAACAAACGATGGGAAAAAATAGTTTAAGAAACGAAATTTTGGCAAACAAAGTCCAGATTCGTAATCGCCTCAGTAGAAGCCCCTATAAAACCGAGTTTCATCCCCAAAAAGGGGATATTTTTTTTCCCCAAAATTGTAGGCCCAACGTCCCGGATTTTTTTGGGGAAATCACATTTTATTAATATCCAGAACCCCTAAAGTAAGGAAAAAATTGTATAAACATAAAAAATGCAGTCTTTTAAGGCCGATCCCTTGGTATTGCGGAAAAGAAAATTTATGCATAAATGAAGGCACAAATAAAGGTTTTTAAAAACTAAAAAAAAAGGGAAAATTTTCAAAAATGTGACATGTTAGGACTAAAAGGCGTGCCAGCATAGATCTCTTCGAACGGACAAAAAGTATATATTTTTTTTTTGTTTGATCAATAGTTTAGTCCAAAAAAGGGCAAAAAGCAAATGAGGGCCAAAAAATTTTTAGGAATTTGGCAGCCCGAAAAAAAAGGGTTTTTTTTTATTTTCTATATGTAAAATGATATCCCCTAATAAATTTGTATAACGAGCAGTAAAATTTGTTTTTCAAATGTAATTTTTTCCCCGTGAGAATAATAGTGGGGATGGAATAATGATTGTATGCATTTTATGGGGAAATTAAAATAAAAAAAATATTAACATATATACGTAAAAACGATTTTAGTATTTAATTTTGTTTTAAAGACGTAATAAAGTTTTTTACTCAATAAAATTTTTCCCAATAATGAATATTTTTTGATCGGTTTTTAAAAAACCTCTGTAATATTATACCGTAACTCCAAAGCGTAAGTCGTAGAGCGTTTTTTACATGACCGGTAAAAAAATGTAAAACCCTACGTTTTCTTCAAAATGTTAAAGGGCATTGAGGGCCCATAAAAGTGTATAAAACTTCACAAGGAAAAAAAACTTAATCCATTTCATGGCAACCGCGAACCAAAAGCACAGACCATTGGTGGTTTTTCCCCTAGACCGGCAATACCGCACAAAAAACATGTTAAACAAATTTGGCCGTTTTTAAATGTCCAAGAAAAGCGTTTTCAACCAAAAAACCCCTTAAAAAACCATACATGGCAAACTCGATAACTAAAAATCACTGAAACAAATTGGATGGCTTTTAGAAAAATAACATTTGAGTAGAACAAAAAATGTATTCCCAAATGTAGGCCCCTAACATTTTCAAAAAAACGCTGCAGAACGCAAAAAAACCGGGGGCTAAGTCCAGCTCACGTTCCCCTATTTTCTATTTTCTATATAATATAAGCGTGGATTTTTGCGGGGCGGGGGGGGCAGCTAAGGGTTTATGTACAGAAAAAACCACTTAGGTCGCGATTCAAAAATTTACTGAAGACAAAGTTGTGAGGGGCACAAAATCTTCGGAAATGTGGTTCCAACATTTCATTCAGAACCCACCACTAACTCCGCCCGACACCACGAAGTCCCCAGAAAAAACCACTATAAATTTACTTTAAACTCACAGAGAAGCCCCTTAAGTTCGAGATTCGAAAATTTCACTGAGAAAAACCAATTTTTAGAGTGCAGAAAAAAACTACGGAAATGTCCACGACATTGCCGTAACACCTACATTAAGTCCCCAGAGCCCTACAGGTTTTTCCATACAAAATCGTTTCTAGCTTTTTTAAGATCTGGGTCGAAAAGGTATACCTAGCCGTTTTTGACTGCGACGTGAGGCATTCTAAGCTTGTTTAAGATCGCGACGTGCGCACCGTCGCGATCTTAAACCGGTAGAAAAGCTACAACCTACCTTGTTTTTAAAATTGCGAGTGCGGTACGTCGCCCCGATCTTAAACCAGGGTAGAAAACTAAACCTACTTTTTTAAGATTGCGACTGCTTCGCACGTACAGTCTTAAAACCCGGGTCGAAAAACTATACCCTGCCTTGTTTAAGATTGCGACGTGTGCGCACGTCGCAGATCTTAAACCTGGGCAGAAAAAATACAACCCACCTTGTTTAAATCTGCGACGTGCGCAGCACGCGCAGATCTTAAAACCCGGGTCAGAACAGGTATAATACCCTTTTTTAAGATCTGCGACGTGCTGGCACGTCGCAGATCTTAAACCAGGGTAGAAAAAGCTATAACCACCTTGTTTGAATCGCGGGCGTGCGCAGCACGTCGCGATTTAAACCAGGGTCAAAAGCTATAACGTGCCTTGTTTAAGATCTGCGACGTGCGCGACGTCGCAGATCTTAAACCGGGTCAGAAAAGCTACAACCACTTGTTTTAAAATCTGGGACGTGCTGCGTACGTCGCAGTCTTAAAACCCGGGTCAAAAAGCTATAACCTACTTTTTTTAAGATTGCGACTGCGAAGCACCGCAGATTGAAAAACCCGGGTGGGAAAAACATAACGTGCCCTTTTTTAAGATCGCGACGTCACAGCACGTCCAATCTTAAACCCGGGGCAGAAAAGCACAACCTACCTGTTTAAGTCGGGGACGTGCTGCGCACTCGCAGATCTTAAACCCGGGTCAGAACAGGTATAACCCCCTTGTTTTAAAATCGCGACGTGCGCAGCCTCGCAGATCTTAAACAAGGGTCGAAAAGCTATAACCTCCTTGTTTTAAAATCTGCGACGTGCTGCGCACTCGAGATTTAAAAACCCGGGTAAAAAAGCTATAACCCACCTTGTTTAAGATTGCGACGTGGGAGCAGTCGCAGATCTTAAACCAGGGTCAGAAAAAGCTTAACGTGCCTTGTTTAAGATCCGGACTGCGCGCACGTCGCCAAACTTAAACCTGGTCAGAAAAGCTACAACCCACCTTGTTTTGATCTGCGACGTGTGCGCACGTCGCAGATCTATTTTCGTTCCCATGAAAAAACATTTTTTGAAGATAACAGTATATTTATATGATAAACTATTATTAGGGGAAATTTTCCCCTTTTATGATTTTTTTTTTTTTAGTTAACGAATTTTTTGCATGCGGTATTTTTTATCACTAAACGAAAAATACAAAGGAAAGCTAATTAAATTTCCCCTTTTAGTGAATTTTTCAAATTTAAAAAGTTTATACGCAAAATATTAAATGGTGAACAGCTTAATTTAAAGCAATTTTTTGGAAGTCTATAATGGCTTTCTTTTTTGGTTTTACGGTTTTTTTTTGAAAAATTATAGAAGAAACATTTTTGAAAATAACATATATCTTTTTTGATCAATTTATTAGGGAGGTAAATTTGTAGGGAGCGGAGCGGTGAGATTAGAGGTGTGACGTCAGGGGGATCACAGCTTTTTTCTCTCGGTGGCCACAGTCAACTCCCGCTCCCGAGTCCCTGACTCCCCCGGGCTCGAGCTGGGGTGAGTCAAGGATATTTTCAGATGATATACATGAAATAGAGAACAGTATATGGGATGGTAGCCTACCATCCATACTGCGGGTACGAAAATGGTCGTATAAGTACGGGTATAAAAAACGAACTTTTGTACCGTACCGAACTGAAGAAAAATATGGAAACCTAATATCAACCCTTCTTTAGCCTTAAAATTACCGTACCCTACCGAATTTCTACCCTAAACCCTAACGAATACATGCCCCGGGCCCCAGCCCAACCTAAACCAACTTAACGTAATCTGCCAAAACGTCCGGTTACCCACCTATACTAGTTTAGTTGTATCAAAATGTCAAATTTTAGACAACACTATTACCGGGCCAGCCCTGATT
>JACEEZ010021583.1:99651-114418 GCA_016584305.1 Chionoecetes opilio
TATTGTGATGGTAAGTGTTATTATCATTGTTATCATAAATATTATTACTATCATCATCATCATTATTAAAGCCATGATGCCGCGAACGTACATAAGGTGTTACATGTTATATTGTGTTCTCTTCATATTCGCCCACTTTTTTTCACAACACCCTGACGTATAAACAAACGACCTCCAGGCGTGACTCCAGACTGTCTACCAGCAGTGTTCACGCCGCCATACAAACGTTAATGAAGGGCTGCGTCGTGGGGAATACCTTACACCACCGACACACGCACACACACCCGTCTGGACAACACTCGTATCCTTACTGGGTACTCCTGCCTTATGCAAAGTTATTGAAAAGTATAAAACAATAATACAGTTGCGTGAAATGCAGTGTGAGTGGGCTATGTGAATGTCTTAATGTCAACGATAATCGCCGCACGTTAAGGTGGCGAAAATGGGGCCCCCTCACTCCCCCCTTCCGAACGCACGGAATTGACTGAGGTGTTGGGTGTTGGGGTATTAGGGCGGAACTTGGAGTAAGGCATTCTTACCCAACACCCAACACTTCAGCCAATCCCGTGCGTTCGGAAGGGATAAGTGATAGGGTCCCATTTTCGCCAACTTAACGTGCGGCGAGTATAAATATGTGAACCCGCTTGAAAACCTGCATCTCCCCTAAACCAGACAGCAGACAGTCCAACTCCTGCCATGAATACGTAAAAACTACACGGTAAATGTCATAAATAAATAGATATTTGTTCTTTACCGTTATTCTTGAAGCATGTCTGTAACTAGGTGGAGTGTTCATAGCTTATGGTTGAACTGGAATGAAGGATACTCATTTTGTCAGTTCAGGTTGATTTATTGCATAAAAATCTGGAGTATATATACAAAATTTCAGGTTTCATAAATGGTGATTTTCAAGGTGTATGTGAAACTCGCCAAGACATGCGAGTTTCACCAAAGACACTTCCAGTATATATTGCTGGTGACACGTTGTATATAATTGATTATATTGATAAGCTGATAACAGTGCAAACACATGATAATTACAATAACAATTATTGAAGACTACAAAATAGAATAGTCCCCGTGCTACGCTGATTCTCTCAAAGACAATGGTGATAGAAAACGGAAGACTATATAAGACTGAAAGGGGTGACTACTTTAGTCGCTACAGTACCCCCCCCCTAGTGACGCGGGAGGAGGAACGAGACTTTGGTTGGTGGAGCGGTGCTGCTGGTGTTTCTGTTGCCGATTTGATGTGGAGGGCTGTGGTGACCAGTTGCTGGCTTGGCAGTGTTGCCGCCATGGCAGTGGTGCCGCCGGCTGTGTGCGGGCGTGGCAGTGTTGCGCCATGGCAGTGGTGCCGCCGGCTTGTGTGCGGGCGTGGCAGTGTTACCGCCATGGCAGTGGTGCCGCCGGCTTGTGTGCGGGCGTGGCAGTGTTGCGGCCATGGCAGTGGTGCCGCCGGCTTGTGTGCGGGCGTGGCAGTGTTGCGCCATGGCAGTGGTGCCGCCGGCTTGTGTGCGGGCGTGGCAGTGTTGCGCCATGGCAGTGGTGCCGCCGGCTTGTGTGCGGGCGTGGCAGTGTTACCGCCATGGCAGTGGTGCCGCCGGCAGTGTTGCGGGCGTGGCAGTGTTACCGCATGGCGAAGTTGAGTGAAAGCGCAGGTGTGGACTGGACGGGTGTCCCAGTTGTTCAGGGAACGAAACACGGTTACGCAAGTAGCACTGGTGATGAGTAATCCACAGGGCGGTGAGTAATCCACAGGGCGGTGAGTAATCCACAGGGTGGTGAGTAATCCATAGGGCGGCGAGCGGCGGCCGTGGAGTGAGTCACGTTAACGCTGTGGAGTTGAGGGTTGAGTAATCCACAGGGCTGGTAATCCATAGGGCGGCGAGCGGCGGCCGTGGAGTGAGTCACGTTAACACTGTGGAGTTGATGGTTGAGTAATCCACAGGGCTGGTAATCCATAGGGCGGCGAGCGGCCGTGGAGTGATTCAATAACACCGTGGGGCTGCGCAGAATGCGCGTGAGGTCGTGCTGAGGGCGCAAGGAGGCGTCAGAGGGTGAAGTGGCTGCGCTGAGTGCACATAGGCCACTGAGGCGTTTGAGAAGCAGGGCCCGCGCTAAACACGCATAAGGCCGCTGAGGACGCGGTGAGCCGTCTGGAGGGGGGCAGCGGCCGCGCTAAATGCGCATAGGCCCCAGTGAGGCCTCGGAGGAAGCAGGGCCCGCGCTAAATGCGCATAAGGCCGCTGAGGACGCAGTGAGGGGGCCTGGCGGGGTAGGTGGCCGCGCTGAATGCGCATAGGCCGCTGAGGACGCAGTAAGGCGTCTGAGGGCAAAATGCCCTGAGGAAGGCACAGAAGGTGCCGGGGTGTGGGTGGGAAACCTGACTAGGTGGCGGCTACAAAGTATAAGTGTAATTCTCCCTATCCCGCTTTCAACCTAGCGATCACCAGTGAAGCTGGAGGCTAGGAATATACAGCGGGAGCAATGGGGACGAATGCTTCCGAAGACGCAGGTCCCACTACTAGGAGAGGTGTGCTCATGTGTCCAGCAAAGCATAGAAATTGCATTTCTATGCCATGATGTACAGCACCAGTTTTAGCCACCTAGGAACCATTAGCTTACACTCCAGGGTCCCATTTGTAACTAGGTGGAGTGTTCATAGGCTTATGGTTGAAACTGGAATGAAGGATACTCATTTTGTCAGTTCAGGTTGATTTATTGCATAAAAATCTGGAGTATATATACAAAATTTCAGGTTTCATAAATGGTGATTTTCAAGGTGTATGTGAAACTCGCCAAGACATGCGAGTTTCACCAAAGACACTTCCAGTATATATTGCTTTGGGGACACGTTGTATATAATTGATTATATTGATAAGCTGATAACAGTGCAACACATGATAATTTACAATAACAATTATTGAAGACTACAAAATAGAATAGTCCCCGTGCTACGCTGATTCTCTCAAAGACAATGGTGATAGAAAACGGAAGACTATATAAGACTGAAAGGGGTGACTACTTTAGCCGCTACATGTCGACCCTGTGTTTGCTCTGTGTGGTTGTACGTCACCGAATGCCTCGCCCACGATCAGCTGTGTCCATTTCCCTGTATAGAAAGAAGTCATGATAAAATATGTTGCCTGCAGACACTTTATATAATTTATAGCCCCTACGTACATATCAGCCTGGACGTTTAAATCAATGTTAATGTCATTTTTGTGAGCATTGGCTGATGGACGTGAGTGTATAATTATAGGAAGAAGTAATGCGAGACATGATTTGAAGAAAAAAATGTTTAATGTTCCCGTAACAATATTGATAAACTAATAATTATATAGAGTTTTAGATAATTAGATATTGAAAATAATATTATGTTCTCTCTCTCTCCTCTCTCTCTCTCTCTCTCTCTCTCTTCTCTCTCTCTCTCCCCTTCTCCCCTCTCTCTCCCCTTAAAACTCTCCCTCTCTCTTCTCTCCTCTCTCCCTCTCTCCCTCCATCTCTCTCTCTCTCTCTCTCTCAATTTTATAATATATATATATATATAATATGCATTAAATTGATAATACTTTCTGCTTATATTTAATTATTATAGAGTTTCAACAGCCACGAATCCCATGAGGCGGCCCAAATATTAGGGAATGGGCCATAATATTTATCATTAGTGACCAAATCCGATGATCCAACTCAATAATGAAATAGTGACTTCACAAATCCCCAGGCTTTATTTTTCGTCTCTTTCCCGCCACCATTATACAACGCCCTGGTGATCAGCGTCTCCCGCCAGCATATTCCCGTTATCTATGCGAGTCTGTGGTTTCTGAGTGAAGACGCTGGCTGTATCCCCGAAACTAACCATAGGAACTTCTTGAAAATACCCTCATTGTGATTCCCACGCAAGGGTTTCATTATTATAGCGAGGAAAACCTAACCTACCCCATACTTAACCTAAAAGTAACCTAACCTGACGTTTCAAGAGTAAGCGCACATACTCTTCCAGAAAACGGGAATATGCCCCGTCACTTTTTTGCCGAGGGTCACCTACATAACCTTGCTTAGTAGGATTGCCAAATCCACATATTTCAAGCTCGTCTTTTGTCCTTTACCAAACTGATTTATAAAGAACGTCTAGTCTTGGCATACGTAATAGAGTGGTCGTGGACATGTTTCTTTCCAACCTGTAACTCGGAACTCTTTTCGTTTACTTTTCCCCTTCCTACGATTAAATTTCAGGAGGAAAGAAAAAATTTTAAAACCAAGAAACACTTTTTTTNTGAACTGAACTCGACAACTATGGGAAGAAACTACGAAAATAGAAAATAGTCCCCGTGCCCTACGCTGGTTCTCTGTTAGAGACCGCACTGGTAGAGAACGGAAACATGAAAGACTGAAAGGGGTGACTACTTTAGTCGCTACAACGTTACCTCGTCTCACTGGTCGATCACTCCCGCTCGCTCATATCAGAAAAAATTACAGTATAAAAACGCCCTTGCTTTCCTTACTTCCTCCTCTTTGTACCCCATGACACACCTATTACTCCCTTCACTATATCCCCCTTCACTCCCTGGCCTATCTATATAGCGCTACAATCCCCTGACAACAGGCTATGGCAAAGGTTATAAGTGGAATCTGTTAGCGGGGTCCAAAAGTGTTGCCACATATCGCAGTCGTGGATGTATTTTTAAGTCACTAGTAATTACTACCTATTACACGGCCTGTAGAGGGTATTGGTGACGTAGCGTGATGCTGTAGGAAGGATGGTATATTAGTAGCTACTAGAGGGGCCACGTGAGAGGACTAAAACTAGAGAACACGAGAAATAACGCATTAAAATATACAGAGGTAGTGGTGGTAGTCGAGCTTACAATCAAGCAGCGGTGCGATGTTCCGCCTTCAAGCAGCGGAACACAATATTTTCACATCATGTATGTCTTCCATTACTAATATTGTCTTCCAGAATCACTGATAATAAAAATATTTTAAATCAGACCTTGGAAAACAGCATTATTTTGATATTGCAAAACTTAGTTACGTATAATGTTCTATAGATTGTGGGACCACCGCTCACGCAGCCCGCCAAAAGAATTGGAGGCTCCGAATCTTTTGCCTCCAGACGCACGTCTTTCAAGGTCACACAAGCAGGAAGTGACGTCACGATGACGTCACGTTGGCAAGACGGACGTAGCAATTACGTGTAGTCTGAACCCCGCATAAGGCAGAGGTCGGCAACCCAGAATTCGAGAAGAGCCAGTTTCTTTAAACTTGGCAGGGCAGCAGTGCTGATGGAGCCGGAGTGTAAATTATGAATGGAAATTACCAAAAGTACAAGTTGATAAGTACAAGAATTCATCCCAATATTTTCTTAGAGACCTAGGACCTAGGTCACATACACTATTGCACTACGGCTAGCTATGCCAGTGTTTTATCTTTCTTTTTTTTACGACAATTTAGACATTTGTAAGTAGGTGGCAGGAGCCACACATGTCTCGTGAAAGAGCCGCAGGTTACCGCCGTTGCACTAAGGGATAGAAGGACACGGCCTTGGTGATCTTGGTGGAGGTGTCCGCATATCTGACATAGGCGTGATCCGCGTATCAGGTAGTATGCGGGAGATGGAGGGTTTGTTATCATAGTAGTTTGTTTAGGCAGGTTGTTGGTAGGCCAGCTGGGTTGTCGGGCCCTGACACGGAGAATGGCCGAAACTTTTATGCTGCGGCGCCGTCTATCGTTCTCTGTGAATGAGTAAATATCAGTGTTGTAGCAAGACCAGACCCTCCGAGATCAAGACCAAGACCATGACCAGACCCTTCGAGACCAAGCCCAAGACCAAGACCAGACCTTCCGAGACCAAGACCAGCCCTCTGAGACCAAGACCAAGACCCTCCGAGACCAAGACCAAGACCAGGACCAAGACCAGACCCTCTGAAACAGATCAAGACCAAGAACAGGCTTATAAAAATATTTTTTATAAATATGACTTATCTGAATGTTTTTGGTTTGTAGGGCAAAGTATGTTTCGTGGTTGTGCATCTGGCAACCCTGCTGTCAGATGTGCTCGATCATAGACCACTGTATACCTGGGGCCAGATCTAGCAAAAAAGCTTAAGTCAGCGGTGTAAGTATGGCGTAAATGCTACTCCGGCGCAACCCTCGCCCCCCTCTTGCGCCGAGGCTGTTTGAATAATCCGTCTGTCACGAGATAAATAATGTTTACAAACATTAATCAGCTGATTACTCAGCTGGCATCTGGCTTGACCCAACAAATCGATGTATCATGTTTAAAGCGATAAGGAAGGTTTGATAATGATGTTTGAAGAATTTCGTCAGTTAAGGCGTATTTTGTGCGTCCCCTTGCAAGTAAAATTTTACTTATTTAAGCTCCGCCCACTTATTTTTTACTCTTTTGCGTGTACAGAAAACTGAGCAGAGACAGTCCCGGCACCAAATTTTACTCTTTCCTGTAAAATTATACAGTCGTGGATGTGGGTGGTGGTTTCAAGAGCCTGGACAATCAGATCGCGCGCATGAGAAAATCTTATCAGAAACTCCTCCTAAATGTTTCTGTTTCCTTTAATTCTCACCCAATTCAACATTCATTACATGCGCACGACATGCAAAGGATACTGTATTTAATTAGGAGTAGGTAAGGAGTAGTAAGAGTAGAGTAGGTGACTCTTAACAGGTAAGAAGTCACAAATATTAAAATTCTCCAGCGACATCTGGGAACAATTTTTGCAATCCCGCCAGTTTTTCAATGCGTCCGAACCCTTGTTAAGACTTGTGGCTAGCACGATAAAACTTGTATTTTGGCCATAATACACTAAATAATAAACAATCTCTTTAGTAATAGTTATAATTACTTTAAAAATGCAATGTAACTGGTACATTTGTCGTAACTTACACAGGAATGTCACCCAAAAAATGTACATAATGGATATACGAACACCTCCACAGTCCTCCAGAGAGGCGAGGTGAGGTGCTCTGAGGTGCTCTCAGGATTCCTCAGGCGTTCGCCGATTTCGGCAGCTGGCGGCCCTCTACGCATGGCTGTAGCTCCGAAACTAACCACAGGATTTTCTTGAAAATAACCTCATTGTGATTCCCACACAAAGTTACCGTGAAAGGATTCATCCAAACCCTTACCTAACCTAACGTTTTTCTAACCTAACCTAACCTATAGCGGTCTGCCGAAAAGGGCGAACGCCTGGAGATTTGAGGCAGGAGCAGAAAAGAGAAAAGAGGAGAAGAGAAAAAAGGAAGAGAAAGAAGGAAAGAAATGGAAAAAGAAAGGAAAGGGAAGGGAAAGGAAGAAAAGAGAAGAGAGGAAAAGTGATATATGTAAATGATAAATTGTTGCTGTCTTCCATGATGGCAACATGATGTACCATGATTCCGTACGTCTTCGAATTACAGTTGGTAATTTTTTTAAGGTTGTGAGAGCGAGGTCTGTTGGCTCTCCCAGTGAATGTACGATACATTTTCCTTCGGCTCCGTCTGTAGTAGCGTCTGGCAGCGCTACAATCGTATTTTGTGATGGCAAGCAGGGCGGAGCTTAAATAAGTATAATTTTACTTCCAAGGGGACGCACAAAATACGCCTTTATTGACGCAGCTGAGATGGATCTCTGCTGTAACCAGACAGCTCTCTCGCAGACTACCCCTACCGAGCTGTCTGCTAGTGCTTATAGTGTTGGCCGAAGCCAGCACCCCGGGAGGCGGGTTACAAACCCCCGGCTAACACCCGGTACCCATTCACTGCTGGGTGGACAGGGGCTTGGGTTTTAAGGAAACAGCCCAACTGTTTCCGCTCCACCCGGGGATCGAACCCGGGACTTCTCGGTTGTGAACCGAGTGTGCTTCCCCTACACTAAGTAGTAGTACCCTACTACAACACTCCCCATTGACAGTACAGATTGACCAGAAATAAACAATTTGGAGGCAATAATTTAAGGCGCAGACATCCTGATTGACTTTTAATAAATATTTCTAGGGCAATAATGGGCCAGCCATCCTGATTAACCTAATCATTCAGGGACAAAAAGGGGCAGACATCATGGTTGACCATATAATCATATAATTCAAGGGCGTTACGAGGCAGACATTCTGAGTGACCTAATCGTATCATTCAGGGATAATGAGAACGGTACCTGGTACTCTCGTCTACCGAAATTCTCGTCCTGACACAATGCGGGAACTCTCGCCGAAGCTAATGGTTAGGTTAGTAGGATATTAAGGGAAAGATACCGGTAAAAAATAAACGAGGACTGCGCGGTCATTTTCTGAAACACTGACTAGATTTTCCTTGCCTAAAATGAGTGTTTTTTGGTAAAAATGGACGAGGACTGCGCGGTCATTTTCTGAGACACTGACTAGTTTTTCATTGGGTAAAATTAGTGCTATTTGATAAAAATGGACGAGGACTGCGCAGTCATTTTCTGAATCACTGACTAGATTTTCCTTGCCTAAAATTAGTGCTCTTGGTAAAAATGGACGAGGACTGCGCGGTCATTTTCTGAGACACTGACTAGTTTTTCCGGTAAATTTCTAGTGTTTGCCCATACTCTCCCACTAACCCCCAAGCAAGTTTGGGCACCTGTGGGAATGCGGGGTTTTCGATTGGGGAGCAAATAATGCGTCGGAGACACGTAATTTAAGAATTGTGTAGAGGAGACAAACTCCCTAGATCTAAAGTAATTTCCTTACATCTAGAGAAATTTGCCTAACCAAAATTAATCTAACCTAGCGGGGGGCTTGACCCACCGATAAACTAACCTAACCTAACCTAAATCTAACCAAATCTAACCTAACCTAACCAGATCTAACCTAACCTAACCAAATATAACCTACTCTAATCAATAGTACCCTAACCAAACCTCCTATATGGTTGGGGGGCCTCTGGAAGGGGAGACTGTGTCTGTATGAGTATTAGTCTAAGACAACTATATCATTTCTACAATATGTATATAAGTTTGGTAAAATTCTAGTGTTTGCCCATACTCTCCCACTTCCCCCAAACAAGTTTGGGCACCTGTGGGAATGCGGGGTTTTCGGGTGGGGAACAAATTATGCGTCGGAAACACGTAATTTAAGAGTTGTTTAGGGGGTTAAAACTCCCTAGATCTAGGGTAATTTCTTTATATCTAGAGAAATTTGCCTAACCAAAATTAACCAAACCTAGCGGGGGGCTTGACCCACCGATAACCTAACCTAACCTAACCAAATCTAACCTAACCAAATCTAACCTAACCAAATCTAACCTAACCTAACCTAACCAAATCTAACCTAACCTAACCTAACCTCCTAGCGGGGGGTTGGGGGGGTTCTCAACACTTCAGTCATCATTCTGTGAGGATCGTCAGGTTCACACGTCTCTGGACTCAGAAGAAATCCAATGAATTTTCCCTAAATCTAGAGAATCTTTTTAATTTCCATAACTCAAAAAGTATGTGGTTGCGACGCATATTTTGTACCCCAACCATATATCCTGCATTCCCCCAGGTCCCCAAGCTTGTTTTGGGGGAGAGGGGGGAGTATGGGCAAACACTAGAATAATACCATAAGTTTTAAAGGTTAAGCGGAAGTGCATTGATTCTGTACAGTATACTAAACACAAAATAATATAGAAAACGCATGTGGTAATGGCGGTAGTGACCGCGCAGTTATCGTCCATTATAACTGAAACACCAACCGATAAGTCTTGCCGACATAAAAGTTTTCGGCGAGTTCCACTTGTAATAGGTGCAAATGAAAGAATAAAAGGTATTTCGTTATTGGACAAGTTTTCGCTTGTCCCAAAATAATTTAAAACTACACTTAAATACAATACATTGACATTGGTTACGTAACATGTCAAAACCCCAGACTCCCCCAATCACTAAACTAACCCCCGATATTCGGTCCCTCTAATTCACAAACACGGGTAAAAGCTGTTTAAATATATAGATTGGGTACTGTTATGTTAATAAATAAACTTGTAACTGTCGCTTAATAGGAACTCTCGCCGACGTAAAAAAAATGGAGCATTCTCCGACGGTGGCGAGCATTCCTTCCGTTCGGGGACTGTACCATTAAAGGCTAGCAAACGTGACCTAACTACCATTCAGGGGCAATGAGGGTCAAGCGTCCTGAGTAACCTAACCATAGTGCAAGGTCACTGAGGGGCAGGCATCAGAACAAAAGTTTCATTCTCAAAAACGTTCAAATTACGATGTAGTGAAACAACATTAATCTAGTCGCGGGATGCCAGCCTCGCCTCGTCCCACAACAATTCTGCTCACAGGACTCCGCTAGTGGTCTAAAAAAACTGGTGCTGCCCAATAACGATCTAATACAACAAAAAACCCGAAGGCAGTCCCTACACAGCCGAGGCGGCCTCACACCAAGGCTTGTATCTCCTAAACATTTGTAAACACACGCCGCTGCCGACTACCAATAGGCTTATATTTCAATCCTTACCTCGGTGGTAACGTTTATTAGGAAAGATAAATGACGTTTTAAATATATATATGAGATACACCGGGGCTACACCTCCTCATCGAGGTGGTGTAAATCTACGCCATAATATTGGCCCTGTGACGTCACGGAAATGGAGTAAGTACGCTTGCTGGATCCAGCCAGGGAGGGTTGGCGCAGACTTGCACCGAGGGGTAAAGTCTGGCGTTGTGACGTCATCGATTGGCGCAGATGTAGCTCCTGATCCAAGAAAGTTTTCGAAAGAGGAGTATCTCAGACTTACGCTGACATACACCGGCGTATGTGTTTGCTGTATCTGGCCCCTGGACTGCACACGCGACAATGTTTTGAATTGCGGGGCTGCATAGGGGCCTGCGGGGCGCCCGACAAAGAGATATAGTGGTCTATGGACTATCATATAGACTGGTTTATCAGTATATATGATATACTGTAATCTTCTTAAATATTTGTTCTATGATATTATCAAATAAAAAACAGTAAAACACGCTAAAGAAATGCCATTACGAGACTCTGAAGAAATATGCATGAACCATATTCACTTAACTCTTCGCCATTTAAAACTTTGCGAGTCAACTTTTATCATGAAGGGTATCAATAGAAGCGCAATTGTGTTCGCTTTCCTTTGCTATATTTCGTTATCTGATAAATTACTTAGAACCATGCATACATTAGCGTTAAATAAATCAATAAAATAATCAATCGGGTAATTTTCCCGATTGATGATGTTATTTATTTACTTATATATTTCGTTTTCTGATAAATGAATTAGCACCATGTATAAATTAGCGTTAACTAAATAAATAACCTCATCAATCGGGGAAATTACCCGATTGATGATTTTATTTATTTATTTAACGCTCATTTTTGCATGGTTCTAATTAATTTATCAGATAACAAAATATAGCAATGGATAGCTAATACAATTGCGCTTCTATTGATACCCTTCATGATAAAAGTTGACTCGCAAGGTTTTAAATGGCGAAGAGTTGAAGTGAATCTGGTTCATGCATATTTCTTCAGAGTCTCGTAATGGCATTTCTTTACCGTGTTTTACTGTTTTTTATTTGATAATATTATAGAACAAATATTTACGAAGATTACAGTATATCATATATACTGATAAACCAGTCTATATGATGCGTATATATATAATATATGAATCCGAGCGGCCCTCCGACTTCAGGGCAAGTTCAGGCCCATGTGCAACAGGCCGATATTCCGTGCGCAGTCCAGGTATACAGTGGTCTATGGCTCGATGTAACGACTAATAGCACGTGTTCGCGACGTTCAACCACTGATCTATATAACATGGATCGCGGAAGCCTGGCTCAGCACTGGTTCCAACTGTCCGCCATCTTGCCAAAACCAAAAAAAAAGCCTTGTTTCTGCGGCTCGCGTTGCTGTCTGGTTGTGTTATCGCCTCGTCATGCCAAGCTGTGCTGCTATGTCCTGTACAAACAGACACCACACACACACACACGCACCCACCACACACACACACACACACATACACACACACACCCACCACACACCCACACCCACGACACACCCACACCCACACACACACACACACCCAGACACCCACACCCACACACACACACCACACACACACCCACACCCACTCCCCACCCAGCCCATCCACTCTTAATCCATCTACCCACTCCAGTCATCCACCTACTAGTTAAAAAAAAATATAGGTGAATATGGTATACTTTTTTTTATATAGGTAGATATAGATATAAGTATATTTTTTTATACTTGTTAACAATTAGTGGGGAACGGAAGCAGACCTGAGTGCGGTTATGATACAAATTATCATAGCGCTTCCTAATAAGCGGTGCTTGTTCTAATGGAGATGCTTTATTTTGCGAGAAAAAAAAAAAAGAAAAAAAAGTATACTTTGTGGTTAAAGTTAGGTTAGGTTTCATTACAACCTATAAGGTTAGGTTAGGTTTCATTAAAACCTTTAAGGTTAGGTTAGGTTTCATTAAAACCTATAAGGTTAGGTTAGGTTTCATTAAAACCTATAAGGTTAGGTTAGGTTTCATTATTATTATTTTTTTTTTGGGGGGGGGATGGGGGGGGTGCGCAAAATAAAACCATCTCCATTGCAACAAGCACCTATTATATAATATATATATATATATACGTACACGTGATATATATATATATATATATATATATATATATATATATATACGTATATATATATATATATATATATATAAATAATCTCAATGAATTATGTAGTATGGGATTCTTAAAGATAGTGTGATATAATTAGTTTAGCTACATAATAGCTAATTTTAGTAACTTGGGTAAGATATGCTTAATGGACCCTACCCATAACTACGTCACGGTTTGTTTACATCGGTGCATTGTGGGGATAAGGCGGGGTCGCCGCGGGTGGACCTACGAAGGGAAAACTACGGCGATGGAAAAATTTCGAGTTATTTTGCGCGAAATTGATATTCCAGGTGCTATATTACTGTGCTCTGTTCTCGCTGACAACACTGTAGAGAAGACCTGAGGTAATGGCTGATGTGCAGAGGCTTCTAAACCAAGAAAACAGAGTCACAACAGAACCTCGTCAAAAGGTAAGCAACTGGTAGGTACGTAATGTGTCCCTACCACTTGCTTACTTCTTAATGAGACTGCTGTGACTGTTTTCCTGGTTTAGAAGCCTTTGCACATCAACCATCACCTCAGGTCTTCTCTATGTTGTCAGCGAGCACGGAAATATAACACCTGGAATATCAATTTCGCCCAAAACAACTCGAAATTTTTTCATCGTCGTAGTCTTCTCTTTGTAGGTTGTACATATTCATGGTTATGATAGTATTAAAATACCTTATTAATTGAGTTCCTTTTGTTGTCTTTCCTCATAATCAGTAGTGGTATATCATGGTTTAAGTGTTACTTGACGAGCCAATGAATACTCTTGAGTCTATACCAACATCACCAACCTTTGCTATGATTTATCTTATTACTCCATCCATAAACAAGTTGCATAACCACCGTGACATTACCCATCATTGTCTCATGGTACCTAGTACTGTCTACCGATATTTTCATCCCTACACAAATCGGGAAAACTCGCCGACGGTAATGGTTAGGTTAGGTTTTGCTTTGATTTATCTTATTACTCCATCCATAAACAAGCTGCATAACCACGGTGACATTACCCATCCTTGCCTCATGGTACCTTCTACTGTCTTCTACCGAAATTTTTATCCCTACACAAATCGGGAAAACTCGCCGACGGTAATGATTAGGTTAGAAGTAATAATAATGGACGAGAGTTTCGCGGTCGTTTTCAGAACACCGACTAGTTTTTCTTGGCCTACAATAGGTGCTTGTTCTAATGGAGATAGTTTTATTTTTTGCAAACCAAAAAAAAAAAAATGAAAAAAAATGACGAAAAAAAATAAAAAAAAAATAAACATAACCAAAACCCTTTTAGTTTATAATGAAACCTAACCTAACCTTAAGGGTTTTTATGAAACCTAACCTAATCTTATAGGTTTTAATGAAACCTAACCACAACCTTAACCACAAAGTATACCTTTTTTTTTTTTTTTTTTTTTATGAGTTATTAGATATTTCTCGTGCTCTTTTTTCTTTCTTTTCATGTGGGATGAAACCTATAAGATTAGGTTAGGTTTCATAAAAAAACCCCTTAAGGTTAGGTTAGGTTTCATTATAAACTATAAGGTTAGGTTAGGTTTATTTTATTTTTATTTTTTTTTTGTCATTTTTTTTTATTTTCTTTTTTTTGGGTTTTCACAAAATAAAACTATCTCCATTAGAACAAGCACCTAAATTGTAGGCCAAGAAAAACTAGGCGGTGTCTCTGAAAACGACCGCGAAACTCTCGTCCATTATTATTACCTCTAACCTAATCATTACCCTCGGCGAGTTTTCCCGATTTGTATAGGGATAAAAATTTCGGTTTGAAGACAGTAGAAGGTACCATGAGGCAAGGATGGGTAATGTCACCGTGGTTATGCAGCTTGTTTATGGATGGAGTAATAAGATAAATCAAAGCAAAACTAACTAACCATTACCTCGGCGAGTTTTTTCCCGATTTGTGTAGGGATGAAAATATCGGTAGAGACAGGACAGGTACCATGAGACAATGATGGGTAATGCACGGTGGTTATGCAACTTTTTTAGGATGGAGTAAAAGAAAAACATAGCAAAGGTTTGGGGTTGGTTAGATCAAGAGTATCATTGGTGTCAAATAACACTTAAAACCCTGATATACACTACTGATTAAAAAAAAAAGG
>JACEEZ010021584.1:0-17500 GCA_016584305.1 Chionoecetes opilio
ATTTTAGAGACGCCCCTGTTTCGCTCCGCCGGGGATGACCAGGACTTCTCGTGTGACAGCTTTAACCTTCACTACGGAGCTCCCTCTGTGTGTGTGTGTGTGTGTGTGTGGTGTGTGTGTGTGTGTGTGTGTGTGTGTTGTGTTGTGTGTGTGTGTAAACACTTATGAACCATACATAAGCCTCATTTTATAAAGCCTCATATTTAAGCCTCATAACCTCACTGCTTGTCGCTCCCCAGCGGTCGCCTCATCCTCGAGGTGAAAAGCAATGTATTCATGATGAAAGAATTCACTGTACATAGTACTGAGGTTTTACACATCTGATGTTTTTAAGGATTTTTTCCATCATGTAAACTAAAATTTTGAGTCGCTGATATTCGGGATACACTTCAGTTTCTTAAATATATACCTTTATCATTGATATATATTGGCTACTTGGTTTTCAGTAAGATTATGTGTGAGTCACAGTATGGCTGCTGTGGCCTGGATACCAGTGAGTCGCACTCGTGTAGCTTCCTTAGCAGTGCTGACACCCAATGCGCTCACTATTTTGAGACAAATGTTAGCATTTTAAGTGAGAAAGGAATTTCTCTGATTCAGTGAAACCCCGCCGGTACCTGAACTATTTGTGGCTGTGTGGCTTTAGCCTGCAGTCTTGTTGGATAGAAAGCACACGTTGCTGGCTGTTATGGTCAGTGGAGCACCAAAGGATAACATGCTTCCTAAAGAGCTTTGAAGAAATCCGTCCTGCTTCTCGATATAATTGCATTGAAAACCAGCGGCGCTGTGAAGTCAAGACCGCGCAGCATCGTGGCCGCGCTACTCCACTACCCGCTTGCAAGGTTCCGTTAATTTTTATTTCGTATACAACAACGAGAGAACCAGTTATGTTCAACGTGTAATTATGTATGTGTCCGACCTATCTTATGTATACAAGCACATGGTTATTCAGAAACAAATAACTGTGATTGATAACACCAGATGTTCCATTGATTTTACTGTCGCTGTCGTTGAAGGGCATAATCAATGACCACATTATATCATTTCCTATAACATTCATACATTTTCTAAGGATTTAGCCCTACGGTAATTTCGTTTGATATAAATCAGAACTCACACGTCCACAATAGTCAATCAGGCAATTAGTCAATAGTTTTCTGATGAATACAAAACGGGACTTGAAAAGGCCGTGACACACGAGCGATATTTCCCGGGATCTTTTTTATTTTGCTACCTAAAATGCCCGTACTGGTGGCAAAATGTGCGTGTGTTTGTCACACGGCGTTTCGCTACAAGCATTTTCCCCTCCCAGAGTAGCAAAGGGACCTTATTCTTCTATCTTAGCTACTTTGCTTCTACTGACACGATAAAAGGTCCTTCCCTCTTAAACATTTCCCTTCATAACCATAAATAAACCTTACTTGAATTCCTTATCAAGTAAAAATAACACACATAATATATTATCCCCTTTCTATAGTAAAAACACACGCAGCCTATTAAATGCCTATTAAATTTCAGTTTTATAAACATTTTCCATCATAACTTCTCATCAAAAATTAAAAACTTAACTATATATCTAATCAAAACTAAAAAATCTAATAACACGCATGTACCATATCATACACGTGTCGGGTTTAAATAGATTTAAAACCTATTCTTTCTCCTACCCTAAAGGCGTTTTCTGCGGGGGGGCAAGAAAAATTCGCTTGCAAGCGGTCACTTTTCTTTGCTGTATCCTCGCAGAAAACGTTCGACGTCGCTTGCTCCATGAAAATGCGACGCGGGGCTGAGATGTAAGCAAAACAAAGATCAAATGACTTTTTTGACCCTCTAGATATTTTAAACACTGGGACGCATCTTATAACCGTTATAGTCAAAAAAGTGTCAGATTCAGGAAGTGTGCTTAGAAATTGAATGTGATCATAAATAGCCGGCAATGAGATGATGAAGCCAACAAGTGTGAGAAAATGTTTATCCCATGTTTTACTTAAAGTAATCGTCCAGACCCTTTCTTTTTCGCCAAATTAGGGTTGAATGCACATTCAAAACACCAAATCCACCAAAATTATTGATTTCCAGGCCTTATTTCCGTAAAAAAACACTTTTGTAAAAAGCGCGCGAAAAAAAAATCTTCCCTCCAGCAGGCTACGACTGTTATTGATGACGTCAGAACAGTGACGCCCGCAGGGGCTCCAATGTAACATTTAGGGTGCCTGTGTGTGTGTGCCTTTTGTGTGTGGTGTGGTCAATAAATTATCTATCTATCTATCTATCTGTGCCTGCCTTCCTGTAGTGGTGGTGATGTAGGGTGCAGGGATAGATTGTGGTGGTGTTCAATAGTCCAGGAGCTGTGTGTGTGTGTGCCTGTGTTGTGTGCCTGTGTTTTTGGGGTGCCTGCCTTCCATGTAGTGGTGGGTGATTAGGGTGCAGTGATAAATTGTGGTGGTGTTCAATAGTCCAGGAGCTGTGTGTGTGTGCCTGTGTGTGTGTGCCTGTGTGTGTGTGTCTGCCTTCCGTGTAGTGGTGGTGATGTAGGGTGCAGGGATAGATTGTGTGGTGTTTAATAGTCCCGGGGCTGTGTGTGTGTGTGCCTGTGGTTTAGGGGTTTTTAGTGAGGTTAGGTTAGTACCTTTTTTGGGGTTATAGTGAGGTTAGGTTAGTAACTTTTAGGGGGTATAGTGAGGTTAGGTTAGTAACTTATAGTAAAGGGTTTGGTTTTGTAACTTTTAGGGTTATAGTGAGGTTAGGTTAGGAACCCTTTTAGTGAGGTTAGGTTAGTAACTTTTAGGGGGTTTTTAGTGAGGTTAGGTTAGGGTAGGTTAGGTTAGTAATTTTTAGGGGTTAAGTGAGGTTAGGTTAGTATCTTATGACATACCTTATGTTGAACATATATTATATATGTTAACATAACGTACAATAAACATATACGTATAACAATAGTTTGCTCCGCGCGAACTGCCCTCTATATTATGTGGATCATACGGGCGCCGCATATGGGGACGGCGGCCGCATAGGGTGGTGACCAGTGTGTGTGTGTGTGAGGTGTGTGGTGTGTGTGTGTGTTGCGTGTGTGTGTGGTGGGGTGGTGTGTGTGTGTGTGTGTGTATGTGTGGTGTGTGGTGTGTGTGGGGTGTATCACTACAAATCCTTGCCAATTCGACTTCCCGTTCCAGTCCGCCGCACTAATCTTTTCAACACTTTTAAACGTTGTCGTATCAGTCGGAAACGCTTGTAAATTTTCTCGAAGGCACAGCTGTCTTGCGCACCCTAAGGATCGTGCATTTGGCATATCGCAAAAAAATCTATCAGAAACACCCAAAATCTTCAAGTACTAAATTTTATCTCCTGTGTTTACGTTCTAAATCTGCGGCGGGGAGAGCGCTTGCCTTTTGCTACGTCACCGACCGTGACGCATGGGTCTGCTTGTCGTGAGGGGTGTTTTTGAGAACTCGGGAATTTGCAGATTTTGATTGCGGATTATTTAAAAACGGCTGACTGGATGCAAAAATTGACGACGTATTGTTGAATACTCGTTAATGGCTATGATTTTGTTGCATTAAATAGGAATGATGTAATGGTCTGGACGTTACTTTATAACCTTTTTTCGAATACTTGTACTTACATTAATTAAAAATGTATACAAATGCGATGCAAAATTTCCTCAGGAAGCCGATAGTAGTCTCAGTGTTTCTTATAATATCCATTGGTATTGTCAGCAAATCGGGTAAGAGTGAGGTGTTGAAGTTGTTAATTTTCGTCAACCCGGCTTTGTTTTACAAGTCACACATGCCAGTTTTTTTTACCTCCAGCTGTTCGAATGCATATAAAGCAATATATAAAAGCTGTGACGATTATATTTTCCTTAATTTCACGCCGACACCTCCTTATTTGATTCAAACTTTTATGATAAAACATTGAAATATGAAGTGTAATTTATTTTGTCGAAAGTACACTGTTGTCATTCTTTTATAAAGCAAAAAGCATCGCCACGTCAGCCGAACGCTGACGCACTTCACTCACTTCTCGCTTGCTCCCGCAAGAAATGTCTTGCGGGTGGGGCAATCATTTTCCCTGGATGATTGTACAGAAAGCGAAATTTGAGCATGCGAAATTTTTTCTCTTGCAAGAGAAATTTTTCTGCTCCCCCCCCAGAAAACGCCTTAAGCCATGTTTTTGTTCGTCCAAGCACCGTCTTGGTTTACGAAACCAATCCAAGATTTGCAGTTTTTGAGCGCGGGCTTGATACGAAACGGGATTAGAGAACAAGCATTAGAAAACGGGAGTTTCGGCGCCGCGTGGCTTTGTTGTGATGCCGTACCGATGCGGGGAAAACCATGCCTATCATCATAACCATCAGGACTATAAAACCAAGCGTATCGAAGACACCCTCTGAGGTGTCTTGGAGAGTATGATCCCGTGGAAACAACAGAAAAGAAAGACATTAGAAGAGAATTTGTCGAGTGGCTGAAGTTAAGAAAGGCTCATTTGACATGAAAAACATCATAATGTGTAAAAGTAGTAATGACAAATGGTTGTAGATGAAGAAGTAACGAAACGACTTATAACAGTTAGATGAAGAGATATGGCGTTATAACTGATGAGAAGCCGCTGTCTGTTATGTGTATTGCTACACTTTTCCAATACTCGGGAAAATTTGGTTATTATGGACGAGAACTGCGCGGTCCCTACCCGTTACCCCTTACATTTTTTATATTAAATTTTTTTGCTCAGTATGTTGTACTTATAATCCACTTCCGCGTACCCCTTCAAAACTTATATAGATATTGTAGAAATAATAAAGTTGGTTCATACGCAACAGACACACACTCCCCTTTCAGAGGCCCCCCACCCCTTTAGGAGGTTAGTTAAGGTTGGGTTAGGTTCATAATTCGCCGGGGGGTCGAAGGGGCTAAAACCCCTCCCCCCCCCCCGTTATGAGGTTCGGTTCGGTTCGGTTCGGTAATAATCCTCCCAGCAGGCGCAGGGCAAGGCAAGCGGACCACTCTGCAACTGGCGGGTGGCTGGCGAATGCCGGGGGGCGGGGCGCACTTATTTTCGTACAATTCTGTCACTTCTCTGGTTCTGAGACACTGACTATTTTTTCCCTTTGACAAAGCTTAAGTGCTTTTTCTGATGGACGTACGTTGTTTAAATGGAAAGGGTGACCTTAGGATTTGGTGATGAAAAAAAAAAAAAAATGTATTGGGTTTCCGGAGAAATAAAAATCCATCCATCTGAAGAAGAAAAAACTTATTTTAGGAAAGGAAAAACTAGTCATGTCTCAAAAATTATCGCACAGTCCTCGTCCATTTTTACCATGAAAAATAAATAGAGTTTTTTGAAGCTTTTTGCCCATAATCACTTAAAAATTTTGAGTTTTACATTCTTATTCATGATCAATATGTTGCAGTCTACTCTATAGTATTTGTATCGCAATTATTAGTTTTTAAAAAACCCTTTTACTCTCTGGTTAGTAGGAATTAGGTCAAAAAAATTTGGTTAGTTAACGTTGTTGGGGAGTCCAGGTTGGGTTTTAAATTTTCCCTTTTGGGGTTATTATTTTTTAAAATGATAGTGCTTTATGGAATCATACACGTTATCTTTAATACTCTCAGAATTATCTTTTTTAATTAAATATGCTTAATAAATCTTTACATAGTGTTTCTTGCAAGTGCTCCTACTGGGCATATACCCCAAAAAATATTACCTTAGTCCCTATTATCCAAAAAACTTTGCTAAATTTCCAGTTTGACACCGAATTCACTTTGGTGGACGAAACTATATTTTTCTGATGAGTTTTGATGTTTTTTAATCAATCTTCTAACCGTTTCTGTCGCAATCATTTCTTTAAAATGGATTTCGACAAAAAATGATTGAAAACTAAATTTAAAATAACCGAACCTATCCTAACCTAACCTTTACCTAACATAACCAAACCTTTACCTAACATAAACCTTTACCAAACATAAGCTATACCTAATCAACCTAACCTAACCTTTACCCCTCCCAAAAAAAGGGATTGCTACAGAAACTGTTAGCAGATTAATTCAAAACCATCAAACTCACCAAAAAAAAAATTGTCACAGATCCTTGTACAACGTATATAATAGATAAATCTGAGCCTAAAGTCGCACACAGACCATATCAGGCAGGACAGTAACAATAATGACACTCATGGTCATCACATATATCAAGAGAGGTGAATTTGTGATTAAAATAACTCAGACGTTCTCGGCTACCTTTTCGGTGAAGCGGGATGTTGTTTATCATTATAATATATCTGAAGAGACTGGACTGGATGTATTTGACACTCATCGTCACCACACATAACACATAAGGTAAATATATTGGCAAGAGAAACACAGGCCCCACCTGGCTATATTTTCGGTGTTTTTGACAACAGGCTACCCTTTCGGCCCCCGTGTTGTTATTGTTTATCATAACCTTCATAATATACCTTCAGTATTCACCTCAAAGTGATAACATTTGCTGCAATGTGTGTTATACTACTTTGTGATATTTTTGCAATTTTTTTTGCGTTGATTATTATTTGGGTTTCCCTACCAAGCTAGTTGTGTTTTTGTCGCAGAAACTAATCGCTTCAAAAACGGTCTTCGTCCCAAGAGGGGTTTTGCTTGGACGACAAAAAACACGGCTAAGGTTGTATGCTCGAGAACTAGTCCCTCGCAACACTGGCCTATGAAAAACCAAAGCTCGTTTGGGGGATTTAGGGGGGGGCCGAGTAGACCATGGCGCCCGCCAAGGGCCCCGCACCCGAGAGGAAAAATACGTTTTCTAATGAAATCTGAATGCTGGACCTTTCTTATTTGCTCGAACACTGTTACATTGCATGTACCATAAAATAGTACCAATTAGTACAAAAAAATATTATGAAACTATGGGTGGTAAAAGTTTCAATTAAAAAAAAAAAAAAAAAAAAAAAAAAAAAAACTAATAAGAAATCTAAACCACATTTGGTAACACTTTTAGGAGTCCTTTCCCGCCCTTATTAGTGGTTTTATTTCTCGAGATCTTCACAATGCTTCAGATACCGCTAAAAACCTTAATAATAAACGTGAGGGAGAGAATAAAACATGAATAAATAAATTACTATCTGACCTCAATATAATATAACCTAACCTGGTACAAATAGTAGTCCATTCCCGCCCTAGAAATCTCGTTCGAAGGTTATTGTTAGGGTGTAGTGAGGTTAGGGTTGTAATTTTATTTTGGGGTCAAGGGCAGGGGTAATGTAGGGGGGAGGGGGTGATTGACGGGGCATCTCTCACCAAGTTATAATTACGTTTAGAGGTATCTAAGGGATCTGTGAAGTACTGAGGAAAAAAAAACACACTAGTAAGGGGCGGAAGGAACTCTAGAATTTTACCCCACATTACATTCAGGGCCCGCCATTCCCAACGGCTAGGGCCCCGCACACCATAAATCCGTCCCTGGACATGTGCTACTATGCCTACTCCATTACCTATATACGGTGTGTCTTGTGAATGACAGATATAATATGGATCCATAGTATGGATCTTTAGGGAGGGATTACTAGTGTCATTAACCACATAAATTAAGGTTGAATAACATCTGTAAGACGCAGACTCAAATTCATCCCAAGAGTTGCCAGATTTCTCAATTATCTGATACCTAACCATCAATTTATCTATAACTTTTCTTATTGGTCATTCCTTGTTTTCTCTGATTTAGTCCTTATGTAGGCTTTCGTAAACTTTTAATTCCTACTTCCCAGTTTCTCCACGTCTAAACTCTCTATATATAGTGATGGTGATGGTGGTGGCGGTGATGATGTAATGGTTTATGGAACTGTCGCCGATAGGAACTGTCGCCGAAGCACCAACGGAACTGCGCCGACGTGTGGAAACTGCTCGCTGACGCGAAATTCTCGCACAGTTCCATTTGGAAAAGTGAAAATGAAGAGTAAAAGGGTTTTATAGGAACTGCTTCTATGGAAGACTTGAAGAGTCTGCCCCCATCCAAAACGAAGCCATGCTTCGGGGCAAGTCTAGCGTTTCAAATTGGGGCATCTTCTACAACTTGCTGAGCAGCAGTAGCCGTCGAAGCTGTCGTCCTGCGGTACGGAACTGTCGCCGATGAGGAACTGTCGCCGATATCGGCGAAGTCCAATTTTTCACATCGGCGGAGTTCCAATTGTCGGCGGACCAGTCTAGTTCTTGATCTTGATATTTTACCAGTACCCAATATAGCATTTATTAAGCTTTACATCATGTTTCTGCATTCAGGGATTAAATAACAGCAATAAAGTGAACTATCAAAGGCTTTCAATGGATAAATATACTTGTAAAGTTGTCAACACCCCTTCTCCTGACTCCGCCCCCTTCGAGGACTTACCTGGCGCAGCATGCAAGCGACACAGGTCGATCGCAATAGTACGGCCCTAGGTGTCTCTGAAGGACACCTTCACGCCCTCTCCCTTAATTCCTCCTGCTTTCTTCATGCCATCTTTCCTCCTCTATTTCATCTCTCGCTCGAGACAGGACATATGGAGCACGAACATATATATATGAGCTTCCGCAATAACTGAACTATCAAAGACTTTGAATGGAGAAAATACATGTTAAAGTTGTCTACACCCTCCTCTGACACCTCCTCATTGAGATTAGCCGCGGAAGATATACCCTAACCCACCCTTTCCCCCCTCCTGGGAGGTCCCACTGCAAGCCAGTGGGACACCCCCCCCCCCACACAACACACACACACACTCTTCTCTCTCTCTCCTCTCTCTCTCTCCTCTCTCTCTCTCTACTTCCTCTCTCTCTCTCTCTCTCTCTCGCTTCTCTCTCTCTCCTCTCCTCATCTCTCTCTCTCTCTCTCTCCTCTCTCTCTCTCTATCTCTATCTCTCTCTCTCTCTCTATCTCTCTCTCTCGCTCTCTCTCTCTCTTCTCTCTCTCTCTCTCTCTCTCTCTCTCTCTTCTCTCTCTTACACACACCCACCAGACCCCTTCTGGAAATCAGTTCGAATATCGACCCCCAAAGCATGTTATCTGATTACACATAAATAAACTAAAAAAAAAAAATGTTGCCCAGGCAATCCTTTATGTGGAAAATAAAAATACACACACCACAAACAACACACACAAACACACACACACCACACAACACCACACACCACACAAACACACACACCACACACACACACACACACCTGGACAGCTCGGTGGGTAAGCGTCAGGCACCCAAATCTGTCGTCCGGGAGTTCCGATCACGGCCCCTCACTCTATTACGGGGATTTTCACTGATAAAGTACTGTCTTTCTTATGAAGCAAGGGATGGGTGGGTGTGGTGTGTGAGGCCAGGCATTACCCAAAGATCAGGTATTTATGAGCTCCAAGCTCGCACGGGAGGTGACAAACTGCGATTGCGAGTCCGACTCGCGTGGACCAAGACCATGCAGTGAACCATGGGCAGTGGCGGATTTACATTGAGGTTATGGAGGCTGCAGGCCAGGCACGGGCATTTAAGGCGTCACCGATGAATAGATAAATAGATAAAATAAATAAAAATAGATTTAATAATAATATTAGTATAAAAAAAATGACGTATAAGGAACACTGCATATACTGAATGCATGACATACTCGACATTCGAGTTGGTAGTATATTTGGCGACTTGTTACTTAGGTCTTTTATATGCCCAGTTACTTAATAAACATTCATAATGATTTCAAACAATAAAGTTATTTGAAATAGTACGATCAATCACGGGTCTTCGAGCGAGTGATGTGAGTGAGTGAGTTGTAATAAGTGGTGAGGTCATGATTAGCGGAGTAAGGAGTGGTGAGGTATGGATGTGGTCAGTAATGAGTTTGTGAGGTAGAGTGTGGTAATAATGAGTGGGAGTAATGAGTGGTGAGGTATGAAAATTGTGGTATGAGGGGGGAGTAATGGTGTGAGGTATGGTTGTGTGAGTAATGATGGGTGAGGTATGGATGTGGAGTAATGACTGGTGAGGTATGAGTGTGGTAATAATGAGTGTGGAGAGTAATGAGTGGTGACGGTATGGATGTGTGAGTAATGGAGTGGTGAGGTATGGATGTGTGAGTCGAGTGGTGAGGTAGGGGATGTGTGATTACTGAGTGGTGAGTATGGATTTGGGAGTAATGAGTGGTGAGGTATGGCTGTGGGAGTAGTAATTAGTGGTGAGGTTATGGATGTGTGAGTAATGAGTGGTGAGGTAGGATGTGTGAAGATATGAGTGGTGAGGAATGAGATGTGGGGTAATGAGGTGGTGAGGTATGAGGTGGAGTAATGCGTGGTGATGTATGAGTGTGTGAGTAATGAGTGGTGAGGTTGAGTTGAGTAGTAATGGGAAGTGTGTGAGGTATGGGTGTGGTAGTAATGAGTGGTTAATTAATGGGTGTGGAGTTATGAGTGGTTGAGATAGGGTGCCTGTGGGGAAGTAATAATGTGAGGTATGAGTCTCGGAGTAATGAGTGGTGATGTGTATGAGGTGTGAGTACTGAGTGGTGAGCTATGGAGTGTGGGAGCACCTGAGTGGTGAGGTATGATGTGTGAGTCAATGATTGAGTGAGGTATGGATGTGTGAGTGTGAATGAGTGGTGAGGTATGGATGTGTGAGTAAATGAGGGTTGAGGTTATGGATGTCGTGCGTAATGAGTGGTGAGGTATGGATGTGTGAAGTAATGAGTGGTGAGGTATGCGTGTGCTGAGTAATGAGGGTGATCGAGTATGGATGTTTGGAGTAATTGAGTGGTGAGGTATGGAGTGTGGAGTAATGAGTGGTGATCGAGGTATGGATGTTTGAGTAATGAGGTGAGTATGGGTCGTGGGAGTATGAGTGGTGAGGTATGGATGTGTGAGTAATGAGTGGTGAAATCGAGGTATGGATGTGTGAGTAATGAGTGGTGAGTTATGGTGTGGTAGTAATGAAGTGGTGAGGAATGACTGTCCTTTTTATATAAATTGTCCTATTTCCAGGGATCTGTCTTTATTTATGTTAGGATCATTGGTCCTAACCTTTGTTTTCTGTCGTTTCCCCCTCCCCTGTTCAACCATTCGGATTCCCACTGCAATGTGGGTGAATGAATAAAAAGTAAGTCAACACAACATGTACTTGCTTAATATAAACAAACAACAAAGTATATAGACACTATACTCTACATATATCATAGACCACTGTATAACCTGGACGCGCCCGGAATAGCGGCCTGTTGCACATGACCTGAAAACTGGCCCTGAAGTCGGAGGGCCCGACTGGATCATCATTATCTATATCATAACTTATCTATATTAGATATATATATATATATATATATATATTATAGTATATATATATATCATAATGTATATATATGATATATATATATATATAATTATATACGCATATATAGACGGGTTTATCAGTATATATGATATACTGTAATCTTCATAAATGTTTGTGTCTATAATATGAGAAATAAAAAACAGTAAAACACGCTTAAAGAAATGCCATTACGAGACGGAAGAAAAATTGCATGAACGTAATATTCATTAATATTCCTCTATATATAATATATATATTACCATATATATATATAAGAGATTATATGATATATATAAGTCGATAGATATATATGATATATATAATATATAATATAATATATATATATATATATAATATATATAGTATATAATATATACACGTAAAGAAAAAATAAGTCAATAGCGAACTCTTGAACGTAAGAGAATTTTTCTGTCCACTTAAAAAAAAAAGCTAGTAATTTAGATGTCCACAGGATAAATTTCCCCTTAGAACCCCCCAGGTTGGGAAAAACTGTGTTAGATAGTCTGGCAACCTCAGTTGACCACCATTCAATTACAAATTATGGGGGTCACTGGGCATCTATAACATTAATGACAGACTTGGGCCCAGAAAATGGGAAAAAATAATATATTGTTGTCTTAAAAAATAGTGCTTGGATGAAAGGTGGATGTAGGAAATTTGGCATATGTGTTGAAGGAACTACCACGTGTACGTAAGACTACCGGCCCTCTTTAGTTTCCTTATTTTTCTTGACTCAAGTGGTTGTGGGCACCGGGCGGTGGGTCACGCCCCTCCCGTTAACCCGGGCCTCATCACCGCCGCTCCACACACTTTGAAGTAGTGCCAAGTTATTCCTTTTTGATATCAACTTACTAAATAATACCCCACATTTTCATCTAACCCACCCCTTATACCCGACAATCACATATTCAATATACTTGGGAGGAGAGGTTTGGGGCGGTATAGAAAAGATATATTAATTTCCGCTATAAATTCCTCGGTTTATGGAACTGTCGCCGATAGGAACTGTCGCCGAAGCATCAAACGGAACTGTCCCCGACAGTGGAACGCTCGCCGACGCGGAAATTCTCGGCGACAGTTCCATTTGGAATAGATGTAAAGGAAGAGTAAAGGGTTTATGGAACGTCTTCTATGGAAGACTATGAAGAGTCTGCCCCCAACCCAGACGAAGCCCATGGTCGGGGCAAGCCCTAGCGTTTCAAATGGGGCAATTTCTACAACTTGACAATTTGACGCGCATCAGTAGCCGTCGAGCTGTCTGCCTACCTTTTCTTTTTTTTACTATCAAAGGTTATTTCATTATTTACAAGGATTTTTCTTACTATGCGGGATTATAATTAGTATTTAAGGATCTTCCTTGTATGAGAGGCTTATAGATCATTATCTGGCTCTCTCTAGTACAAATCAGCCAAGTGATGCCCCTATAAGCGGTAGAGGTCACAAGAGAAGAAGATCAGCCAAGGTGGGGTGTGGAGGAATTTATGGCGGAAATTAATATATCTTTCTATACCGCCCCAATCTCTCCTCCCTAGTATATTGAACATGTGATTGTCGGCTAAAAGGGGTTGGGGTTTAGATGAGTGTGGGGTATTATTTAGTAAGTTGATATCAAAAGGAATAACTTGGCACTACTTCAAAGTGTTGTAGAGCGGCGGGATGAGGCCGGGTTAAGGGGGAGGGCGTGACTACCCCCCGGTGCCCACAACCACTTGAGTCAAGAACATAAGGAAACTACAAGAGGCGGTAGTCTTACGTACACGGGGTAGTTCCTTCAACACATGTACATTATCTACATCCACCTTTCATCCCAAGCACTATTTTCGAAGACAACAATATATTTTTTTTCCGATTTTCGGGCCCCATTAATTACAGATGCCAGTGACCACCAGAATTTGTAAGAATGGTGGTCAACTAGGGGTTCCCAAGACTATCTGACACATATTTCTCAACCTGGGGAAATTTCCCCCTGGGGGAAATTTCAGGATTCTAAGGGGGAAATTTATCCGAGGGGCATATAAATTACTACCGTAGATAACAGTTTAAGTCGCCAGGACAATTTTTTTTTTTCTGTTTACAGACGTGTGGTGGCGTTAATCTTACCGTAGATAACAGTCAAGTCGCCACCTGCATTTATGTCGCCAGGCGCCAAAATTACGAATTATAGCATTACTACTGATTTTTATGTGCCACTGAAGATGATACACAGTAGTTTATAATCATGACTGTATAATCTCTCTGTTTCAGTGTTGTTTTATGATATGTATCTGCAAATATAGACGGTTTCAAATTTCGCTACTCGTTTTCTTTTCGGGGAACGACGACGGGGGAGGACACTCCCCGTGGGACTCTCCCAGTGGGGGGAAGGGGCGGGTAGGATATTCTTCCGCGCTAATTTTCCCAAAGAGGCGGCGTCAGGAGGAGGCTGTAGACAACTTTACATGTATATTTCTCCCATTCAAAGTCTTTGATAGTTCAAGCTATTGCTGGAAGCTCATATATATATTATTTCGTGGCTCCCATATGTCTGTCTCGAGCAAGGATGAAATAGAGGAGGAAAGGAGGAATGAGAGAAGGAGAGAATTAAGGAGAGGGAGGTGAAGGGTCTTCAAGGGCACCTAGGGCCGTATTATTGCGATCGCCTTGCGTCGCTTGCGATGCGCGCCATGTCACGTCTCCAAGGGGGCGGAGTCAGGAGAAGGGTTTGACAACTCTACAAGTATATTTCTCCCATGGAAATTCTTTGATAGTTCAAATTAATTGCTGTATTTAATCCTGAATGCCGAACATGATCAAAAAGCTATGAAATGAATATTGGTACTGTAATATCAAGATCAAGACACTAGAGCTGTCCGCGACAATTGGAACTCCCGTCCGGACGTGAAAAAATTGGAACAGTCGCCGTTAACGGGGAAGGGCTGTGACCTACCACCGGTGCCCACAAACCACTTGAGTCAAGAACATAAGAAAACTACAAGAGGCCGATAGTCTATTATTGCGGTCACGTGGTAGTTCTTCAAAACATTGTACATTATCACATCCACCTTTCATCCCAAGCACTAGTTTCGAAGACAACAATATTATTATTTTTCAGATTTCTGGCCTCTAATGTCATGAAGTTTACAGTGCCAGTGACCCCAGAATTGGTAATGAAGGTGGTCAAACAGGGGTGCCACAGACTATTCTGACACAGTATTTCCAAAATGGGAGGAAATTTCCCGAGGGGGTCAATCAGGGATTCTAGGGGGGATAATTATCCGAGGGGACATCTAAATTACTAGCATTTAGCGACAGAAACAAAATCTCTCTTAAATTCAGAGTTCAGGCTATGACTTCTTTTTTTCTTAAGTGTAATATATATGAGAGGATAGGGTCGATTATACTTGTTTTATTAAGCAAGTAAATGTTGTGTTTTGCGACCCATTTTACCCCTACACCTTTTGTTTCTTCACCACATGCAGGGGGAAATCCGGATGGTGAACAGGGGGAGAAGGGGAAAACAACAGAACAAAAAGGTTAGGAATCACTGATCTAACACACTAGTAAGACATAATTCCCATGGGAAATAGGATAATTTAAATGAAAAGAAGGACAGTCAAAGCTCACCAGCATTACTGACCATACCAATACTATCAAACACTCAGTACTCACACATCCATACCTCACCACTCTATCATTCAACATCCATACATCACCACTATTACTCACACCAACCATACCTCACCACTCATTACTCACACACCCATCTACCTCACCAATCATTACTCCCACACCCATACCTCACCACTCATTACTCCCACACTATATACCTCACCACTTAATTGGATCCCACACCCATACTCACAACTCATTACTCACACACCCATACCTCCATTCATTACTCACACACCCATACCTCACCATCATTTACTCCACACATCCATACCCACACTCATACTCCCACATACATGCCTTCACCACTATTACTCCCATCCATACCCAACATCATTACTCACACATCCATACCTCACCACTCATTACTACATCCATACCTCCACCACTCATCACTCCCCACTCATAGATCTTCCCACCACTCCATTACTCAACACACCCATACCTCAACACCGCAGTACCCCACAGCCATACTCACCACGCATTACGCACACAGCCATACCTCACACTCATTACTTACACATCATACCTCACCTCCATTTACTCGCACACCCATACCTCACCAATCATTACTCCAACATCCATACTCACCACTATTACTCCCACATCCATACCCTCACCACTCATTATTTCCCACATCCATACTCACCACGAATTTACTCCCAACATCCATACCTCACCATTCATGTTACTCAACACACCATACCTCACCACTCATTACTCACAAATCCATTACACAGCATCATTACTCAACATCCATACCTCAACCACTCATTACCTACAACACCCATACTTCACCACTCATACTCCACACCATCCATACCTCCCCACTCATACTCACACCCATAACCCAAGAGCTGGGCAGTAGTATGTAAATACATTTGTATTTCAAAATACATATGTGTATGTAGAAACTGTATTTATCAATACATTGGTGTTCACGTATTTTAATACAGTATTAAATTCTATAATAAGTATTTAAAACATTGTATTTAAATACTCATAATTTAAAAATATAAATACTCATCACAGTTAATTACTCAATACCTCAGTTAATATCTCAATTTACTCACGATAAATTGATTCAATAATTTAAATTTATACAATAGAAAGTATCTTTATCATTTATCAAGCATTTAGTATTGTTAATCGAGAATTACTCAATTCAGTTAAAAAATTTGCGTATTTAAATGTATTTACAAATGTATTACAATACATCCTCAAATGTATTTAGGATTTGGTATTTAGATACTTTCTCCCCATGTATTTAGTATTAGTATGTAAATGACATTTAATGTATTTAGGGCCCAGCTCTGCCCATTACTAACCCACTCAATTACTACCACCACCATAAGCATATTATATTACCACTCATTATACCACACTCATATGATCAAAACTCATATATACCATCACTCATATATAATCACCACTCATACACCACACTATACCTCATAATCATTACTCACTACACCCATACCTCACCACTCATACTCCCACACTCATATCTCACCACTCATACTCAAACACCCATAACCTCACACTCATTACTCGCACATTCCACACCCTTACACTCATACCACACATCCATACCTCACCACGATTACTCACACATCATACCTCAAAACTCAATCTCACACCACCCATACCTCAACTCATACTCACACATCCATACCTCACCACTCATTGCTTCACACATACACACCTCTCCATAATTATCCCACATCCATACCTCACCACTCATTACTCACACATCCATACCCACCACTCATTACTCACACAACCATACATCACCACTCATTACTCAAGCACCCATTACTCACCATCATTACTCCCACACTCATAGCTCACCACTCATACTCCCCACACTCATACATCACCACTCATTTACTCACACTCTCATACCTCATCAATCATAATCCACACCTTCATAGCTCACCACGCATACTCACACATCATACCTCCACCACTCAGTACCCGAAAAACATAGCTCACATCATTACACCATCATAGCTCACCACTCAATACTCACACACTAATACTAATCACTCATTACTACCACACTCATAGGCTCACCACCTCATTTACTCCCACACTCATTACCTTCAAAACTCATACTCACACACCCATACCGCACACTCATACTCACACACCCATACCTCACCACTCAATAACTCACCTACACACCCATACCTCACCAATCATTACACCTACACCTCATACCTCACTACTTATTACTCACACCACTCATACTCACCAATCATTACTACACACGCCTACCTCACCACTCATTACTCCCACACCATAGCGCACCACTCATACTCACCACTCATACCTCACCACTCATTACTCCGACATCATACCCACCACTCATGACTCACCACAACCCAACCACCACTCAGTAACTCCCACACCATACATTACACTCATTACTACCACACCATCCTCCACATCTCATTACTCCCACCACTCATACTCACCTCTCATTACTCACACACCCATAACCTCACCACTCATTATCCC
>JACEEZ010021585.1:0-5000 GCA_016584305.1 Chionoecetes opilio
CCCCCCCGAACCCCCAAAACAGGAAAAAAAGGGTTTGAAAAAAAGGGAAAAAGTAAAGTTTCCCCCTAAATTAGCACTTGCACCGTGATAACACGGGGGCAGCAGAATTCCGATAATGGGCCGTGTGAAACGAAACTGGACACACAATGGCTGCGGCGTTTATTTTTTTCCCCTCAGAAGGGCCCCGTCACTGTATTTCTAGTGCTCATGGGGCCAGTTCGAGTATAAGTGATCAATCAAAGTCCATGGGATACAGAAACACAAGTTTACTTATGTAGGTAATTCTCGATTATTACAGTGCAACGATCCGAAGGGAACGTCTTTACTAGCCAGGGGCGGTGTGACTCGAAGTCTCCTAGGGGCTACCCCCGGGGGTTCCCGGGCTAATGCTGCCGGCAGGTTCCAGGCTACTTTTGTATCAATATCCCACAAGAAGGAACAAAATTTATAAGGAAGGAAAATGGACCACTTATATATGAGGTATAAAGGACCGATATTTGATAATCCTAAAACTTAATGTTTAAAAGGAGGAGGAGGGGGAAAAGGGGTTTGTGATAACTACAAAACAAAAAAAACTGTGTATTAGAGCCAATCAGGAAAGGGAGAGAGAGAGAGGAGAGACGATGAGAGACGAAGAGAGAGAGACGAAGAGAGAGAGAGAGAGAGAGAAGAGAGAGAGAGAAGAGACAGAGAGCGTGAAAAAGGGAGCAGAGATCAGAAATGCGGGGGGAAGAGGAAGAGAAACAATGGGGGAGACTTTTTTCCTCAGAGAAGGATCAGTCACTGTATTTCTAGGACTCACTGCGCCATGGTTCGAGTGTAACAGTGAGAAGCAGAGGGAAACAGAAACACAAAATAATTCAAATGCACAATACTTGCATTCTACACGACGATACCGATACGGAACCTTACCTACACCAAGCGCCGTGACCGAACACTGCCTAGCGCCACCACACGGGAAGTTCCAGGCCTAATGCTGCCGGCATTGCCACACCGCTACTCTCTATCCACAAAAACAACACACACACAACACAACCCACACACACCACATAACATAACAACGAACTAAACCACACAACTTAAAAAGGAAAAACGAAACACAAACAACACAAAAACTGAAACCAAACAACACAACAAGACAGAGGAGAACGTGAAACAACAACAAAACACAACAGAAACTGGATACAACCAACACACAGAAAGAAAAGAGACACACACAAGACAAAGACACGAACACACAAGAAACCCACAGAGAGACAAACAGACACACAACACAAAGAAAAAGAAAAAAAAAACACACGAACACAAAAAATCCGAAAAACCACACAACAACCTACCAAACTTCTACACACACCACACACACACACACACCACACACACACACACACAAAACACACACACACACACACACACACACACACACACACACACACTTACCTCTGGGTCTCTGTATACAGGTATTTTCAATACCAACTATGTATAGTTGGTATTGAAAATGGTCTCCCAGGGCAAGATCTGTAGACTTTTAATGATAGCTAGTCTATTAATTTTGTCCCAGGGTTTCCTGCGTGGCTCATCGGCGTCCACAATTACATTAGGCTTGAACGAATAAAATAAATAGAAAATAAGGTTAAATAGTTTCAATACCACATTACCTTTGATGTTGGCCCTATGGTGTAGTGGTAACACGGCTGCTCTGGAAAGCAGAAGTCACGGGTTCGAGCCCCGTTATGGCAGTAGGTGATACTACTAGTAGAGGATAGTCTAATTTTTCATTTTTGTATTTTGTAGTAATGGTAATATATATTTATCAATCATCTTTTTATCAGATGCATGATTAACTATGAAATATTTGTTGAAATGAAAATGGTAACTTTATAGCCAAGGGTTCCTCCTGGCGCCCCTAGTGACATGCCGGTAACCCAGCCCCGGAGGGTGTCTGCGGAGGGGAACCCTTAGCTCGTGGTAGGGCGTGGAACCACCTTACCGTAGATAACACTATAGTCGCCACCTGCACTAATGTCGCCAGGCGCCATATATTACGAATTATAGCATCACTACTAATTTTTATGTGCCACTGAAGATTATACACAGTAGTTTATATCATGACTGTATAATCTACCCTGTTTCAGTGTTGTTTTATGCTTGGTATCTGCATGTATGAATCGTTTCAAATTTCGCTACTCGTTATTTTTTCGGGCGACGACGATGACGGGAAGACGCTCAGAACATAAACACTAGCTGGCGATCTTAGTGTAGTTTGTCACCCGGTTGATATGTTGGTAATTTGTTCATTTATAGCCATAATATGACACAGATGAAGACACAAAATGAAACAGACTCTCGAGATAGCCCCTTCTAACTTTCCTGAAATCATGGATATAGTAATGTAAGTATTAACGCCACCAGGCGCTGTAAATACGTAGAAAAAAACGTTGTCCTGGTGACTTTAGTGTTATCTACGGTAGTAATAACAAACATCTTATAATGAAGGCAGTTGATTAAAGATGATGATAATGTTAATGATAATAATAATATAATAATAATAATAATTTCAATAATTATAATGGTAAAAATTATAATGATGATACAAGTGATAACAACGATCTAATAATGGAGGCAGTGATAAGAATATGATAACTGTTATGATATTAATAATGACAATAATTATTATGGTAGAAATAATAATGATGACGAGTAGTAATAATAATCTAATAATGAAGGTAGTTGATTAAAAATATGAAAACATTTATAATATTAATAATTTCAATAACAATAATATTACTAAGGATAATAACGATAACCATCATAATGAAAAATGATGATAATAACACAGCTTTATATCAATTAACGAACCGTCATGACACGACTTGCATACGAAAATTGATTCCAACACCAAATCTTTCCTTTCTCATCCCAAGAACGTCAACGATTTGCTGTAATAAAATAATAAGAAAATGTCTGATCTTTACCCCAACGTTACACACACACACACACACACACAGGGACCCATCTTTTTGTTTCTCTCTCTGTCTCTCGTGGGTGGGTGTGTGTGCATGTGTGTGTGTGTGTGTGTGTGTGTGTGTGTGTGTGTGAAAGAGAGCATGCGTGCGCAAGCATGCGTGAATGCAAGCCCACTTGCGCACGCTTGTATGGTGTTGTCTATAATCTAGACATTGTATCATCTGATATCTGATCATCATTATTATCATTATAATTTTAAGTGTTGCTGGTTATCTTTATCATCATTATTATAATGTTTCTGTAATCATCATTTTAATCATCATCAATATTAATGGTAGACATATTTCATATTTTTAGCCGTTGTTACTGCTGTAGTTGTTGTCTTAGTTGTTGCTGTTGTTGCAGTTTTCCACCTAGTGGCAGTGTTCCTACCTGCCCATGCTTAGGGGCAGAGCCGGGGCGAGCCGGGTGAGAGGCAACGCAACACCCTGACCTCCCAGGGAACGCCACTGCAGGACAACTTTCTACTGGGGACATGAAAATACTGCCCGCTCGTCTACGTGTTCCTTGATGGGCACATAAATCACGTGCACTAGGCAACGGCATTGTTGACACGTAGCTCTTTACTACGCCAAAGGGAATGGTGCTATTCAGGGCTGGACTGGCAGCAGTTTGTCTGTTCGGATAAGAGACTCCAGAGTGCTTTAGTGACGCCTGCAATTGCCTCGAGTGAGCGACTGGGAGGTTAAAGGCTTGTTCTGCATCGGCTGCTGATGCTATAAAGAAATGGTGAAGTATTGGATTAAGTGGTTCACAAAGAGACGACTTGAGTGGATCGTAGAGTGGTACACTGATTGCATTGAAAGGTTAATAATTGCAAAGTGTAAAAGGCAAGGACTTGTATGCATTAATGAAAGTGTTTAATGTTTAATAGCCTTCTTGTGTGATGACAGGCCGACTGTTTGTTGGATGGGTGATTGATTTCCTGACGGCCATTTTTGTGTGTTGCAGGCAGGTGGCCTCATTTGCGGTCTGATTCGATAACTACGAGGCAGACGCATGCTGGCTGTTGCCATAGTGAACAGTTAAAAAATTATCTTGATGATCGTCTGGTTGATTGACTGGCTGACTAACTGGTTTGTATGATGGCATGCTAGTCAGCAGCCTGCCCGGCTAGCTAGCATGTTGGTTGGCTGACTGACCAGCATTTTAGCTGCTTGGTTGACTAGTTGGCTGGTAAATTAGTTGACTGGCTAGCTGGTTGGCTGAGTGACTGGTTGACTGACTGGCTTTTAGGCTGTTACCTGACCAACGCTTTCTAATAGAGAAGGTAGAATAGATATTTACTCTATTAGAAGGCGTTGACCTGACTCACTAACCGGTGCTCCGGGTGACCCTGAACCATCAGTAACTGTTGGCCGGGTCAGCGGGGAGCCCCATGAATGATACGTCACTAGAATCTGGAGTAGCAAGTGGCGGGAGTCTCCTTTACTCTCTACCTATGTCACCATCCATCTGTCTCTGCTTACCTGCATGTTTCAGACTGTCTATCTTGCTACGTACGTAGCAGAGTTTCTATACTTGTGTCTGTTCTCCTTTATCTTTATCTGAACATAAATCGATTCATTTTTATCTACGCCAGGCTGCTTATGGATAGGTGTGTGTGTATGTCCTTTCTTATATTTTCTTTACTTTATCACGGTGTCCGTCATGCTCGCCTTGATTATCTGTATTGTTATCTAGGCATTATCTAGCCTGCCTTCTCTGCCTGCCTTGGAGGGCCAGCGCGTGTCTCGCAAGCCTTCTATCTGCCCACAAGTGTTCCCCTCCCGCTAGTGTGTTGCTGTGGCTGAATCTGTTGACGTCAGTGTTGACCGGGTGGCGTGGGGGAGTGAGTCATATATTTGCCTATAAATGACTGAATAACAATATCCCCAATAACACGAATCATGATCCTGCAGATGTTAAAGTCCCACAGGTTCTTAAGAGTCTTGTTTATAGTCGTCAGATTTCCAATATCTTCGGTTCATCAGACT
>JACEEZ010021585.1:20000-72516 GCA_016584305.1 Chionoecetes opilio
GGAGTGCGTTGTCTGTCTGAGTTTTAGCATTATTAAAGGTTTAGCCCAACAAAATACTTCAGTAGTTTTATGGCCTTTTATATTGCTACCTGAACCATCGTATTATGCAGTTAAATTTAAACCGTTAATCTTCAGTTCCAAGTTATCATATACTACGAACAGAATGAAATGTTAGTATTATTTGTAGTCATTGAGATACATGTATCAACGCAAAGGAGCAGAGCATGCACTATACGTATTAGTATTATAATCTTTGTCATGCAATATACTTACACGCACTAATACGCATCACTGACTGAGGGAGAACTCCATTACTTGTTTTTTGGGTGACTTAAGTGTTAAGGTAACATTTACCTTTATTCGATTTATTTCTAAATCATTATGGTATCTGTCTTCATACGTATTAGATGTATTTTGAGAGAGAGAGAGAGAGAGAGAGAGAGAGAGAGAGAGAGAGAGAGAGAGAGAGAGAGAGAGAGAGAGAGAGAGAGAGAGAGAGAGAGAGAGAGAGAGAGAGAGAGAGAGAGAGAGAGAGAGAGAGAGAGAGAGAGAGAGAGAGAGAGAGAGAGAGAGAGAGAGAGAGAGAGAGAGAGAGAGAGAGAGAGAGAGAGAGAGAGAGAGAGAGAGAGAGAGAGAGAGAGAGAGAGAGAGAGAGAGAGAGAGAGAGAGAGAGAGAGAGGAGAGATAGAGAGAGAGAGAGAGAGAGAGAGAGAGTGGGGGGGGGCACTAAATAGATGAAGAAATATATATGATGAAGCAACCAGGAACTTTTGAGGAAGATTGAATGTCGCGGCGTGTATTAGTGAACGATTTTCCTTGGAAGCATCTTAGAGTGCGTTTTCATATCACCCAGTTTGCTGTAATTGTCTTGTTACTATAAATTTCAGATAATCACTATCGTATCGCCGTGACTTGCGTGTCCATGAATGTGGGAGGTGACGAGGAGGCACTTGGCGGCCGAATTCGGTTTAGCCACAAGTCATATTATGTAAACAGTAAGAATCACCTAGTCCTAGACTGTACTACCGATAAAAAGTGATTAAGGTGTAGGGATTCCTTTACTTTGCTTCTCTGCTTTGTATTATTTTACATGTTGTACTCTTATGTTACATAATAGGTACAACAAGCCTTTTCCTTATTTCCAAACCGCTTTCTTTGGCTCAACTCATGTGTCTTCGTAGGCACCAAAAGATCTCCGAAAGGAACGAGGCATCTTTAATCTTAGCTCTGCAGGGTTACTGGAGTGATTAGCAGCGCCCACCTAGATTTTCGACCAATTATTCATGCATGTACAGATGTTTATGTTCATATATGCAAATAATATACTGCTGACTTCATTTGCGTATCGTCTGAATGGTGGACCTTACCTACTCCGGCATCTATTACCTGTTTACAACCAGGCTAATTATAAAGTACTCGCTGAATAATGTTTATGCGATCATGATACAAATTATGTTTATGTACAACTTATGACTTATTGGTGTGTTCAGTGATCACTGATCGTTGGCGCCTGAAGGTATTGCATAAAAACGAATTATATTACACCAGTTGCCGGTGACATATTTAATTAGTGGCCTCAGAGTCATCCCGAGGAGCCACACCCTTGCCTAAGTAATTTAAATAGACTGCGAATGTCTCGTGAATTTGAGTTTCATGTGAGGAGTCCATTGTTCAAAATGTTGGTTATGAAATTAACTCTGGAGCAATTAAGTATTCTTCATACATGTGTACGAATGTAAAAAAATACTTTTTTTGCTCGTACTCATCATTAATCTCTCTCTCTCTCTCTCTCTCTCTCTCTCTCTCTCTCTCTCTCTCTCTCTCTCTCTCTCTCTCTCTCTCTCTCTCTCTCCCTACCAATCTTACACATACACAGATACACACACACACACACACACACAAGCACGCACGCACGCACGCACGCACGCACGCACGCACGCACGCACGCACGCACGCACGCACGCACGCACGCACGCACGCACGCACGCACGCACGCACGCACGCACGCACGCACGCACGCACGCACGCACGCACGCACGCACGCACGCACGCACGCACGCACGCACGCACGCACGCACGCACGCACGCACGCACGCACGCACGCACGCACGCACGCACGGACGCACGCACGCACGCACGCACGCACGCACGCACGCACACACAGGCTCAGCAAATGAAACGAATCTTGGTGTAAGGCTTTTGAAGTTGGCAAGTGACAGAGAGAGAGAGAGAGAGAGAGAGAGAGAGAGAGAGAGAGAGAGAGAGAGAGAGAGAGAGAGAGAGAGAGAGAGAGAGAGATGTAGAACAAGAACTACTACTAGTCTTGCGGCTAGTAATCAGGGTAGAACAAGAAGTAACGGATTCAAGCTGGAAAAATGTAGATTTAAAAATGAAATATGGAAAAACTGGTTCACAATTAGGGTGGTAAGTGATTGGAATGGACTCAGTCGACAGGTGGTCAGTGCGGAGTCAATATAGATCTTTAAAAGGAGTCTGGATAAATTAATGGATGGGGAAGAGAGGTGGATGTAGGTAGTGTTAAGTAACAGGAACTACCTCATGTAGGACTCGTGGCCTCTTGTAGCTTCCTTATTTTCTTATGTTCTTATGTAAGAAAGCAGACAATCGGACAGAGCGGTAGTGTAGAAAGAGATGAGATAATGGAGAGTGACGTTGGTAAAAGGAGACAGATAAGGCGGGGAAGGACACAAGTGGGATTACGGAGTGTTGATGGACCAGAGGCTGTTGGGTCAATGCGGCGCGTGGCTCTCATGGTCTTGGCGAAATAACTTGCTTTGAAGAATGGTGAAGGCGGCATAATATGAACAAAATAATGCAGAATCTTGTATAGGAGCTGAAATGAAGAATTGGAGGACAAAGGGAAAGAAGGTAAAAAGGACAGGACTAAGAGGAGGAGGAGGAGGTTAAAGGTCAAGGGAGGGGTGAACTGGTGAAAGAGGCCTTCAGCATATATAGCGCATGAACCACTAAATCAAAAGAACTTCCCTTAATTGTGGGTGTCTCTCGACGAGGGTGTACCATATCAATATTTGTGCTCGGCGAGGTCAGGTGGGAGCGTGTTACCTGGCCAAGGTCAGGAGGAGGAGGAGGAGGTGGGCGGGGGTTTGGAAGGGAAAGGTGTAGCAGCTACCTCTGCCATCAGCCGCCACAGTTGGATTCTTCCCGCGCCAGCCAAGCACCTGTTTGTGATTAAGATGCAGCAGCAGCCTGCCTGCACACCAGACTTGCAGCGAGCGTCTTTGGACCACGGGCTGAACACAAAACCCAACACTCGAGTTGAGTTTTAGTGGTGGGCATTAATGTACCGTCGAGTGTACAGCACTGTACACATGTGTTTGAAATGCCTCATCGCACACACACACACACACACACACACACACACACACACACACACACACACACACACACACACACACCATGGGTCCGAAGGGCCCACAAGCACTTGTCATCTTCTATTAAACAACATTCGATCTTCCATCTATCAGTTGATACACCCACCAAAATCTCAATCCACTATTATCTACCATTTTTTGGCATCGCTTCCCCCATTTACTGCTGCATTCACTCCACAAGTCAATTTTTCGTGCCAATCATGTGTCCTCCATTCGTTCCAGTCTGACCTTATACCTAAGGGTCGCTTTCGTATGTCTCTCCCTAAACGTACTCCATCCCATGTCACCTCTCAAACTTTCAATCGCTGCATACCTGGGTGCATTCAGTGACATTCTTGCTACTCTATTTTGTCCCACTTCCAATTTTTCTATTTCACTCTCATTCCATGCAATCACATCCACACCATACATAATGCTTGGGACAGCCACACTCTTCCACACTTCCCTCAACACATCATACTTGCTTGCCCTCATCCTTGCAACACTCCCAAGCCGACCAACCCACTGATTTACCTGGCTGATCTATTCAGACTTTTCTTTTCCACATCCATCGGGATTCATGCACATCCCTAGGTAGCTACTTGTATTCACAAGTTTGCTCTAATTCATTCTCTCCCAGTCTCCATGTAGCGTTTCTCTCATCCTCTGATCAATTTACTATCATCACCTTACTTTTCTCACTGCTAAATCTTACTCCAAAGTCTCTCCCATACTCATTCACCACATCTAACAGGCTCTGGAGTTCCTCGGCAAACTCACTCATAACTACCATATCATCTGCATACTACATTAACAAACTTATTTTGTCACTCCCTACTTTCGCTCCTGCGTCCATTCTTCTCATCCTTACTGCCAGTTACTCAGTATACAGACTAAACAAGGTTGGGGACAGAATAAATCCTTGCCTAATACCTCTCTTTCACTCCTCACCCATTCTGATTCTATATTTCCTAGCTTATATTTTGCTCTAGTGTCTATACATGCTCCTCACTATGTTCACTATCTTTTGATTCAACCCAACCTTTTCCAAAACCTTGCACAACATTTCTCTATTTACTCTATCATAGGCTTTCTCAATGTCTAAGAACCCAAGGTACAGTGTCTTTCCATCCCTTTTTTTCTTTTCGATTAGTTCATTCACCACAAATATGTCCTCTGCTCTCTTGTCCACTCGAAAACCATTTTGCTCCTCACCTAACACTCTAGTTCTCTCCAACCATTTACACAACCTTTCATTCAACACTGCACTGAAAACTTTACCTACTGTATTCATTAGGGCAATTGGTCTATATTTCTTCAATTATCTCTTACTCTTGTATCCTCCTTTATGCAACAGAGTCACTCTACATTCATTCCATTTTCTAGGCACCCTTTCTTCTTCCCACACACGGTTAAATATGTCAGTCATTCTGTCAATCACCACCTCACCTCCATTCTTGTACATTTCATATGCAGTGGTGGGCGCCGTTAATCAAAAAGTTAACTTCGTTAACCGTTAATCCGTTATCCAAGAAATTAACTTCGATAACCGTTAATCAGTTAATTCTTTAAAAATGTAACGGAAGTTATCGATAAACCGTTAACGTTAATTTTTTTTATAGAAAAAAAAACAAAAAATCAGTTTTTGCTCTAAAACCACCTAAAAACACCTTTGAAAAGTGCCAAAACTATAAAATCAGCCTGTATGGGGTTTTTAAGGGCTTTAGAACCCAAAAACTATAGTTTTTTTCTTCTTTAGAGTTAAAAAAGGCAGATTTTATAGTTTTAACTTAAAAAAAAAACTAAAAAAGGCAAATTTCATAGTTTGGCCCTGTTTTAGGTTTTTAAAGGCTTTTAGAGCCAGAAAAGGGTGAAAAAAACCTTAAATGAAACACAATATTAATATTAAACAAAAAAAATGATTGAAAAAGTGGCCGAAATAAATAAAAATAAACAAATGAAAAACACGATATATACATAATTTAATTTTTGCTCTTCTTCTCGTTCTCCATTTTGTTCATGAGATGCATGTTGCCCTTCATGAAAAGTAGCATGTCAAAGTTTTCATCAGACAGGGATGATCTCTTGGCCCTCAAGATGTCCTTGCCCATAGAGAACAAACGCTCCACTGCAGCACTGGAGGGGATGGCTGTGTTGAACTTGACGAACAAGTCCACCAACACTTCAATCAATCATTGGGGGCATACGCCGGGGGGCGCGTCGCCTCGCCCACCCTACGACGCCACTCCCGGGGGTCACCACGCGCGAGTTCCCATGCAGGCTCCTTTCCCATACCAAGCAGCTCTCGACAAGAAACATCAACTTGCCCCAGTCACGAGCCTTGTGGGCGCCTCCTTGGCCTCCTCCACGCCGGATTGTCTCTTACAGATACAACCCAATGGGAAGGATCGGTTTCAGGGTAGCGTGCCACATTCCCATATAGCCGAAGTTGGCGCTGACGGACTATGCAGGTAATAGGCCTCGATTCAGTCTCACGGTGCAATCGCTGATTTGACACGTAATCATCCCAGCGATACCCCATGATTCTGCGAAGACACTTATTACCAAAGGCATTGATTCGCCTCTTCAAGCCACTATTCAGTGTCCATGTCTCACAACCATAGAGTAAGACAGGGATCACAAGCGACTTGAAGATCCGGATCTTTGTCCTCCTGCACAGGTACCGACAACGCCAAATACTCCCGCTGAGCGAGTCCATAACACCGTGGGCTATGCCAATCCGCCGTAAGACTTCTTGACGTGACCTGCCGTCATTATGGACTGCGCTACCAAGGTATGTAAAACTTTCCAAGATCTCAATGTCCTCGCCACACGCATGAACAGACTGTACTGCTTCATCTAGTAAGTCTCCAAAAACCTGGACCTTGGTCTTGAGCCAGGAGACCTCAAGTCCCAAAGGCTTTGCCTCCTCGTGCAGCGCCTCGAGAGCCATCACCAGGACCTCCAGCGACTCAGCAAAGATTACTGCATCATCGGCAAAAACAAGATCAGTGATCTTGGTGTTGCAGACGGATGCTCCACAATCACTTTGATCTACAACCTTGTCCAATGCCCAGTCCATACAAGCGTTGAAAAGTGATGGGGCAAGGACGCACCCTTTCCTCACTCCTGTATTCACAGGAAAGAAGCTGGATACACCTGCCCCACACTTCACAGCACTCTCAGTCCCAGAATACAGACCAATTATCAAACCAATAGTCGTTGCAGGAATCCCTCGAAGTCGCAGAAGATCCCAGAGTGACTCACGATGCACTGAGTCAAACGCCTTCTTGAGATCAACATAGGCTGCAAGCATCCCCTGTCGAAACTCACGTCGGCGTTCCACCAGGACACGAAGCGCTAGGCCACCAACACTTGCTCACCCAAAAAGGCAGCATCTGTCAGCAAGTCCTTGGAGTTGGTCTCCAACCAGGTTTTGACCAAGTTCTGGGCCTTGTCCTTGAGTGACCTATGGCTCCTGCTGCTCTCTTTTGGCTGGGTGACACCACTGAAGAAGTCCTCCTCCTCCTCCTCCTCGTTGTTGCTACATCCACTGTTGCTGTTCACTTCGTCAGACTGCTGCTGCCTCATGGCCTCCTCGACCTTACCATCCATGCTTTTCCTCACCTTGGCGACCTTGGTGTTGTCATACTTATCCAACCAGATGAGGCGAAACCTGGGGTGGAAGGCAGCAGCCAGCTGGCATTCCTCATCCTCCAGGAGGGTCTAAACCTTTTGTCGATGCCTGCCAAAAGTGCGTCGACCAAGGAGCTGCAGTAGACGAGGCCCTTGGACTTCAAGTCCTTGAGCCTGAAGATCGTCGCAGCAACTGTTGGCAGCAGAGTCCCAAGGTAGGCTTGTTCCTCCCCCTGGATCTTGTCGAGCGCTATGGCCACAGGTGACGTGACCTGGAAATAAAACAATGGAGAATTAGCACATTTTTGAAACTCAAATTTGTAGGGAAACAGACTAGTACAGAATATATTGTCAAATAAAATGTCAATATTAATTCTATAATTTAGTATCTATAATGTTATTTTAGTATTACTATTATATTAATAATTAATAATAATAATATGTGTTTTGAAGGATTTATAATATAATATGTCTTTTTTTTTTTACATTTGTGCCTATAGCGCCTGTAGGCAGTGGTGACCCAGGGCTCGGATGGTAGGCTCTGGAGGTTCACTTGAGGGTTCTGATGGTTGGTCCTCGCCCGTTGGTGGCACAGGCAGGTTTCTTATAGTGACGCCTGTGAGGCTCATGCCGCCCCCCTGTGTCCTCCGATGCACTCGCAGTCGAAGGTAGAGTCTAGAGTCTAGAAGCTGAAGTTCTTCAAGGTGTTCCGAATATTACATACTGGTTCTACCAATAGTTTGTGCACTAGCGATTGCTGCAGCCTCTAAAATATAATATTATATATATATATATATATATATATATATATATATATATATATATATATTATATATATATATATATGTATATATATATATATATATATATATATATATATATATATATATATATATATATATATATATTATATATATATATATATATATATATATATATATAATATATATATATATATATATATATATATATATATATATATATATATATATAATTATATTATATATATATATATATATATATATATATATATATATATATATATATATATATATATATATATATATAATATATATATATATATATATATATATATATATATATATATTATAATATATATATATATATATATATATATATATATATATATATATATATATATATAATATATAATATTATTTTATTATTAATTTATTACCCTGGCATACTCCTTCATTAAGTCGTATATATATATATTATAATAATATAATATTATTTTATTATTAATTTATTACCCTGGCATACTCCTTCATTAAGTCGACATCCTGGTCGTTGAAGCTGTTGACCTTCAACTGGGTCATGACTCTGTGGAGAACAGGCCTCTTAGTCTCCAGGATGGTGTTGAGGACCACCACAGAGTCATAGGTGGAGTTCCACCTCGTCGCGTTGGGGACAACCAGCCTCCTCCCCACCTCAGCGTAGATGCTGTCTGCTGCCACAGTGCTGCGATCCTGCGGGTTCCAGAGGGTACGTGCCTTGGCCATGGCAGCCCTATAGGGCCTCTTGAACACTGCACTCTGCAGTGCTGCATATGCATCCTTGCTGGCCACTAGGTTGAAGTTGTGGGCAGCACACCTCATGTGGGCTGGCAGGTTGATGGGATTGCCAAAGACAGTGTCGACATCGTCAGGCTCTTCTACAGGCACAGCCAGGGAGTCTTCCAGGGAGACATACTCCAACTCCTGCTCGTCCACGGATCCAGCCAACAGGGTAGCCTCAGCATCATCAACAGGGTCGGTTTCCACATTCTGAGCCACTGGCAGGTCTGGCAGTGTGTCAGCCTCTGCCCCAAACTGGACAGCGGCCTTCACAAAGTTGCTACCATTGTCTGTGGTAGTCCTGGAATAGAAAGACATTCGAAGTTTTTTTCTTTTTAATTACATTATTAATAATTACAATTGAATTGAATTTATAGATAAAAATAATCTACAATTTATGTGAAAAGTTTTTCTGATACAAATTGTTAATAAAACTAATAGACTAATAGTCTAATATTAATATAATATCAACTATCTAACCTGATGACTTTCTTCTCAATGTGGAATTCATAGTGGACGTAGACCATGGCCTGTGCAAGCACATCATAGGTATGATGGCCTGTCAGCCTGATGCACGCGAGCACTGCTTTCTGCCTCTGCCTGGTGGTGGGGTCCAACCAGTGGACAGTCATGCCCAGGTAGCCTTTCTTGTGGGCAGACCAGCAGTAAGCTGTGGTGGCCACCACAGAACAACGCCGAGAACTCTGAAATTTGAAAAGATATAAGTTTAAAATTTTAATTTTTTAAGTAAAATTTTAAATATTGGTAATATAAATTAACTCGTATAAAAAAGATAAAAATAATGTCAATTAGTCAATTAACTGATCAAGTACTGCTTCAAGTCCGTATGCAAATTAACGATTCGCCTGCCCAGTGTCCTCCTCGACATGGAGCTCTTGCTGGGGTTCAGCGTCTTGATCAGCCTCTCGAACGTGTCAGACTCTACAACGTGGAGTGGCAGCATGTTGGCTACGAACAGGTCTACAATCCTTTGATCCACAGCAGCCTGGGGTATGCCACTGCCAGTAGCAGCGATGCCAAAGGACTTGGCAGTATTTTGCTGGCGTGCTTTCTTGCCAGAGGGAGGTGAAGACAGACTCGATAATTCCGAAGTGCTGCTGCCGCTGTTGGAACCAGAAGAATACCTCTTCTTGGCTTTTCCACGAGATGAACCTGCCTTGACCTTCTCCTCAAACTGCATGAACTTGGCTGGGTGGGTCCTCTTGATGTGCTGCTTAAGGTTGTTGAGGCTTGTCATGTGCCCCTTGATTGGCACAGTCCTGGGCAGGCACAGCTTGCAGTTGAAAATCAACTTGTTTCCTTCCCTTGACTTGATCAAGAAGTAGTCGTCCAGGTGGGGCCAGGGGTTATGAGCCTGTTCCTGCTGATGTCCAGTGGCACTGGCAGTTTCAACCTCGACGATGTCAACAGATTCAAGTTCTTGAGATGCCATGATGACTTATAAAATTCAAAATCACACTAGTGTCTGTATTGAAAATCTGAAAATAATAGAAAATTCAAAATCACACAAGTGTCTGTGAAGGATTAAGTGATAGGTTTTGTAATGGTTTTAGTTATTTATTCATAAGAACTTAAATGAACTATTTATGGAAAGAAGTTTATTAAATGAATTTGGACCTACAAAACATCGGAGTAGAAAAGTGAACAAGTGCAGGGGACCGTAGCCAGCCTGCGGACAATAGTAGCAATATAATATTTGTAATATTCGTTGTGCAATACGCAGTATTAACAATAATAATATAGACACTGTATTTTAATTTTAAGGTATACCCGGGCCAATATATATTTTATTAAATCATTAATCAACATGGATATTAAGCAATATCATCAACTAAAATCTTAAACAATATAAATATTTGAAACTATTATAAAACATGTGGCTAATTAACAAACCGGATCTTACAATATCGAAAATATAATTTGGCTATGCAAATACTAGAATATCAAATGAATGTACGCAAATGTTTAATATATTATAATAATGAAACTTGACTTATTCATTTTCTTTCAATTAACACTAATGGTATCGCTATAATAACAGATACTCACCTTGTAACCGTAATAGCTCTCCAGAGTGAAGTGAGTCCTCTTTCTACTGGCATTTCCTTTTATATATAGTGCTGCGTTGCGTGCTATGGTGCAATATCTTATTTGTTTATTAAAGAAACTTTATATGATCTATTAATAGAAAATAATTGCTTAAATATCGAAAACATAAAATATCATTTTGAACTCACAATTCGAAGTTTAATTGAAAAGTTATTTATAATAATAAGTGGCGTTATATCGGGGTTGAAAGAATGACGCGTACAATATTAAATATGCTAAGACTCTACATCTGTATTGAAAATCTGAAAATAATAGAAACTTTTAAACGTTTACCGGTTTTTATGAAATTTTTGGGTTAGCGGACTTGAATTAACGGAAGTTAGATGTAACGGAAGCTAATTAGTCCGATAATGATTTCCAAAGTTAACTTAAAAGTTAAATCGTTAACGAAAATGTTAACTTCGTTAATTAACGATTAACGGATTAACGGTTCGGTGCCCATGTGCACCTTTGCTATGGTATTTCATCCGGGCCTGCTGCTTTTTCATTATTTTGCCTCCTAACACACTTCTCTACTTCATCCCTGCTAATCCATTAATTCAAATCTTCCGCATCTTTTCTTTCCAACGTTACACATTCTGGTTTTACGTCAAAGATTTTCACCCACGCCTCCAATGTCTTCCTAAAAGTTCTTTAGAGCCTCTTTGATTTTTGTCTCATCTGTTACGCACTCATTATTTACTTTCAAGAGTTTCACATCTTCACTACCAGACATCTTTTCCCCTTTCATGAATCTGTACCACTCACGCCCATAGGATCCAAATATTGAGTTGAAAAAAACTGCGTAACAAGAACATTTACCCTCCAAAAAAAAAAACTAAGAAAAAAGAATGAAATGCAGAAATACCCCGACAACAGAAAATTAGGAAGTCAAATCAAATATGCATATTCAAAAGAAACACACACACACACACACACACACACACACACACACACACACACACACACACACACACACACACACACACACACACACACACACACACACACACACACACACACACACACACACACACACACACACACACACACACATACACACACACACACACACATACACACACATACACACACACACACACACACACATACACACACACACACACACACACACACACACACACACACACACACACACACACACACACACACACACACACACACACACACACACACACTACTTCCCAAGAACCGAAAGTAAAATAATACCGATGAATATAAACATTTCTCGTGTTAACCATTCCTCAAACCATTCTGACGCTGACACTGGCAATCAAAGGCACACATAAGAACCTTTCACAACCACAACTGATCATAGAACTCCAAACGTCCTGATTGCAATGCCCAAGCTCCTTTTTTTTTCTTCCTCTTTCTCCCTTAATCTTATATCCACAACTTCTTTCCAGCGAGGTTTCCAGCACCGCCTGCCAGACAGCGGAGGCACAGATTTGCTGTCTCTTGTGATGTAGAGTAAAACATTAGGCAACCAAGCGGAACGGAAGATAGCCAATATGATAAGATTTTTTTTCTCTCTCCCTCATTCCCTCTTCCGCTAACACTTCTTCCCTCTCCTCACACACTTTCCTTCACCTCACACTTCCTCCATAACCTTGCACTCCTTCCCTCCCTCATGCACTGACCAAACCTATAAACTTCGAGCTTAGTAAAATTGAAGGCCTTATACCTGAAGGCAGTTAATGAAGGAAGGTGCGCATTTTATGACCTGGCCAGTGAGAGAGAGAGAGAGAGAGAGGGAGAGAGAGAAGAGAGAGAGAGAGAGAGGAGAGGAGAGAGAGAGAGAGAGAGAGAGAGAGAGAGAGAGAGGAGAGAGAGAGAGAGAGAGAGAGAGAGAGAGAGAGAGAGAGAGAGAGAGAGAGAGAGAGAGAGAGAGAGAGAGAGAGAGAGAGAGAGAGAGAGAGAGAGAGAGAGAGAGAGAGAGAGAAGAGAGAGAGAGAGAGAGAGAGAGAGAGAGAGAGAGAGAGAGAGAGAGAGAGAGAGAAGAAATCTCATATGGGTGGTGGGAAGGTATAAGCCCTGACGAAGAGGTGACTTGTGAATCGAGCAGGTGGCTGGGTGGAGGTGCGTCCGGGGGGGCGGGGTGAGGGGAGAGGACTTTAGCGGTGAGGCGAGGGGGCATCCGGGGTGAGGGAAGGGTCAGGAGGCTGAGGAGGCAAAGGAAAGGGTGTGTCGACCTTTGTGACCTCAGAGGCTCCGCTCTGCCTCGACCCTCCGCGGTCAAAGTCCGGCGTCAGGGACATGCAACAGAAGGTGGTGTTAGGGGGAAGGGGATGGGGAAAGATAAGGCTAAGAGGGAGAGCATACTAACAAGAGAAAGAAAAGTGTAGTATACGAGGGAGTAAGAATAGGGTACATATGGCGACGAAGGGGCGGCGAGGACCAGAAGGAAGTGGCTGGAGGCAGGAAGGGTCAGTCACTCAGGCAGCGGTCGCGCCTCCCTGCCCCACCCTATGAAGTCTTTGTGGGAAGAAAACGACGAGGGGACAACTTGGAAACTATGGAAATCTTACGACATTAAAGCAAAGGATTTTTTTCAGTTACTTTTTTCTGATATAGTAATATGTTTAGTCGGTTTTTGTAGTTAAAATGTATTTCATCAGCAAGCAACATTACATGACTTAGATAGACTTGACCAATTCAACTACTACATACATTAGGCTCCCTTGCACGCATTAGGCATTCAGGCCTCCGAGGGCCCCACCAGCAGGTCAGCCCCCATGACGCGGCACAAGCTTGGTCTGGTGTCGTGTAGCTCAGCAGCGGGAGGTGCCGGGAAACCGCGCGACACCATGTTATCTTTTCTTGAAGTAATAAATGGCCATCTGCGCACCACCCTTGGCGTTTTTACCTTACTTGAGTTGGGAAAATAGGTCGATGTTTTCGTGGATATATGGTCTGCGTGAACAGCCTCCCGGTGATCACTTTTGCTTCGACGTGTTGGGCATTGATAGCCGGCGGGGAAACATCATGTGATCTGTTGACCTGTAGGATACATATTGTGATTCTCTCTGGCATGTAATTTAAACCGATTTCCTGCATGTTCGTAGCGAATTTCCATTAGAGAGATGGTCAAAAGGAGTCAGCCAGGCTGTGTTCCTAAATCCTCGGCTGATTCATGTCCACCACAACCCTGGTACCACCGCCTCGCTGTGTCCTTCCGCCTCCAACTCTATTTCCTTCTAACACTTTCCTACTGATTACTTCTTCCCCTTTTGACCTGAAGTATTGTTTCCTCCTTCCTTCTCCTCCTTACGACCCTGCTTCCTTTTGACCTTTATTATGTCTTCTCGGTCATTTACTTTCCGTGCTCAAAAATTTTCCATTCTTTTATGATCGCTTTCCATGCCCAGATGTACCATGCCGTACTGTTTCTCTCCCCTATGCGCATGTATGTTACTTTACCTGCTGACCAAACAATCCTCATTCCTGCTGCTTGCGCGTTCCCCCTTATCTGCCATGGCCTCTGCCTTACTCGTCCTCGTCTCATTTATCCTTCTCCACTGCCACCAATACATCCCCGTGGTTCCCTGACGACCCAGAGCCCCTAGAGTGCCTAGACCTCTTTATTTAAAGCCTCACCATTCCTCCCTGCTAAACGCATTGCCACCTCCCGCCTCTGCCTCCCTCTCTGCCGTGCCCTCCCAACGTGCCCCTCCCTCGCTGGACCTCTTTCGACCCCTGCTGGGATAGGGAGGTGGTCGGGCCCTCCAGAGCAGATAATAACATTCTGTAAGTGAAGTCTCCCGGGGTTGCCTACTGTCCCGCCTCCTATCTCGCCTCGTGTCTCTGTTCACATTTTCTTTCCTTCCTGAATTTTCTGTTCGGGTATCTCTCTCTTTTCATTTTCTCTTTCCTCTTTTTTTATATGCATCCGTGTTTCTTATGCTATGTTTTTTCTCTGTCTCTCGTACCCATGTGTGTGAATATTTACTACTATTTTCAGTTTTGTTAGAGACTTATATTCCATTTTCTCTGTTATTTTGATGCAGATTTTTTTATTGTATTTTGCACCAGCTTTTTTTTCTTTCACGTTATTTCATGTTTTTCTCAAATGTTTTAATTATTCCTACCAAGAACGTTTACCAATGAATTTCAATCGAGTATGCTCCTTTATTTAATATTACACGTAGTTTATTTCATCCTCTAGGAACAACGAAAAGATATTTAGAATAAACAATATTACCAATGTCTTATTTGAGCCTCGTATTTCATAAAATCATAATATGCAAACCAGCTTTAAATACCTTTTGAGCATCCTTAATTAATTAAATGTTCGCCTACGAGTATATTCGTTTCCACTTCATTTCAACTGTGACTTGCCAACGCTCGTGGCTCGTGGTATGTATACGAATTATTATCATTAATATACGTAGCTGATGCGATGCTATTTAAAGGCTTATTTACGACGGAGCTTGAAAATCTTGAAGAAATACACCCATGTTACTGACGTTGAGAGAGAGAGAGAGAGAGAGAGAGAGAGAGAGAGAGAGAGAGAGAGAGAGAGAGAGAGAGAGAGAGAGAGAGAGAGAGAGAGAGAGTCATATGCTGCATTCTTTCCCTTTCCCTAACATTCCCACTCGTCATTGGCTCGGGAGAAACAGGAAAGATACAGACAGATAAGGGATGTCGTAAAATAGGACTCAGAGAAAAGATTTGGTAAGGATTCGACAATACATGGACTTATGGATTCCCTGTGTGTGTTACCCCCTTGACCCTTCCATTAGTGAACAAAGGTACATTAATTGATAAAAGTCATTGAGTTGTTAGGGTTAGACTGACGGAACAGCCGATTAGTGTGTGTGGGTATGTAGATATGAACAAGTGCTTGTCAGCCCTTCGGACCCATGTATTGATGTTTGTAGTACACACACACACTCACACACGCACACAAATGGACATGCACGCACGCACACACACATGCACACACACGCACACACACACACACACACACACACACGCATGCATGCTTGCATGCTTGCACACACACACACACACACACACACACACACACACACACACACACACACACACACACACACACACACACACACACACACACACACACACGCAAGCAAACGGTAAATACATGAGTCTACGGAGTAAGTTACATGCGGCAAGACGTGACCGGAGAGTTTCTTCCTGTCATCTAATACTCCTAAAAGTGTTTTTAGCCCAAAACCCCCCTTCAAAATGATTCAATCAACATGGGACCAAGCCGCTTACCACCTACGATTTATTTGCGATTTTTGATCCTACGCTCATGAAAATTGAATTTACAGTTTCGGCTACCCAAAACAGACAGACACACAGACAGACACACGGCTACTCCTATAGTACATCAGATGAAGAGATGAATGTATAATGCAGGTTTTTGTTAAATATGTAAAGGGAAGCCTCCATGTGATATACAGTTTGGTTTTGATTTGGAAATTGATAATAATAATTGAAAGATCTTAATTGTATGAACCGACCGACATATTGCTTTAATACACATGCACACACACACGAACACACAATAACTCACACACATACACACACACACACACACACACACACACACACACACACACACACACACACACACACACACACACACACACACACACACACACACACACACACACACATTCACGCACAGACAGACACACACACACACACACACACACACACATACACACACAAACACACACTCTTAAAGAAACATCCACATAAAAAAATGAAAAACATTCGAAGACTGAGACATACATACAAATATACATACATGTATACATATATTGGGGGAGGCGGTGGCTGAGTGGTTAGCGTCTTGGCGGGGTGAGCTCGATGTCCGAGTTCGAATTCCACTGGGAGCAACTCTTTCGACCATCTTTAACGCGGTGGCGGGAGGCTTGGAACCTGGTAATGGTGAGCACAAGTTCCCGAGTTCAAGTCCAGTCAGGAGCAATTGTTTCTTCTATCGTCGAGTGGCCGAAGACACCCACATGTTACCAATGCTACATATTAATCACACTTTCGACTGCGACCACAAATGCGGCGGAGGGCACCAGATGGCAGCATGAGCCTCAAGTCAAACCATCATAGAAAACCATCACAGATGTCACTATGAAAATCCAGGTTGCGTCTCCACGGGCGAGGCCCAACCATCACAGCCCTCCAGAATGTGCAGGGTTAACCATCCTCATGGAAGGAAGATTAAAATAAACTAAGGAAGGAAGATAATAGCCAACAGGCGCTATAGCCTTCAACGTAAGAATTTTGTTTCTTTATTAATAATTGATACATACATACCTCTGTAAATTCTAACAAGCTCTTACGGTAAACGTATTGCCTTGCTAAGAACCGCTGATGCTGCCAACAAAATAAGGTGGAAGAATATCCACCCATCTCAATTTTGTATTCTTTTTTAAACATGGGGTCAAATTTAGATAAAAGGACAGTAGCAATATTTTTATCTTCAGATGGTGAGGAAAACAAACAGATCATCCTCACTTTTTATCTCATGATCTACTGATTTTATGAAGAAGACTTTAAGGTGATGATGTCATAATAACATCTGGCTGAGAGTGGAAGTGACGGTGGAGATGGAGTTAGGAGAAGCTATGCAACATGGGATAGGATCGAGGGCGATAACAGAGGGAAGGCTGGAATAGTGGCATCGTCAAAAACATAAAATCAACTCCACAAATTCATCCTTACCTCAACACCAGCATAAAATCAGATTTTGGTATTCTAAATTTTACCGTTTGCGTGTCTTTCCTTGACACTCGTCATCTAGATTAAACAGAACATTTTATCAGTACCGGAGAGAAAAAAAAATATTCTTCCCTGTGACTAACACCCAATAGCTGGTCTGTCATGGAGGTATAACTAATTGACGGAGCAAATTGCAACTCACCTGACGCTGAACAACCCCCAGTCTGACCTGTACTTTCTCCCTAATTATCTTCCCCTGAGCCACCTGGGGCGACCTCCTCTGCGTACCGCATGGCCAAGGCGATGAAGAGGAAGGAGAAAAATAATGAGAAAAGAAGAGAAAATTTATCCGAATGGAGAGATAAAAGAAATGTGGAGAGAGCATGAGAGGCGTATAGAGTTATAAGGGCGAGCCCGCCATTTTGGCCATTTTCAGGTTTCAACAGGCCTCTATACGCAAAACCCTTCTCTGTGTTCTGGAATAAGAGTCAAAGCAATATCTGATCATCTAACCCCACTACCGAGAGGCTAAAGTCACTCTATTTATAGCTAGATTTTCGGATGCATTGTCGTGGTTCTCAGAGAGACAAGGGCGACCGTGTCGTCCAATGAGACCGCGGGATACCTACACGCCCATCACCCAGCCAATTATAGCGCCCCGCCAAAGGCCACGCAGCAACTCACTACTCACGTGTGTCCACTGTCCAGTCTTTCCCGCGTTTGCACATGCTAAGGATTGCTAGCATTTAGTTTTCGCCTATTTTGTACGTATTTCAGTACCAACATGAGTTTTGCTGGTAGCGAGGATGTGGATGAACGTCAAAAGGTTATGAGGAAAAGGCAAATTCATAAGTGGGTTAGTAGTGAGAAAAAGAGAAAAAGGTCTCTGGGTGAAGAATACACGAATGTGGTGGGACGTGAGCAGGCAGGAAGGAATGTAGGTCTGCCGTTTATTTGTCCCAATAAGTGTTTCACACTCGTAGGCTGCCAGTGTGTTACTGACATTTTCCAAAAATATTTGGGCAATAGGAAATTATGATGCACAGACTGCTTATCTTGCCAGACGTGTCACATCTACAGATTGCAAGCGTAGCAGAATAAAAGACAGGCCAAGTCGTGTATTGCTTAAAATAAAGTACACTGTTATGAAGGATGGCACTGTAGTGGATGTCTGCCGTACAGCTTTCTTGCACATTCACGGGATAGCAGAGAAGCGTGTGCGTGCTGCTCTAGACAAACAATCTAAGACAGGGACTGTCCTACTTGATCAGAGAGGCAGACATGTACCTGGTGTTAAAGTGTCACAGTTTAAGAGAACTCTTGTGAAAGAATACATTGAAAGCTTTGTAACTCTATCAAGTCACTACTCCCGAGCCAAGAGTCCTCATCGAAAGTACTTGCAACCAGAAATGAACATTTATGTTATGTATGACTTGTACAAGGAGTGGATGCATACTGAAAATAAAGGAGGTGAGAATGTGGTGAAACCTTGGTACTATAAAGATGTGTTTACAAAGGAGTATAACATAGGTTTTGAACCGCCTAAAAGTGACACCTGTAACAAGTGTGATAAGATTGATTTATAAATTGCTGGGTTTGATAGTGAGACTGATCGGGAGCGCATTGCATCATTGAGAGATAACAACACTGTACACTTGGCACGGGCTGAAACAGGGCAGAACATTCTGAAAAGGGTGTCTAAGGAAGATGATGTGGAGGTAACTGCAATTTGTATGGATCTACAACAAACCTTACCTACACCGAAGCTCAGTACTGGACTGCAGTACTATAAACGCAAGTTGTGGACGTTCAACTTCGGCATTCATGATCTAAAAAGTGGTCAAGCAACTATGTATCTTTGGAATGAAACTGAAGGAAAGAGAGGCTCTGCTGAGATTGCTTCGTGTTTGGAGAATTATGTCAACAATTGTATTAGTCCTGAAAAGAAAGAATTAGTAATATTTTCGGACAACTGTGCTGGTCAAAATAAAAATAAGAATCTGGTACTCTCGTGCTTGAGGCACATCCACACAGGCCGTTTCAGAAGCATCAAACACTACTTTATGATTCCTGGGCATTTATACTTGCCCTATGACCGGGATTTTGGGAGGATAGAATTGAAAGTGAAGCCTGTGTGTGTCTACACAACAGACCACTACGCCAAAATTATTAAATCAGCTCAGAGAGTTCATCCCTTCAACGTAGTCCGCATGAAGAGCCAAGATTTTTTTTATTATGATAGGTTGCAACAAGAGGTCACATGGAGTGGTTTAAAGAATACAGGATTCCTTGAAGCACGGTTGTTTAAGTACTTTGAACAGTACAAATATGGTTTTGAAGTTCAAAAATTCTACAGTGATTTATTACCCAGCAAAACAGGCTGTCTTAAAAAAAAAAACAGAAGCAACCCCTTGAAATGTCACGAGTGCAGCTTCAGATAAAATACCCTTCACCAGTGAAACTGTCAGCTGAGAAACCTAAGGATGTCCAGGACCTCATGCAGTATGTTACTAAAGATGATCCTGTCTACACAAATTTCTTTGAGGACCTTATCAAGGACCAGGAAGCTGAGATGGGGGTCGTGGCCCGGCCTGCAGAGGAGGATCCGGACGATGACTTCCTTGACTTTTAACCCCAAACCCACCCACCCACTGCTCTCAACCCCTGCAAACATTTAACCACCATCAAGCTTGATGAGTGTTCTCTTTGTTATTAAAGATAATCTATAATAATCCTCAGTTTTATATTTTTAAATAAGTCTAAAATCAGAACAAAATATAAATTCCAACTAAACAAAATACAGAAAAAATAGTAATTGTCATCCAAGCTGAAAAATATTAACAGGGTACTTGTTTTATGACCTTGCCTTTCATCTGATTGGGTTGTTATCACCCTAAAATAATTACATTATGTACATGTACAATGTACCCTACAATAGTACTGCATAAAAAAAAAAACATATTAAAAAATATTTTTCTTTACTTATGGTAATGAGTTAGGTATGGCTAGACAATCATCTTGGTGTGTAATACATTGGTTTTTTTTAATGATTTTTTATAGTAATTACACCCCCAACTTCAATCGCAATTATCTCAAAAAAATCATTTGGCGGGCTCGCCCTTCTGACTCCAGACGCCTCTTTTTATTAAGATTCAAAAGAAAGAAGGAGAGAGCATAATATTCAGAGATTAGCAAGGAAGGGGAGGCGTCAGATGAGAGATAGCAGATGGTTTCATAGGTCAGAAAAAAGTAACCGAACAAGATCTAAGATGGTAATGGAGATACTCCCGCAAGAAAGTATCCTGACCGACCGAGTCTTCGCCAGGAATGGACAGGAACTGCAGCTACGAAACTCTGCATGAGAAGCGGAAAACAATAGCAATCAACAGCAAAAAGAGATTTAAGAAACTAGATAAAACAGTGAATAATGCATGAAGATTAAATGCTTGAAAAGGGAGTTACGGCTTGAATGGTAAACTCAAAGAGGATGAAATAGGAATTGTAAAGTTATTATTGTGATAGTCTGATCCTAAATCACTTGCACCTTCTATACGTCAGTCATTTAAACGACTCACCCGTACATTTACATGGGGTCAAAAGGCCGATGAACATTTAGTATTAATCTATTAATTGCATCTCTTAAGTGTTTCGCGTATATAACTATAAATAGTCTTGAGTAAGTAAATGAGTCTATAGTATAGCCTAAGCCTTGAGGCTTAGATCAGCTGTGAATAACCTACTTGTGACTCCGAACCACCACATCTCGGCCTCAATATAATTCACCTCAAGGTCTCATCGGTACATAGAGTGCGCTCCAGTTGTTGTGTCTATCTTGCTGTCATATATCAAGGCAACACGGCAACAGAGTGTACCTGCTCACTATCTCCCTTGATATCTGAACAACTTATACATATCAATCTCATCTCCACACCTTGCCTTTGCACTGCAGCTACACGCCTCACCCTTGTATCTTAAGCACTGACATGACTCACACACACACACACACACACACACACACACACACACACACACACACACACACACACACACACACACAAACACACACACACGCACACGCACGCACGCACGCACGCACGCACGCACGCACGCACACGCACACACACGCACACACGCACGCACGCACACACACACACACACACACACACACACACACACACACACACACACACACACACACACACACACACACACACACACACACACACACACACACACACACACTTCATTCTCGCCTCTTCAGATACCCACACCGTCTGCGCATCATTCTTCTGCACCTCACCAAGCACCACGACACTCTTCCAAGACTCTTCCAAGTACGTCAACGCATGGAAATACCTCGCCCTAGACATCGATTGGTCGTTCATAAGAATCCTGCGGCTGGCGTCTATCTCTCTATCTAAATCGGACAGTGAAAATAAACAAACCATCTTCACGGGAGGTTCACCTGACCGTATCTTACCTACGTTGTAATTGAACCTATCAAGAAGACGTCGGCGGGGCGTCGCCGCGAAGGGTCAACGCTGATGGAGGCCTAACGTACCCCGCCCCGCCCCGCCACGCCCCGCCCGCCCCGCCTGTGGCTGATGGACCAATCTCCGGTCAAGACACCGAATTTTCTTAAATAAATAGCTATAAAGTTTTCTCTGTAACCGGCGACTGGAAGAAAAAACGATTTGAAATTGTATCAGTTACCTGAGTCGATTGCTTTAAAAGATTACGGTTAAGGGAAATAAATGTCAGTGTTTTCTCCTCTGTTTTCATGGTGTTGTGAATCATCAAGTTAACATTATGCTCCTGGACATTGCATGATAGCGGGATACGCGGAAGATAGATGATCTGTTTTAACGTTCACTTTATGATAAAGGTTCTATCTTGCGATCAGAAACAAAAATCGGGTTACGTATGTATTTGCTTTGCCATTTTTTTATGTTCGAATCCATAGCGTCATTATACTTCTTCATCAGGGGATCCAATGGATGGCCCTCGCCCGCTGTGGCGCTGCGCAGGCAAGGTTTTTATGGTAACACCTGTGATGATCAGAGGCTCATGCCGCCCTGTAGGGGCGGCATGAATGTAGCGGTAGAAGCGGTAGAATGTAGGGGCGGGCGGGGCGTGGCGGGGCGGGACGGGGCACGTTAGGCCTCCATCAGCGTTGACCCTTCGCGGCGACGCCCCCGCCGACGTCTTCTTGAGAGGTTCAATTACAACGTAGGTAAGATACGGTCAGGTGAACCTCCGGTGAAGATGGTTTGTTTATTTCCCCCGGTGTCCCCCAATGTACTTACCGTTGATGGTACAGATGTTGGGGATTATTTGGGTAGTCTTTGACTACTCAAGGATTGCAGAAAGAGTTCGTTCAAGCGGGACTCTAACTCATGACTTTGAGCTCACCACTTCCAGGCGCTAACCACTTAGCCGCCGCCTTCCCATTGTTTGATTATATGTGAGATGTCTTTGTCTTTTCCATTTTATTTCGTGCGTGCTTCCCTGCATACTATACCCTACACATCGTTACTATTCGTATATTTAGATGTAATGCCACACTAAATGTTTTCATCGCATACTCACATCGCATACTAATTTACGAAAACGAGGATATATACACGAAGTGACCATTAAACCATAAACCATTAAACTGTACACACAAAGAATGTAGCACACGCACACTAGCATTATCATTAAATTTACAAGTAATGACATATGACAACTACATAAGATCCTGTCTACACAAACCACATAGTAGAGGCAAGAACAAAATTACAATACATGATAAGAACTTCTTCAGTGCTTTCATTCTTCAGGTAGTCAATCAACGGGAGGACTAACGCACGACTAACATGCAACACAAGTATTACCCCTTGATTTATGATCGGGCATTGCTGTCTTCCTTGAGGCCATGCACGCAGCCTGCCGTCCATCTATCATGGCTTGGGTCTCCTTCCCTGTCCCCTCCTTCCCCTATCTTCTGTCGGCACCTGTCATGCCTTGTCAGCGCTACCTCCTTCTCTTTGCTGATGTTGAAGCCACTCCCTCTTCCTTCAAGTTCTGTTCATTCCCACCTCCTCTTAATGTTTTCCCCTCTTCTTCGCTGTTGTCCTCTTTGTCCTCGTCGTCGTCCTCTTCCTCCTCCTCCTTGCTCTCCTCCTTCTCTTCCTCTTCCTCTTCGTGTTACTCCAATACCGCCCACCTATCCTTATTCATAAATATAATTAATGTGTATACGTATACGTGTGTATATGTGTTTGTGTGTGTGAGAGAGAGAGAGAGAGAGAGAGAGAGAGAGAGAGAGAGAGAGAGGAGAGAGAGAGAGAGAGAGAGAGAGAGAGAGAGAGAGAGAGAGAGAGAGAGAGAGAGAGAGAGAGAGAGAGAGAGAGAGAGAGAGAGAGAGAGCAGAGAGAGAGACTATAGAAAGAGAGAAGAGACGTGAGTGGGGTGAGAGAGAGTGCGAGCCAACATACAGGACGTATAGAAGACAAAAAAGCTGTTGTGTTGTGTGTGTGTGTGTGTGTGCGTGCGTGCGTGGTGTGTGTGTGGGTGTGTGTGTGTGTGTGTGTGTGTGTGTGTGTGTGTGTGTGTGTGTGTGTGTGTGTGTGTGTGTGTGTGTGTGTGTGTGTGTGTGTGTGTGTGTGTGTGTGTGTGTGTGTGTGTGTGTGTGTGTGTGTGTGTGTGTGTGTGTGTGTGTGTGTGTGTGTGTGTGTGTTGTGTGTTGTGTGTGTGTGTGTGTGTGTGTGTGTGTGTGTGTGTGTGTGTGTGTGTGTGTGTGTGTGTGTGTGTGTGTGTGTGTGTGTGTGTGTGTGTGTGTGTGTGTGTGTGTGTGTGTGTGTGTGTGTGTGTGAAAGAGAGAGACAAAGAGAGAGAAGAAGGTGCTTGAGAACGAAGGACATATAAATAACACACAATTGATAGAGAGGACACAGTGATGAGCAACAAACATGCGGAACAACAAATGAAAAAAAAAAAAAATTGATGAAGGGAAAAGAGAGAGAGAGAGAGAGAGAGAGGAGAAAGAATGAGAAGAGAGAGAGATGATGAGAGGAGAGAGAGAGAGAGAGAGAGAGAGAGAGAGAGAGAGAGAGAGAGAGAGAGAGAGGAGAGAGAGAGAGAGAGAGAGAGAGAGAGAGAGAGAGAGAGAGAGAGAGAGAGAGAGAGAGAGAGAGAGAGAGAGAGAGAGAGAGATATAGTAGACCAATAGACATACCTACCTTCTAACTAATTGTCTCTATATTTTCTTTATCCTCATGTAGCTTTTTGATGCCGTTGTATTTGTAGAAGTATGTGTTTATCTGTCTTTTTATAACTCCTTCTCTGTCAGTTTGTCTCTGTCTCTCTTTTTGTGTTCCTCTCTTTGCCTCTGTCTATGTGTCTGTCTATTAGTGTACCACCTCTGTCTGTCTGTCTGTATGTATGTATCACAGATACATACAGACAGACAGACAGAGGTGGTGCACTAATAGACAGACACATAGACAGAGGCGAAGAGAGGAACACAAAAAGAGAGACAGAGACAAACTGACAGAGAAGGAGTGATAAAAAAACAGATAAACACATACTTCTACAAATACAACGGCATTAAAAAGCTACATGAGGATAAAGAAAATATAGAGACAATTAGTCAGAAGGTAGGATAAGTGAAAGAACCCAAGTAAGGAGAGAAAATAAGAGATGAGACGCTACGAGATATCAACACAAGGGAAGGAGCAGCCAGTGGGGGAAGGGCTAAAAGGAGGCACTGCTTAGTAGAGGTTTAGGAACTGTAAAGGTGATGATGTGTTTTCAAGGAGTTCCATCCCAGCACTAATCCAGGACCCTACCTGTGACTTTGCTCATCCCTGCAATCGGTCGTAATCTACCGTCAGCAAGTCATAAGGTCACACTTTCCACCATATGCTGATGTTGATTCTCGCATTGTTCTCGTATACTTTCTAATCTTTCTATCTTCTTATCCTTGATCTGCACCCCGCATTGCTTCACGTGTGTTATTTGTTTTGTATTGTATTCATAAGTATTCGACAGAAGAGTTCTTGTCTTATTCCCGAAAGAAAATACTTGATACTTCTGAATAGAGAAATGGTCTCAGGAACGATTTTATATAAATCAATAATACTATCACTTTAAGCATGTTCATGTGACACCATTGACCTGGTAAAAAGACGATGCAATGCTGAGAGGTAATACCAATGATAAGAACCTCAATTACAGTGGTATACAATATTAAAGGTGTAGTTTGTTATGGCACGATGAAACAAGAACAATGGTGTCCACGTATATATTTTACTTTATCGAAAGGTTATATATCTTTTATTGCCTTTTTTCAAGTTAAACTTCTTACAGATGTTATTTTTATAAGCGCCTTATATAATTTGTTTTGACTAAATATATCATGAATTTTCATACATTTAAGTGCAGTGTGGTATCTTATGTTTTTCTCTGTGCACTTCATTCTGTACTCTTTCTTTATTCCTTTTTATTTGTCGTCCGTTCTCAGCAGTTATTCTTTTCTATCAGCCATTTCTTTCATTCATTATCGTCGTATCCGTTTTTTCCTATCATCTTTCCTTGGCATCCTTTCCAATACTTTTCCCCATCGTGTACCAATACAAAGGTCAGCCATGTCAAGTCAACCATAAAATCTGTGCTTCTTGATTTTATGTCGATGTAAATCATCTGGATTGCTTCTTTCCTTTCACTTGGATACTTCTTGGACCGCTTCTTTACTCTCTCTCTCTCTCTCTCTCTCTCTCTCTCTCTCTCTCTCTCTCTCTCTCTCTCTCTCTCTCTCTCTCTCTCTCTCTCTCTCTCTCTCTCTCTCGCTCTCGCTCTCGCTCTCGCTCTCGCTCTCGCTCTCTCTCCTCTCTCTTACAAGAAAGGTCATCCCTTTCACCCCAAACATACCTGACCACCCTCTTCACATCTAACAGATAAATTCTTGTTGAACTCTGGGTCTCAGAGGCCGAAAGGGAAGGGAGAGGAGATTGGAAGAGGAGGAATAAGAAAGAAAAAAAAGACCAGTGCTATAAGAGAGGGCATCGTCAGACATTAGCATTGGTCCATTGTAAGAGGTTGGCTCATTAGAAAAGGCGGATCTTGAGAGGTGATTAGGTGAATTATGGAGGTGATACAGCGTCGGGCCGGGTCCTGATATCTATATTATGATGACTGAGCGTTGCTGGGATGCTAGAGGCGAGTGCAGAGCTTCCTGGGTGCTGGTCCTGGCAGGGGTCTGGGGGGTGCTTGTCCTGGCAGGGGTCTAGGGGTGCTTGTCCTGGCAGGGGTCTGGGGGATGCTTGTCCTGGCAGGGGTCTGGGGGGTGCTTGGCTGGCAGGGGTCTGGGAGTGCTGGTCCTGGCAGGGGTATGGGGGTGCTTGTCCTGGTACGGGTCTGGGGGTGCTAGTCCTGGCAGGGGTCTGGGGGTTTTGGTCCGGGCAGGGGTCTGGGAGTGCTGGTCCTGGCAGGGGTCTGGGGGGTGCTTGTCCTGGTACGGGTCTGGGGGTGCTGGTTCTGGCAGGGGTCTGGGGGTTCTGGTCCTGGCAGGGGTCTGGGAGTGCTAGTCCTGGCAGGGGTCCTGGGCTGCTGGTCCTGGCAGGTGTCTGGGGGGTGCTTGTCCTGGCAGGGGTCTGGGGGTGCTGGTCTTGGCAGGGGTCTGAGGGGTGCTGGTCCTGGCAGGGGCCTGGGGGTGCTGGTCCTGGCAGGGGTGTGGGGTCTGGTGGTCCTGGCAGGGGTGTCTGGGGAGTGCTGGTCCTGGCAGGGGTCTGGGGAGTGCTGGTCCTGGCAGGGGTCTGGGGGATGCTGGTCCTGGCAGGGGTCTGGGAGCTGGTGGTCCTGGCAGGGGTCTGGGGGGTGTTGGTCCATGCAGGGGTCTGGGGGTTTGCTTGGCTGGCAGGGGTCTGGGGGGTGCTGGCTCTGTCAGGGGTCTGGGGGCTGGTGGTCCTTGCAGGGGTCTGGGTGGTGCTTGGCTGGCAGGGGTCTGGGTGGTGCTGGTCCTGGCAGGGGTCTGGGGGCTGGTGGTCCTGGCAGTGGTCTGGGGGGTGCTGGTCCTGGCATGGGTCTGGGGGGTGCTTGGCTGGCAGGGGCCTGGGGGGTGCTGGTCCTGGCAGGGGTCTGGGGGCTAGTGGTCATGGCAGGGGCCTGGGGGGTGCTCGTCCTGGCAGGGGTTTTGGGGGTGCTTGGCTGGCAGGGGTCTGGGGGGTGCTGGTCCCAGCAGGGGTCTGGGGGGTGCGCGGTGTGGAGGTAACAGATGTCATTTGCGAGGTGCGTGCTTTTTCGATTTATCTATTGATGTTTCTATGCCACCTAAGTTTTTATCTCTTTTCCTTGAGGGCTCAGGTGGTTGACCCTGCACATTCTGGAGGGCTGTGATGGTTGGCCATCGCCCGTGGTGGCGCAGGCTAGATTTTTATAGTGACACCTGTGATGGTTTGATTTGAGGCTCATGCTGCTTCATGGCTTCCTCCGTCTTATTGTAGTCGCAGTCGAAGATGAGGTTGATGGGTAGCATGTGGGCAGGACCTCAACGAGTAAATATTCTTTTACTCTATCTCATCTTCCTGAAGCTCCTAAAATTGGACAAATTTTCATAGATTAATCAAATTTACATTTATGTTTCAATTTTACTACATTTCTATAACATTTTACTTTGATTTTACTCTAAAATCAGTCAATGTTAACCTAAAGATGGTCAGATACTCTAAAGTGGAAGCACTGCATGTGGGTATCTTCGGCCACTCGACGATGGAAGAAACAGTTGCTATTGGGGGGACTTGAACTCGGGACCTTGTGCTCACCTCTACCATCCTCCGGCCATTGCGTTAAAGATGGTCGAAAGAGTTGCCCCCGGCAGGATTCGAACTCGTGAGATCGAGCTCACCACTCCAAGATGCTAACCATTGGGACACCGCCTACCCTGTTGTCTGCTCTCTTTCCTCTTTTGATTGTAATTTACTTTTTGCCGTACATAGTTGTCGATTTCTTTTTTTTTAAGCATTTGTTCTGTAGAAGCCTGGGAGAATGTTGATAGTTGCTGCGTCCGCAGATCAGGTTCCCATCCACTTCTCGTAATATTACCATATTCTGACGATCTAACCTTTTTTCATTCATACGTATTGTCTCCACTCTTTATACTTTCTTTCAACGTATCCCTCGTGGCACCTCGGGGACTCCTGCATCTCTGTCTCTTCCCACCTTTGCCCGAACACCCCACCATTACCAACACTCTTTCTATCTCCTTTGCCTTCCTCCACCCGTAATGAACTTCTTGTTTCGTTGGCAAACACCTGTAGTCCGGGACCTTAAGAGGAGGACGCTGTACCTGCTGCCTCATACTGCCCCTCAGGACCACCCCGCGGAGGAGACTCAAAACCTGACCTTGTGAATGTGGCGATGTAGTGGCTAATGACGCCCCTTCACCTGCAGCTGAGGATGAGGCGGTAGAGGCGCTTTGAAGACGTTTTTGGGGGAGAGGTGATTAGTGTGAAGTTGTTAGTATGGAAATCATGGTCTCGTGGTTGTTTGTAGCAAAGAGGATCTTGATGGCTGTGCTGTCAAGGAAGAGCCTGCTATGTTATCTGAGACTGAGTGCCGTTCATTTGTCAAGAATAAAGGAGGAGTGACTGATGCTGGTTAAAGGAAGGGGGAGAAAAACGTAGGCATGTATGTATGTATGTATGCAAAAAGTCGGAAAGCAGACAAATGTAAGTAAGCAGAGAAGCTTAGGAAAATAAGCATCTGTGCGAAAAGAAAATAGAAAAAAGAATGCAGCTCTATAAAGTAACTAGAACGACATGTTCAGGATGACGACTTTCTTTGTGGTGTGTTGTGTGTATGTGTGTGTGTGTGTGTGCGTGTGTTTGTGTGTGTGTGTGCGTGTGTTTGTGTGTGTGTTTGTGTGTGTGCATGTGTGTTTGTTTTATATTATGTATGTGCGTCTGTGTGTGTATACGTGTGTGTGTGTGTGTGTGTGTTGATATGTGTGTGTTTGTTTAATATTATGTGTGTGTGTGTGTGTGTGTGTGTGTGTGTGTGTGTGTGTGTGTGTGTGTGTGTGTGTGTGTGTGTGTGTGTGTGTGTGTGTGTGTGTGTTGTGTGCATTTTAGTGCTTGAAATATCCTGCTTGAAAACCCTTGTTAATGTTTTATGGTTATCTCTAAGCCAACTAAACGTGAACGCCCACGACAGACTTTCAATACGGTACACTTACATACTTTACAGTCAAACACACACGCGTGCACACACACAAACACACACACACACACACACACACACACACACACACACACACACACACACACACACACACACACACACACACACACACACACACACACACACACACACACACACACACACACACACACACACAAAATACACACACATACACGCAATAGCTGATGAAAGATGTGAAAGGCAAATCCTAAGGCAATGAAATGGTTAACATGACCCAGTGATAATGACAGACGGTAATAGGAAGCAAAATATGTACCATATGTTACCGGAAATTATATATATTTTAGAACAAATATAAGGTGGTCAGCTTTGAAGGAAGCGCTTAAACAAGTTGGCACAGCGAAAATATAGCAAATGAATAGAGAATGTGACAAAAAAATATTAAACTAAGGGAAAGAAAGAGGAATTTAGAATGTGTAAAAATAAAATATAACGGAAAATATTTCTGTCGCAAGAAACAAACGACATTTTTTATTTGTCTGAAATGAAGGTAAATGATTCCATATACACGAATATTGCAAATTTCAATTTCATGTAGTTGAACTGTTTCAAAGAAACAAAGATAAGAGAACAATATTACTAACAAATTATGCTATTTGTTGTTGATAATGTCTATGTATATTGACTATAGAAATGAAGATCACGGATGGAGGAGACATTATAAGTATTCATGTTACCAGGAAACAATGTGCTCAAAAGATATAATACAATGATGTGACATAACTTTATATCATATGCAAGGATCGAGACGTTTATTATAAATAAAGTGACTGCAGTTAAAAGAGAATAACTCTCAATAAAGACTTGCACTTCATTCACTAGAAACCTAAGAATCAATAATAAAAGAATCAATGATCAATAAATATCAAGAAACCGTACCGAAAATATATCTAGCTTGGGATTAGATTGATGTGTCTGCCTGCCACTGGAACAGCCGGGTTTACGGCCGCTGTAGCTGTGTGTAACATATTTGAAGATTAATTGAATACTTAATTTGGAGCGCGCGCGCGCTCGCACATACACACACAGGGGGAACTCCGTAGTAAAGCGGTTAGCACACGGCTCACAACCAAGAAGTCCCGGGTTCGATCCTCGTGCGGAGCGAAGACAGACGGGTGGTCTTCTTAAAGCCTGATCCCCTGTCCCCCCAGCAGTGAATGGGTACCGAGTGTTAGCCGGGGGTTTGTAGCCCGCCTCCCGGGGTGGTGGCTTCGGCCAACACTAAGCACTAAGGATGAATGATAAAAAATGTTGATATGGAGACGGGGCCATACGAGCGTTGCTCAGACCCTGTAAAATACAACTAGGTGAATACAACTAGGTGAATACACACACACACACACACACACACACACACACACACACACACACACACACACACACACACACACACACACACACACACACACACACACACACACACACACACACACACACACACACACACACACACACACACACACACACACACACACACACACACACACACACACACACACACACATCACCAAGTAGGATGTACCGTGCATTAGCCAGCCGGATGAAACAGCGAAAAAATACTCCTTACTAAGGTTAGTGCTTGCAGCGTGGATTCAGCTATAGATATACGATGGACGATGATCTCACCGAAGCAAAGAGCAGCCGCGTCTTAATTAAGGCCGGTTCCTACTAGCCCGCTTCTACGGCCGCCGTTGCCGTACACCGCCCAACAATGACGTCACAAAAAAGTCGATCACACCAACGTACCGCTGTGCGGCTACCGTACAAAGTTACAATCAAGTCATCTCTCCCGCTCGGTGGTGTCCGCTCGAGCGGAGGTGTAAACTGTGCCGGTTACCACTACAATCACTCAAGCGGTTATGATGGTGACGTCATTGTTGGGCGGTGTACGGCAACGGCGGCCGTAGAAGCGGGCTAGTGGGAATCGACCTTTACTCTGCTCCACCCCGTCACCCTTCAAAATTCTGCCCGATCGCAGCCAAGTGGGAGCAAAGGAGCAGCGGCCCACCTCCGTCATGAGGCACCCGGGGCACGTAGAGGCTAATGCAGGTTGAGTGAACGCGGGTCCTCACAGAGCATCCCCCCACTCGTGTAATTACATGCCTGGGTACTATAGTGAGCGAGGCCTTAGACAGGTGGGAGAGTGGAGGAAGCATTAGGGGGGAGTGGCCTGCTGCATGTAGCGTTGGATAGGCTGTCATTTGCATATTTCAGGTCATGTCGGGTCGGGTTTCTGCGCCGCCTCTCTCGGCTAATTGACTTTGCATTGGCTTAAGGGGGCTGCAACAGTCACTTCCGAGATGCCTTTTTTTCATAACGTACATCACCTTTTAAGTGTGTTTCTTGCCATTCTTCGTGCGTGCTTTTGATAGTGACGGCCCACATTTGTTTTACTTCTCTTCTATATATATTCTCTCTCTCTCTCTCTCTCTCTCTCTCTCTCTCTCCTCTCTCTCTCTCTCTCTCTCTCTCTCTCTCTCTCTCTCTTCTCTCTCTCTCTCTCTCTCTCTCTCTCTCTCTCTCTCTCTCTCCTCTCTCTCTCTCTCTTCTCTCTCTCTCTCTCTCTCTCTCCTCTCTCATGGTCTCTAAGAGCGCTGCTCAATTACCCGGGCATTCATGTCAGACAATTAACTGCCGATGTATATGTAATCCGATCTCTCTCTTCTCTCTCTCTCTCTCTCTCTCTCTCTCTCTCTCTCTCCTCTCTCTCTCTCTCTCTCTCTCTCTCTCTCTCTCTCTCTCTCTCTCTCTCTCTCTTCTCTCTCTCCTCTCTTCTCTCTCTCTCTCTCTCTCGCTCTCTCTCTCTCTCTTCTTCTCTCTCTCCTCCGTTATTCTCCTCTCTCTCTCTCTCTCTCTCTCTCTCTCTCTCTCTCTCTCTCTCTCTCTCTCTCTCTCTCTCCTCTCTCTCTCTCTCTCTCTCTCTCTCTCTCTCTCTCTCTCTCTCTCTCTCTCTCTCTCTCTCTCTCTCTCTCTCTCTCTCTCTCTCTCTTCTCTCTCTCTCTCCTCTCTCATGTTCTCTAAGCCTCTCCTTCCTCTCTCTCTCTCCTCTCTCTCTCATCTTCTATGTTCTGCCAATCTCTCTCTCTCCTTCTCTCTTCTCTCTTCTCTATCTCTCTCTCTCTCTCTCTCTCTCTCTCTCTCTCTCTCTCTCTCTCTCTCTCTCTCTCTCTCTCTCTCTCTCTCCTCTCTCTCTCTCTCTCTCTCTCTCTCTCTCTCTCTCTCTCTCTCTCTCTCTCTCTCTCTCTCTCTCTCTCTCTCTCTCTCTCTCTCTCTCTCTCTCTCTCTCTCTCTCTCTCTCTCTCTCTCTCTCTCTCTCTCTCTCTCTCTCTCTCTCTCATTATATATATATATATATATATATATATGGGTTCTCTAAGAGCACTGCTCAATTGACCCGGGCATTCATGTACAGACAAATTTAACCTGCACGATGTATATGTAATGCCAAATCTCTCTCTCTCTCTCTCTCTCTCTCTCTCTCTCTCTCTCTCTCTCTCTCTCTCTCTCTCTCTCTCTCTCTCTCTCTCTCTCTCTCTCTCTCTCTCTCTCTCTCTCTCTCTCTCTCTCTCTCTCTCTTCTAACTAACCATCCCGTCGCCACATATTTGGAAACGAGGGGTTTCACATAACAATTTCTAGTCATCATCGTAACTCCGGCAGATTCTCACCCGCCTATCATCTCGGGGAGACACATAATACACTTCTGGAATTGATCTGTAAAAAATCAAGTAATCCATCATAAAACCGCGGGTAAGAACAGGTGTGGAGGTAGTCAGACCAATATGGCCTCCTTGACCCTTCTCCGTCTCGTCTTTTGAAACTCCTCCTTCTTACCTCTTCATCCCCCCTTGCCAAGGGTTATGACCCTGTGTTGGTGCGGGTCACGGGGATAGGAAGGACGGGGTGGAAGAAAAGATGTGGCTTAAACATATCCACAAGATTCGTCTCAATTAATTTTGTTTCTTATCTAACATTGTATTGTATTTTTAGTGCGTGTACCTCAGTATGGTTAATATATCTCTCCTGTTCCCTTCTAAAAGTTCACTAGAGAAAAAAAAGAAGGAATGAGAAAGAAACGTAGAATGAAAATGAGTATTCACTGAGGGAAGGGCACGAGACAGTGATGGAAAGAAGAGACAGCTAAAGAAGGAGAGAAAGCGAAGGAAGCGCAAGTAAGATTTAATAGGAAAACAAAAGTTGGATGTAAAAGATAAATAAACACATAAAAACAAAAATACTGAATAGAAGTGAGTGATTAAATGGAAGCCTAATTTATGAAGGACCAAGATAACAGGATGGAAGAAATCACCACGAAAAGCAATTCTTTTATTTCCTGACAGAAAACATTACATTTCGCTGAAATTAAAATGCACCTAAAATCAATCCAATATTAGTGAGGTGGGAGGCTGCTTGGATCCTTATTACTTAAGAGAAGCTCGAAATAAGAGCAAAATCAGACCACATCATACTCAAAATGATATACGGGCTTGGAAAACAGTGGAATATCATGTACTGGCCAATGAGACAGCGAATTGACCACAGCATAATAATAATCAGCCATTATATCATACAGGCATCCCTTGAAACCTGCCTTCTTTTGTTTGGCCAAAAATAGAATTTCAGCGCTGTGATGGTCCTTGTCTCTTCCCTGACTCTGATCGACACAGTAGCACAATGTAGTGAAATGGATCCCCGCTCCTTTTATGCTTCTTTCCAACCACTCACCCTGCCTGTCCAGCGGTTCTGTACTCTGGCGTCTAGATAAGGTAGTGCATTGGCATGGGGAGTCTGCCTGAACACTTTAAAGGAGTGGCTTGTGATGTGTCGGTACACAGTTTTGAGGGAGTGTTGATGAGGCAGACGAGGCAGAAAATTACCTCATGCATTATAATATATATTTTCAACAAATCGTTATTCCTTTCATGTGTTTCAGAACTTTGATGTTGCCTTGTCTTTTAATGGCATAGCAGGTTGTTTTTTAGGGGTGATTAATTTTATATTCAGCCATCTTAAATTTTGATCACTGATTACCATCCAGGAAGACTTCGTTTAACAGTATTTTTTTTTACTCGTCTGCCTTATCTTCCTCAACCCTCACCTGCATTCCTAACGGCAAATGTAGGAACCAAATACGTGCATTCTTGATTTACTTGGAGAGAGAGAGAGAGAGAGAGAGAGAGAGAGAGAGAGAGAGAGAGAGAGAGAGAGAGAGAGAGAGAGAGAGAGAGAGAGAGAGAGAGAGAGAGAGAGAGAGAGAGAGAGAGAGAGAGAGAGAGAGAGAGAGAGAGAGAGAGAGAGAGAGAGAGAGAGAGAGAGAGAGAGAGAGAGAGAGAGAGAGAGAGAGAGAGAGAGAGAGAGAGAGAGAGAGAGAGAGAGAGAGAGAGAGAGAGAGAGAGAGAGAGAGAGAGAGAGAAGAGAGGAGAGAGAGAGAGAGAGAGAAGAGAGAGAGAGAGAGAGAGAGAGAGAGAGAGAATCAGAATCAGAATCAGAATCAGAATCAGAATTTTATTTCCATTGTTACAATGGCTATCCTTTTAACATAGTAATACAAGTCTTACAATATTTCTGAATAAGATAACAAGTGTTAAAGGTAGAACACTGAACAGGGTCTATATACAAATAAAAATATTAGAATACATACAAATTGTAAACATTAAAATCCTAATGAAAACATAAATAAAAAGTAAGACTTCCTAAAAGTTACAATATAAAAACATACAATAAAAGTTATAAAAAAGGTGTTAGTTTAGATTAAAATACATTTCAGGTATGGACGTCAAAAATTAGAGTAAGAATTGTTTACATAAAAGGTGATTTTTTAAGTGACTTTTAAAAGTGTGCAAGGAGGTAGGATCTCTAATTTGGCTTGGCAAGCTGTTCCAGAAAGCAGGTCCAGCCACATGAAGGGACCTTGTTCCCAAACATGTGTTGCATTTTGGCACATGGAGTTGTTGCTGTTGTCTAGTGTTGACTGGTTGTTCGTACATATCTCTCCCTTTGGGCAGTGAAAACAACCAGTCATGTACTCTATTATTAACTATATTGTACACGGCTACTCCTAGCTCAAAGTGATATTTTTTATTTATTTTCAGCCATCCAAGGTCTTTTAAGTAGGGTGTGACATGGTCGTGCTTTGCAGCCCCTCCTAAAGCAACTTTTGCTGCAAAGTTTTGGAGCCTTTGCACACGTTGTATATGTGTGATGTTGGATGCTCCCCAAATCTTAATGCCATAATTCAGTATACTTAGGACCAGTGACTGTATTATTGAGATCCTGGTGGTCTGGTTAAAATAGTCTCGGAGTCTGTTTATGTGGACAATGGTTCCATAAGTTTTCCTGTACAATGCGTCGATGTGTTCATTAAACTGCATATGGTTGTCAAAGTGTATGCCCAAGTTCTTTAATGATCTGCTAGGGGTAATTAGATTCCCGTCAACATGCATACATATGTCAGGGGGAATCTGTGACAAAAGTCCTCGTGTTCCTATAAACATACATTGAGTCTTTTTGGCGTTTAACATTAGGCCATTCCTGTGAACATACTGTTGTGCTTTCTTTAGTGATTGTTCGCTCCTAAGCATTAATTCTTGTATATTGTTGACACTGCCTGTGTGAATTAACTGGGTGTCATCTGCATATTGTATAATTTCACATTAAAAAAAGAAGGACGAGAGATCATTTGCATAAATTATAAATAAAATGGGACCTAGTACAGACCCTTGGGGAACGCCATGGGATATTCCTGTCTTCTCGGATATGCATTTTTCTATACGTACGGATTGTGTCCGTCAGAGAGAGAAGAGATGAAGAGAGAGAGAGAGAGAGAGAGAGAGAGGAGAGAGGAGAGAGAGAGAGAGAGAGAGAGAGAGAGAGAGAGAGAGAGAGAGAGAGAGAGAGAGAGAGAGAGAGAGAGAGAGAGAGAGGAGAGAGAGAGAGAGAGAGAGAGAGAGAGAGAGAGAGAGAGAGAGAGAGAGAGAGAGAGAGAGCGAGAGAGAGAGAGAGAGGGGGAGAGAGAGAGAGAGAGAGAGAGAGAGAGAGAGAGAGAGAGAGAGAGAGAGAGAGAGAGAGAGACTTTGAGTTTGACTTTGACTTTGACTTTGACTTTGACTTTGACTTTGACTTTGACTTTGACTTTGACTTTGACTTTGTAACATATTATCATAGTTCTAATACAATATTGTATTTGAAGCGCAGGTCTGTTGAGCCGAAGCTCTTATACAGACCTAATCGCCTATGAATTTTAGCAAGCAGACGGGAGCTAAAGGCCACCGACTTAACGGCAAAAATATATTCCTAAGACAGAAAAAAAGTACATATTATGCATACTTATATATAAACATACATACACATGCAGGTTCTTTGCACATAAAAAATAAAACATTATGTATATGACTATATACATACATACACGCTTATTTATACATTTGAAGACATACGTATACCACATATACATACACATACATATATACCCACATACATACACATCTATGCACAAAATGCGTACATACATAAACACACGCACATGATCATATACATACACACATACACACACATATACATACACATACACATATATACACATATATATAAATATACATACACACATACATATTCTCATATACATACACACATACATGCATATACACAGTTAGTTAGTCGTTTATTGACAAAAAAATAATATATATATATCTATCTATATTAATAAAAGCGAAAGTGTGTCTGTCTGTGTGTGTGTGTGTGTGTGTGGTATAGGTTCCGCCCCCCGTGGCGGAAACACCTCATATGGCACATTTTTGGAATCAGGTTGACCAGGGGAAGGTCATAAGCCCACTTATGAGATGATCCGATCATTTTTTTTTTTTTTTTTTTAGCAGCCTATTAGCGAGAATTGTGAAAACAAAAGTAGGTTGCGAGAATTGAGGAAGCCTTGATGTAGGGTGATGGGTAATGGGTGAGTGAATGGGTGGGGTGATGGGTAATGGGTGTGGGGTGATGGGTGAGTGAATGGGTGGGGGGTGATGGGTTGGGGGTGATGGGTGATGGGTGAGGAATAGGTGGGGGGTGATGGGTAATCTATAATAATATAAGCAAAAGTGTGTCTCTCTGTCTGTCTGTCTGTTGTCTGTCTGTGTGTGTGTGTGTGTGTGTGTGGTGTGTGTGTGTGTGTGTGTGTTGTGTGTGTGTGTGTGTGGTGTGTGTGTGTGTGTGTGTGTTGTGTGTGTGTGTGTGTCTGGTATAGGTTCCGCCCCCCGTGGCGCAATCAACTCATATGGCACATTTTTGGAACCGGGTTGACCAGGGGAAGGTTTTAAGCCCAATTATGAGATGATCCGATCATTTTTTTTTTTTTTTTTTTAGCAGCCTATTAGCGATAATTGTGAAAAAAAAAGTGGGTTGCGAGAATTGAGGAAACCTTGATGTAGGGTGATGGGTAATGGGTGAGTGAATGGGTGGGGTGATGGGTAATGGGTGTGGGGTGATGGGTGAGTGAATGGGTGGGGGTGATGGGTTGGGGGTGATGGGTGATGGGTGAGGGAATAGGGGGGGGTGATGAGTAATCTATAATAATATAAGCGAAAGTGTGTCTGCCTGTGTGTGTGTGTGTGTGTGTGTGTGTGTGTGGTATAGGTTCCGCCCCCGTGGCACAAACACCTCATATGGCACATTTTTGGAATCAGGTTGACCAGGGGAGGTCATAAGCCCACTTATGAGATGATCCGATCTCTTTTTTTTTTTTTTTTTTTTTTAGGAGCCTATTAGCGAGAATTGTGAAAACAAAAGTGGGTTGCGAGAATTGAGGAAGCCTTAATGTAGGGTGATGGGTAATGGGTGAGTGAATGGGTGGGGTGATGGGTATTGGGTGTGGGGTGATGGGTGAGTGGAATGGGTGGGGGGTGATGGGTTGGGGGTGATGGGTGATGGGTGAGGGAATAGGGGGGGGGTGATGGGTAATCTATAATAATATAAGCGAAAGTGTGTCTGTCTGTCTGTCTGTGTGTGTGTGTGTGGTGTGTGTGTGTGTGTGTCTGGTATAGGTTCCGCCCCCCGTGGCGCAATCAACTCATATGGCACATTTTGGAACCGGGTTGACCAGGGGAAAGTTTTAAGCCCAGTTATGAGATGATCCGATTATTATTTTTTTTTTTCTTTAGCAGCCTATTAGCGATAATTGTGAAAAAAAAAGTGGGGTGCGAGAATTGAGGAAACCTTGATGTAGGGTGATGGGTAATGGGTGAGTGAATGGGTGGGGTGATGGGTAATGGGTGTGGGGTGATGGGTGAGTGAATGGGTGGGGGGTGATGGGTGATGGGTTAGGGAATAGGTGGGGGGTGATGGGTAATGGTAAATATAAGCGAAAGTCTGTCTGTCTGTGTGTGTGTGTGTGTGTGTGTGTGTGTGTGTCTGGTATAGGTTCCGCCCCCCGTGGCGCAATCACCTCATATGGCACCTTTTTGGAATCGGGTTGACCAGGGGAAGGTTTTAAGCTCAATTATGAGATGATCCGATCACTTTTTTTTTTTTTTTTTAGCAGCCTATTAGCGATAATTGTGAAAAAAAAGTGGTTGCGAGAATTGAGGAAACCTTGATGTAGGGTGATGGGTAATGGGTGAGTGAATGGGTGGGGTGATGGGTAATGGGTGTGGGGTGATGGGTGAGTGAATGGGTGGGGGGTGATGGGTTGGGGATGATGGGTGATGGGTGAGGGAATAGGTGGGGGGTGATGGGTAATGTGTGAGTGAATGGGTGGGGGGTGATGGTAATGGTGAGTGAATGGGTGGGGGGTGATGGGTAATGGGTGAGTGAATGGGTGGGGGGAATACATACATTTCTACATCCATGATTTCAGGAAAGTTAGAAGGGGCTATCTGGAGAGTCCATGTTTGGTGGGCCGAAGGCCCACCAAACACAGGTGGTGGGCCGAAGGCCCACCAATAGCCCTCCGCAGGAGCTAGCCAAAAAGTCCGCCCGGAGGGCGGCTTTGCGGCTAGTATCTATATATATGTATACAAAACGTGTAAGTAACAATAACGAAACAATACGCAAACGTTTTTTTTTTTATTTGTCCAACATGAAATTAATTCAATATTCCTTAAAGTAGTAGAGGGCAAAATACAATGCTAAATTTAACTGACACTATTTGTATGTAGTACATTGCATACAAACACACACATACAGATCATGTTTTGTTTTGTTTAAACACTTAAAGACATATAACATAAAAAACAAAACATAAAATACATGAAACACATGACAAAAACTTGAAACATAAAAACAAAACAAAAACAAACAAAAAGAAAGCACAAGGTATATGATACCTACAACACATTCAACACATGAAGCCTGTCACATAAAACACATGACACATACAGCACATTCAACACATTGAACATGACACATGAAACAACAACACATTCAACACATGACACATGAAACACATGACACATACAACACATTCAATACATGAAACATGACACATACAACACATTCAACACATGGAACATGACACATGCAACACATTCAACACCTGGAACATGACATATAAAACACTTACAACGCATTCAACACATGAAATATGACATGAAACACATGACACATCCATAGTTAATTGGTTAGTATAGCAAGAGCACAAATCCTTTCAAATATATACACGTTTAATTCATTCATGTGCCTTTAATGCCTTGTAAATATAGTCACACAATCTGGTATAATGGTGATTCATAAAGAAGCTTTGCATTGAGTCAAAGTCTAGCATATTAAAACTACGGCGAAGGTCAGCACCCTTGGGGCATCTTAAAAGTACATGTTGCTCGTCCTGTATCTCATGCCCTGCAAATGTACAATACCATAGCTCTGGCGGGGTTCTGCTCCACCTTCCTGTTTCCACCCTTAGGTTATGAGACACTAGTTGTAATCTAATAAAAGACCTTCGAGTATAGTCTGGTATATATGAATCCTTGCTGCTATAAACTTCATGTACTGTCAAGGAAGGATTTAACAATGTCCTATATCTATATTAATAAAAGCGAAAGTGTGTCTGTCTGTGTGTGTGTGTGTGTGTGTGTGTGTGTGTGTGTGTGTGTGTGTGTGTGGTATAGGTTCCGCCCCCCGTGGCGCAAACACCTCATATGGCACATTTTTGGAATCGGGTCGACCAGGGGAAGGTCATAAGCCCACTTATGAGATGATCCGATAACCTTTTTTTTTTTTTTTTTTAGCAGCCTATTAGCGAGAATTGTGAAAAAAAAAGTGGGTTGCGAGAATTGAGGAACCCTTTGATGAGGGTGAGGGGAAAGGGGTGAGTGAATGGGTGGGGTGAGGGGTGGGGGGTTGTGGGGTGGGGGGAAGTGTTGGGGGGGGTTTAGGGTTTTTGGGGTGTTTGGGTGAGGGGTTTGGGGGAATGGTGGGGGGTGCGGGGTAATCTTAAAAATATAAAAAAAGTTGGGCCCTCTCTGCTGTCGGGCTGTCTGTGTGTGTGTTGTGTGTGTGTTTGTCTGTGTGTCTGGTAATGGGTTTTTCCGCCCCCCGTGGCGAAATTAAACTCATTGGCACATTTTTGGAAAGGGGGTTTTTTGCCCGGGGGGAAAGGTTTTAGGGCCCCCAATTATGGGGAGGGATCCGATTTTTTTTTTTTTTTTTTTTTAGCAGCCTATTAGCGATAATTGTAAAAAAAAATTGGTTTGGGAAAATAAAATTTGGGGAAAAACCTTTGATTGGGGTGGGGGGTTTGGGGTTTTTTGGGGGGGGGGTGTTGGGTTAATTGGGGTGGGGGGTTTTGAGGGGTGAGTGAATGGGGGGGGGTTGGGGGGGTTGGGGGGTGATGGGTGAGGGGGTGGGGGGAATATTTTGGGGGGTGATGGGAAAATGGTAATATAAGCAAAAGGGGTTTTTGCCCTGTGTTTTGGGGTGTGTGTGTTTTGTGTGTCGGGTTGGTTCCCCCCCCCCCGTGGCGCAATCACCTCTTTGGGCATTTTTTTTGGAAACCCGGGTTTTACCGGGGGAAAGGTTTTTAACCCAATTATGAGAGGGGACCCCAATCATTTTTTTTTTTTTTTTTGGGCAGCCTATTAGCGAAAATTGTAAAAAAAAAAGGGGGTTTTTCCGAGAATTGAGGAAAAATTGATGTAGGGTGGGGGGTAAGGGGTGAGGAAGGGGTGGGGTGATGGGTAAGGGGTGGGGGTGAGGGGTGAGGAAGGGGTGGGGGGTGATGGTTGGGGATGATGGGTGATGGGGGGGGAATAGGTGGGGGGTAGGGGGAAGGGGTGGGAATGGGTGGGGGGTGATGGGTAAGGGGTTTTGAGTGAATGGGTGGGGGGTGTGGGAAGGGGTGAGTGAAGGGGTGGGGGGAATACATACTTTTTTCTACACCGGATTTCGGGAAAAGTTGAAGGGGCTTTGGAGAGCCGTTTTTTTTGGGTGGGCCCGAAGGCACCAAACACAGGGGGTGGGCCCAAAGGCCCACCACAAATAGCCCTCCGCAGGACTACCCAAAAATCCCCCCGGAGGGCGGTTTTGCGGCAGTGTTACATATTTAGGGGATTTTCGGTTTATTTAAAGATATTTTTTTTAAAATCTTCAAGGGGAAAAACATTTCATCAAACAAAATGCTTTATTAAGGAATCGAAATCCGCGGGTGTTGTTTCTACGAAAGGTCAAAACATAATGGGGCTCATCCATGTCTACATTCTGAAATTTCGCATAGAAATGTAGTCTCTTTTGGCCATGACAGATGTACTGGGGGATTCCCCCTTCCCCAGCATAGGCTAGTACTCGTGTTTTTTCTTACCCTAATAAAAATTTTAACAACATATTGTATATACAAATTTATGGTTTTGGGGTTTCTTTTAACCGGGTCTCCCACTGTACTTTAAGAGACGAAACAGCAGCATGAAAAAATTTTTTTTTTATAAAAAAAACGGCTAGTAGTTTTTGAGGACAAAAAATAAAAAAATTTTTTCAAAAATTCTGATTCTTAACTTTGTATGCAAGAGCAGACTGATTTTCCATCGCCCGTAAACCGGGCACCGGATACAGATAACTACCACAATATTTTATTTCTAAGCTCGCTGAGTAGGGATTGTCTGCTTTTCATTCCCATTGACTCCCAAAGGGAATTTAAAATTTTTTATCATTCAAAACCATCCCATATTCATCACAGTAATTCTTTAAAACTTAAAGCTTTTCTTCCTTTTCCCGTGACGTTGCTAAATGACAGTATGTCCATCAGCATTAAGAAATGAAATCCTAAAAAAGCCTTTTGTGGGACGGCTGCTTTTATCACTTCCCCGCTTGTCAACACGGGCAAAACAAGACAGTGGTTGTGCGCCCTGTTTAAAACCCACTGATTTAATATTGTCTGCTTGAGGATGCTACGTACAGTATTAAGTTTAAAGGTTAACATCACAGAACCCATCCTAATGATTTGAGGTTAATAACAGTTGTCCCCGGACTCTGTCTAAGCCTTGCAAAAGTCAAAAAAAGGGGAATGTAATTTTTCCCTTTTTTGCTTTTTGCAAAATCCCAATATTCTAAGAGCCAACCTTTCAACCAACTCCTTCCTTTCTTGCTCCTGCCGGAACTTATCTATGAAGCCCCACATCTGAAACCCTGTGTAGAATTATCAATCATAAATTTACCTAAAGAACCCAAAACGTTATGCCCGTATTTCCATAATTTATTTTTCACCACCTTTGAAAAAAACGTAATGAGTTAGCATAGGCCGAAATTGGGTAGAACACCCCGGGAAAAACACCTTTTAAAAATGTCAATCATAAACATCCCACATTCCCGGGGTAACCCGTGTCAGTAACCCTGCAGACACACCAAAAGGACATCTTGTTAGGGTTTTCCTTTTTCATTGCGTTGTCTAATCACATAATGATACGGGTCACCAACCGGGTAGTGGGAGCATTTGCCGTATCAACATTTGCAAAGTTCACTACAGTTTTCCCTTTTGGGGTTTAAATAGCTCATAAAAATCCCTTAAATTCAGAGTCTCGGGAGCACCGCCTCCTCACTTGAAATTCTTTTTCCAATTGACGCTTTCCGATCACTTATTGCTTTACTGTCATAATTTTTTTCCATCGGGGTTTTCCCCGTTATCCCAGTTGTCGTATTGTTGCATATCCCATTTTCTTGCACGACCTCGAAAACTTATCAATTATTGTCATTTTTCCCTCAAAATCTGATAACCCTTTTGTTTTTCGCCACTCACGGTGGGAGGGGGGGGGAGAAAAAGATCTCTACACAAATTATCAAACCCCCAAATGCTTATGGGAAAAACTTCTACAGATGTTACCTCCTTTACCTTTGGGTATATGGCCTGGATTTCGGGCCCTCTCCAACGTAGCGGGGATGGTAGGGTTTAAAGGGTTTTAAAAGATTACAACACAGAGGGGGCGTGATTGAGCCTTGAATTCTTTTCAAAGGACCCTACCCTAACTACGTCAGGTTTTTTTTACACGGGCAGGGGGGGAAAGGCGGGGTCGCCGCGGTGGACCTAGAAGGGAAAACACGGCGATGGAAGAATTTAGATTATTTTTCGCGAAATTTATATTCCAGGTGTATTCTGGCTCTGTTTTGCTACAAAAAATATAGAGAAGACCGAGGTAATGGGTGATGTGAGAGGCTTTTAAAAACCCAAAAAAACAAGCTAACAGAGCCGTAAAAGGTAAGAACTGGGGAGGTACGTAAAGGTCCCCACCCCTTGCTTTTCTTCTTAATGAGCTCTGCTGTGACTTTTTCCCGGTTTAGAAGCCTTCGCACACAACCATCACCTCAGGGCTTTTCTATGTTTTCAGCGAGCACGGAAAAATAGCACCTGGGAAATCATTTCGCCCAAAAAACTCTAATTTTTTTTCATGCGTAGTCTTCTCTTTGTAGGCTGTACATATTCAGGTTTGTTGTATTAAAAGCCTTATTTAAATTTATTTTTTTTGTTGTCTTTCCCCAAATAAGTAGTGCTACATCATGGTTTAAGTGTTTTTGAAGGCCAAGATTATCTTAGTCTTTTCCCAAAAAATCACCAACCCTTTGCTTTGATTTTTCTTTTTATCCCTCCATAAACAAGTTGCTAACCACGGTGACATTACCCATCCTTGCCTCATGGTACTGCTGCTGGTACTGTCGTCTACGATATTTTTGTCCCTGCAAAAAAAGGGGGAAAAATCGGGCCCACATAATGGCTAGGTCTAGGGTTTGGGTTTGGTTTGGTTTTGTTTAGATCCGGTCATTTCGCCACAGCCATTTACCACACCCTGAGTCATTTTGCCCCCCAGGTATTTCGCCCACACTATGGAGTCTAAGGGGGAGGAGTTTGGTTATATTGTTTAGTGTGTCGAGAACCCCCAAAACCCCCCAGGAGGTTAGGTTGATTTTTTTAGGGTTTGGTTTGGGGTAGGTTAGATTTGGGTTTTTAGGTTAGATTTTAGGTTAGATTAGATTGGTTAGGGGGGGGATAGGTTATATTTGGGGTTTGGTTTGGGTTTGGGTTTGCTTTGGGTTTAATTTGGGTTTGGTTAGCTATCGGTGGGTCGCCCCCTGCTAGGGGAGGTTATTTTGGTTTGGTAGGTTTATTTGGTTAGGCAATTTTTGCATTTTGCCCACAAGACATTTCGCCCCCCCTGTAAGTCAATTCGCCCACATATAAAAGTCAATTTGCCCCCACATAAAGAGTCAATTCGCCCACTCTAAGTCAATTTGCCCACACGAACCATGTCACGGAGTCATGTAAAATTTTATCTTCCTCTGGCAGAAAAGGGAAAACCAACCCTAACTTGGGCGAAAAGACGGTAAATTTTAGTGTTTGCCCATACTCTCCCACTTCCCCCCAAAAAAGTTTAGGGACCCGTGGGAAGGGGGGGTTTTGGGGGGGGAAAAAATTATGCGTCGGAAACACTAAATTAAAGAGTTGTGAGGGGGTGTAAAAAATTCCTAGATTAGGGTAATTTTCCCAATTAAGAAAATTGCCAACCAAAATAAAAACCCAACCCCAAACCAAAAATTAAAACCACCCTAGCAGGGGGTTGACCCCCCGATAACCCCAACCCAAGCAAAATCTAACCTAAGCTAACCAACCCAAAACCCAAAAATAACCATCTGATTTGGTTTTGGTTGATTAGATTTGGGTTTGGTTAGGATAGGTTTGATTTGGTTAGGTTAGGTTTGAAAATTGGTTAGGTTAGGCGAAAGGCATGGGGCGAAATGACCGGGTACCAACCTAACCATTTTCTGTCGGCAGTTTTCCCGATTTTTGCAGGGACAAAAAAATCGGTAGACGACAGTACCATGCAGCAGGGACCAAAGGCAAGGATGGGTATGTCCCCGTGGTTTTTGCAACTTGTTTAGGATGGATAAAAAGATAAATCAAAGAAAGGTTGGTGAGTTTAAATACATTAAAAGAATAATATCGAGATTCATTTGGGTCGTCAAGTAACCAAAAATGATGAGCACACTTATTTTGAGGAAAGGGAAAAAAAAGGAACTAATTAATAAGGGTTTTTTAATTACTATATAACCCTGAATATTTACAGCTACCCAAAAGAAGATTACGACGTTTAAAAAAAAATTAGTGTTTGGGGAAAATTTATATTCCCGGTGTATATTTCCCTGCCGCGACAACATAGAGAAGACCTGAGGGATGGGTTTTAGGGCGAAGGGGTTTTAAAAAAAGGAAAAAAAGTACAGCGAGGCTCATTAAAAGTAAACAAGGGTAGGGAACATTACGTACCTACGTGCTTACTTTTGCGAGGCCTTTTTTGACTCTGTTTTCTTTGGTTTAGAAGCCTCTGACACATCAGCCATACCTCAGGTCTTCTCTATAGTGTTGTCAGCGAGAACAGAGCACAGTAAAATAGCACCTGGAATATCAATTTCGCGCAAAATAACTCTAAATTCTTCCATCGCCGTAGTTTTCCCTTCGTAGGTCCATCCGCGGCGACCCCGCCTTATCCCCACAATGCACCGATGTAAACAAACCGTGACGTAGTTATGTCTGGGGCCCATTTCCAACTCCTTTATAACATCTATCACATCACTCCCTGCTACACATAAGTCAATTTCTGAGATCCATGTCTTCTTTTTTCTGTACGACAAATCTCCTCCTAATCTTGACTCATCATGTGACAAATGATTTGCAATTACCATTGAGTTATTTTTACAAATATCTATTAATTCTCGTCCATGATTATTTAGCGTTGCATCTTTCACATCAACATAACTGAAAAAGTCACTCAATGTTTCTGCCCACGGAGGTGTGGCTACTCGGGCATTAAAATCATCGAGCATTATCACATAGCTATTTCCCGTCACCTTAGCATTAATTGATCCAAACAGAGACACATCATAATAAAGGGAATCTTCAGGAGGCACATACACACCACCAAACAACACATTGGGAAGGAAAGACAGACTTAACCAGATCTGCCCTTCATGACTCATATCAACACTTCTCACAAACTCTTTTATATGGCACTTGATTAGCATCACTACACCCCCTCGGTGCACACCGTGCCGAGAAGGGTTGAAATAAACACAGAAACCTGGTACAGTGATTTTATGGCCTGTCTTAGTTTCCAGTAACCACACAATATGAAACTTTAAAAAAAAATAAAAAATTCTTTATCTTGTATTTTATCTTTCAGGCCTGCTATATTCCATGAACAACATTTGATATTTTCTGTATTTTCATCTGTTACAGTGTCACGAAAAAAAGGGGCATACCTGTCAATAACGTCACCTTCACGTAACAGGACACTGTTCTTCCAGTCATATCTGATGTTTACGCCTACATTTTCTGGTTTATTCTTTTCCACCCTTTCCCTTTCACGTAATCTTGCCATCTCCTTCTTGATTACTGGATGTAAATCCTTTTTTATATAGACTGTAGCCAGCGATCCACCTGCATTTTTCAAGTTCTTGGCGCGTTCCAGAATGGTGTTCCTAACCGTTGGGATATTTATGGCAATCCATAGTGGTCGAATCCTCCCTTGGTTTGGTTGTCCCAATTTCTTCATCTCCCAGCTGGCGGGGCTCACTTCGTCCGGTAACTGTAGTGCTTGGATCACCGACTTAGCTTTGTCCGTGTCGTCTGACTCGTCTCCTTCCTGCAGTCCGTGAATTATCAAGTTCTTTCTTCTTTCTCGGGCATCTAATGCTTCAAGGATTTTTTGTTGATGGTCGATTATCTTGAAAGCATCATCTAGACCATCGGTTTTCAACCTGGGGTACGTAAGGGGTCTGTCAGGGGGTACGCCCTTCTCCACGGGTCGTTAATGGGTACGGCCTGATACGTGCTTCAGGCCGTGTGAGCAGTGTTGCCACTCAAAAATTTCATAATTCCCAAGACTAACCCCTGAAAATCATAAGATGGGCCAAAATATCCCAAGGTTTACAATAAATGTAAAATAACACTAAGAATCTTGAATAAAGTGTACATTTCACTCATCGCTCATGTTATTAGAAATTCAGAAAAAAATACTGTAAAAGCTCGTGAAATCGCACAAGTTATCACATATAAAGTACTCGTATTATGTAAAACTGCACAAAAACAGACCACTAACAATGAAACACTCGCACTCTAGCCCACTCGGTCACTGACTCCCTCACTCACTCACTTGTTCAGCTCACTTCTGCACACTGTCACACCCTCGTCAGCAAGCACGTGCCATCACCACACAAACACACACACATACACACACAATTAAAACGAAGTGTTGCATTGTTTCGTATGCAATATGATAATAATCTAAACTTATAGTATAAAAATGCGCACATACTCATGACACACCCAACCAGACGACATAAACGTGCATACAGACACGAATATTAGTCTATTTTTTCCTTTAGCTAACTACAAACAAAAAATTACGATACATAGCAACACACATTAACATACCATTCCCTACCTTACACCTGCCACACCACGCCACATATCTCACCACGTCACACCATACTCCACACCGCATCCACACATCACAAACCTAAGCCACATCACAACTCACATCACACCGAACCACGTCATGCCACACTATACAAGATATTTTACACCATGTATCGCTGCCGTCACACAGCACCACTTCGCACATACAAAAAACAGTAGTGTTCTATTTAATCAAACTTTTGTAACGAGTCTGGGACACATCAGTTTTATCCTTAGTAATGCCAAACTTTTTGCGATAGCAGTGTTACTGAAATCGACAGAACATTCCCTATAGCCTATGTAATGTTTCAGTAAAAAAGTAGCCACAGAGAGACCAACCTGGCCCAGCCAGCAACAGTTCCCGGACTGGAGAGTGGTGGCGTGTACCTGACAACAGTTTGCGTCTCTATCCCTGTCCAATACTCGTACAAGTCAGCGGGTGGTCAGTCACACTCACACGCAGGGTTGCCACTCCATGGGATTTTTCCCAAGATCTTGGGATTCTGGATGCCGTCTTGGGATCTTGGGATTTTTATTGAAAAGAGCTAGATATCTTGGGATTTTAAGGCCCCTCCTCCGTCCATCCACTCCCACATCCCCTCCCTTACTGCTCCTTATCCCTTACCTCCCACCTCGTGTTCCACAACCAATCCCTTCCCCCAAAAAGCCCCTCTCTCGCTCCATCCGCTCCCACAGCCCATCCATTACCCCTCCACTCCCTTATTTGTCATTCCATTTGTCCATCCAATCCCTATCCCTTCCCTTGGCGATTAAAGCGCCTACCCTCCCACTGCCCTATCTCTCGCTGTCCCCCATGGCGCTTCCCTAACCATGCCATATAATCTCTACCTTCATACCAGACCGAAATGTTGCGCAGTTCTTATCATAACTGCCTCTTTTTTTTCTTTTCTTTTTGTAAATTTAACATGATTTCTCCAATACTACGTGGTATAATATATGTGGTAGTTTCACCATTCCAAGTCAGAGGGCAAGCATCAGCGTATTTGTCAAACAAGCATATTTCGCATATTTTAAAGTGAAACTCGGTGATCAAGACAAGCTATGGGCCCCTCACAAAGTGTGCAAGCAGTGTGTGTCGAGAGATTACGGATGTGGACCAAAGGAACACGTGAAAAGTTGGCATTTGGTATCACCATGGTTTGGTGAGAGCAAAAAAGATCATTCCACAGGACTGTTACTTTTGTTTAGTGAAAACATCAGGATTTAACAAGATAAAATAAAAGTAAAATAGAATATCCTAATCTGTACCGTCAGCTATAAGACCAATGCCTCATTCAGCTGAAATTCAGTGCCAGTTTCGACCAACTACTCCTCTAGAAGATCTGAGTGATGTTGAAGAACGCAGTGAACAGCAATGATGCAGATTTTGACATTCACGAGGATTCAGTTCGTAGGGGATTTGATCAGCACGAGTTGAATGATTTAGCACGTGATTTGGGCCTATCCAAAAAAGCTTCAGAAATACTAGCATCAAGACTGAACGAGAAAAACATACTTGAACAAGGAGTGAAGGTATCATACTTCGAACCAGAGAAAGTACATTTCTGCAGTACTTTCGAAGTGCCAGCGGTTTTTGTGTTTTGCCATAACATTCCTGGTTTGCTGAAGGAATTAGGGCTTTCAATCTACAATCCAAATGAATGGCGATTGTTTATTGATAGCTCAAAGCGGAGCTTGAAGTGTGTCCTTCTACACAATGGCAATTTGTTTGGCGCAGTCCCTATTGGCATTCGGTCTGTCTTCGTGAAGAATATGGAGATGTAAAGAGAGTCATTGAGTTATTGCAATATGATAAACACAATTGGATCTCTGTGTTGACCTTAAAATGGTGTCCTTCCTTCTTGGTCAACAACGTGGATACACAAAGTATCCCTGCTTTCTCTGTATGTGGATAGCAGAGCTCGAGAGAAGCATTGGGTTCAGACGAATTGGCCTCCGAGATTGATCTTAAACCTGGAGATCCTAACATTGTACATGAGCCACTTGTTGACAGGAAGAAAATAATATTCCCACCTCTGCACATAAAACTAGGTCTCATGAAACAATTTGTTAAAAGCATTGTCAACTGATGGCGGACTGTTTGAAGTACATCATCTTGGCATTTCCTGGACTGTCAATTGAAAAAATCAAGGCCGGTGTGTTTGATGGTCCACAAATTCGACAGCTCATCAAAGTATGAACATTTCAACGGTACTATGTCAGACCTTGAAAAGAATGCTTGGCTATCATTCAAAGACGTCGTCAAGAACTTTTGGAAATACACGTGCAAGTAATTACACAGAAATTGTTCAGAAACTATTGGAGAGCTACAAAGCGCTTGGTTGCAACATGAGTATTAAAGTACATTTTTTGCATAGCCATCTTGCCAACTTTCCGGAAAATCTTGGTGCTGCTAGCGACGAGCAGGGTGAACGATTTCACCAAGATTTGAAGGTTATGGAAGAACGTTACCAGGGTAGATGGGATGTGCATATGATGGCTGACTATTGTTGGAGCATCAAACGCGATAGTCCTCAAGTTGAACACTCCAGACAAAGCTACAAACGTAAATTTTACCTTAACCTGCACACAATTATAGCCTTATCCTTTCTAAAAACATGATAATGTTTAAATAAACATTCTATTCATGCCTATTTCTTTCATTTTCATTGTATGTTAACATTTGCAACTTTTATAAAATAAGCACTGTTACTGTTATGTACAGTAGTATTTTCATATTTTTTAAGAAAACGAAAATCCTACAGTCAAAAACTTGACGTAAACAGAGAAAAACTGAGACAGTTTTGGGATTCAGCACCCAAAATTACTTAATAACAAGTGTCAGACCTAACTCAACAAAAATTTGTTCCCCAGTGTAATGTTAGTTTTTTAGTTCTTTGTTTTTATGTGTATATAGTAAGATTTACTTGCCCTTAAGATAGATAGCACACGACAGTGCACCTTTGGGCTTCTTGTATATGTATGTTTAAATAAAAAAAAAGAAAAAAAAAGAGAGAAGAGAGAGAGAGAGGGAGAGAAGAGAAAAGAGGAAAAGAGAGAGAGAGAGAGAGAGAGAGAGAGAGAGAGGAGAGAGGAGAGAGAGAGAGAGAGAAAAGAGAGAGAGAGAGAGAGAGAGAGAGGGAGAGAGAGAGAGAGAGAGAGAGAGAAGATAGAAGAGAGAGAGAGAGAGAGACAGAGCAGAGACAGAGACGAGACAGAGACAGAGACAGATTGTTTATTGGCCTTATATTTATATTCAGTTCAAACCTCGATATAACGGACTAAAGTGGGGGAGGAGGGGTCCGGTAAAGCCGATTGTCCGTTATAGCGAGGGTATTTCCCAAGGGTGGAAAAAATATTAAAAAAAAAAATTGTTGAAATAAATGAGAAATAATCACACACAACCAGACTGTGTAGCTATTTTGGGAGGTAAACAGTGACTGGCACACATGCTGAATTTGGTCCGCTCCTACACAGAAATAAATGAGAAATAATCTCAAAACACAACCAGACCATGTAGCTATGTTGGGAGGTAAACAGTGACTAGCGCTACATCAGGGTTTGGCACACTCGCCCGCGATTGTTGGGGACTGGTATTAGGAGAGGTAGAAGTATCCAGGCTCGCTCATTACTGCTTGGTATGCTATGAAATTCATTATTCTGGTTGAATGTAGACTATAAATCACATTGAATTGCTATTATTCATACATATGAGTAAAGATATGAAAATACTTTCAAGGCGCTCATCCACGCCTGGCAGCGCGGCCGCGGCAGCAGCAGCAACATCATGAGACATTTATAATCACCCCCAAAATAGATGAAAGGAAGAAAGTCTCCCGTAAAGTAAAGGGGTTACCCTAATTGTTGATGTTTTCCCCACCTTTGGGGCAGTCAAGCTCAAGCTCAAATGAAAAA
>JACEEZ010021585.1:72715-96297 GCA_016584305.1 Chionoecetes opilio
AGGAAGCTCAAGCGCTTGGTTCAACATGAGTATTAACGTACATTTTGCATAGCCTCTTGCACTTTCCGGAAAATCTGGTGCTGTAGCACGAGCGGGTGACGATTTCACCAGATTTGAGTTATGAAGAACGTACCAGGGTAGATGGATGTTCCATATGATGGCTGACTATTGTTTGGAGCATCAAACGCGATAGTCCTCAAGTTGAACACTCCAGACAAGCTACAAACGTAAATTTTTACCTTAACCTGCACACAATTATAGCCTTATCCTTTCTAAAAACATGATAATGTTAAATAAACATTCTATCATGCCTATTTCTTTCATTTTTCATTGTATGTTAACATTTGCAACTTTTTATAAAATAAGCACTGTTACTGTTATGTACAGTAGTATTTTTCATATTTTTTAAGAAACGAAATCCTACAGTTCAAAAACTTGACGTGACAGAGAAAAACTGAGATCAGTTTTGGATTCAGCACCCAAAAATTACTTAATAACAAGTGTCAGCCTAACCTCAACAAAATTTGTTCCCCAGTGTAATGTTAGTTTTTTAGTTCTTTGTTTTTATGTGTATATAGTAAGATTTACTTGCCTTAAGATAGATAGCACACGACAGTGCACCTTTGGGCTTCTTGTATATGTATGTTTAAATAAAAAAAAAAAAAAAAGAGAGAGAGAGAGAGAGGAGAGAGAGAGAGAGAGAGAGAGAGGAGAGAGATGAGAGAGAGAGGAGAGAGAGAGAGAGAGAGAGAGAGAGAGAGAGAGAGAGACGAAGAGAGAGAGAGGAGAGGAGAGAGAGAGAGAGAGAGAGAGGAGAGAGAGAGAGGAGAGAAGAGAGAGAGAGAAGAGAGAGCGAGAGACGAGAGAAGAGAGACAGAGACAGAGACAGATTGTTTATTGGCCTTATATATATTCAGTCAAACCTCGATATAACGGACTAAAGTGGGGGAGGAGTGGTCCGGTAAAGCCGATTGTCCGTTATAGCGAGGGTATTTTCCCAAGGGTGGAAAAATATATTAAAAAAAAAAATTGTGAAATAAATGAGAAATAATCACACACAACCAGACTGTGTAGCTATGTTGGGAGGTAAACAGTGACTGGCACTACATGCTGAATTTGGTCCGCTCCTACACATGAAATAAATGAGAAATAATCTCAAACACAACCAGACCATGTAGCTATGTTGGGAGGTAAACAGTGACTAGCGCTACATCAGGGATTTGGCACACTCGCCCGCGATTGTTCGGGACTGGTATTAGGAGAGGTAGTAAGTATCCAGGCTCGCTCATTACTGCTTGGTATGCTATGAAATTTCATTATTCTGGTTGAATGTAGACATATAATCACATTTGAATTGCTATTATTCATACATATGAGTAAAGATATGAAAATACTTTCAAGGCGCTCATCCACGCCTGGCAGCGCGGCCGCGGCAGCAGCAGCAACATCATGAGACATTATAATCACCCAAAATAGATAGAAAGGAAGAAAAAGTCTCCCGTAAAGTGAGGGGTTATCCCTAATATGTTGATGCTTTCTCTCACCGTCTGGCTAGTCAAGCTCAAGCTCTAATGAAAGGTAAACACACTACGAGCCAGATTCAGCCGTGGCTTCCAAAGGTATTGCTTATTATCATGACTAATGCTCATTATTGTCCAAGCGAGCGAAGCGAGTTTGGACACCTATTTCAGCCGAAATCAGGTGTCATATAGGCTTGTAAAATGTTTCCTCTTCTTCTTCTTCTTGTGACTACTTTTGTGGGGAATGCTACAGGCGCAAAGGAGGAAATTTGGCGCAGAAAGTTATTTTTGTTCTTAACTCATTGTCCAAGCTAGCGAAACGAGCTTTTACCAATTTAAAGCTAAAATTCGTAATATATTGTGCCTGGAGACATTACTGCAGCAGCGAAAGTACTGCATTAGTGCAATGAAAATAAAATGTGTTCGTAACCCTCACAACAACAGTCTGAGCGTCGCCGCTCACCGATACCACCACCACCAACACCACCACCACACCACCACCACCTCACCACCACCCCCACACCACCACACCACCACCACACCACCACGACACCACCAACACCACCACCATCACCACACCACCACCAGCACCACACCAGCACCACACCACCACCACCTCCACCTCTACCACCACCACCACCACCACCACCACACCACCACCACCACCACCTCTACCCCCACCCCCACCCCCACCTCTAACCACCACCACCACACCACCACCACACCGTGCACCAGCCACCACCACTACACACCGCACCACCACCACCCCACCACACCACCACTACCACCACCACCCCTACCACCACCCACCACCCCCACCACCACCCACCACCACACCACCACAACACCGTGCACCCCCACCACCACCGTGCACCACACCACCACCACCAACCACCACACCCCACAAACCATCACCACCACCACACCACCACCACCAACACCCACCACACCCACCACCACCACCCCAAAAACACACACCACCACCACACCACCACCACCACACCACCACCACACACCACCACCCACCACACCACACCATACCACCCCACACCACACCACCAAACCCCCCACCACACAACACCACCACCACCACCACCACCACCCACCACCACACCACCACCACCACCACCACCACCACACCACCACCACCACCACCCCCACCTCTACCACCACCACCCCCCACACCACACCACCACCACCACCACCACCACCCACCACACACCACCCCACCACCACCAACCACCACCACCACCACCACCAAAACCCCTACCATCACCACCACCACCACCACCACCACCACCACCACAACCACAACCACCACCACCACCACAACCACACCACCACAACCACACCACCACCCACCACACCACCACCACCACCACACACACACCACACCACACCACCACCACCACCACCACCACTACCCCACCACACCACCACCACGCACACCACCACCACACCACCACCACACCACCACCACCACCTATACACCACCACCACACACCACCACCACACACCACCACCACACACCACCACCACAACATCACCACACACCACCAGTTTGGGTACACACCACCAACCACCACAGTTTGGTTGCCAGTTGGACACGTTGCACATCTTTAGTGTGGACGTCTATTTCCTAGTTATATATATTATATGGTTGTGAAGTGCAGTTCTATACACGTGTCACTATTTAGGTGTGTGTAGCACTGCGAGTCACCTTAGATAAGGGTGATTTAGGGTGTTGAGGTGACAGGGAGACGTAGCAGCGGCCACGCCATAACACTAATAGTCACTATTTTAAACAATACACACCTTCTACCACTAAATCACTAGCAACACAGGCTCCTCCCTTATATATCTTAATATTTGATACATCAAAACTACTTAAAACCCAAGCATTCCAAAGTAAAATGAGAAAATAATACACTTACGTTGAGTTGACAATTCGAGCGGCGATAAGCGGTCTGACATGAAGAAAAAAAAAAAGAAAAAAAAAGTCAAGCAAATGGAGTCCGTTACATCCGAAGTCCGTTACATCGAGGTCCGTTATATCGAGGTTTGAGACTGTAGTACAAGAAATATATACATTATAATTTTACAGGCCAAGTTCATTGAGCGTGAGCTCAATGAACCTGGTATTTGATCCACATCCAGATCCATTTGATCCATGACCAGGTATCATATCCTGGTAATTGATATGAACCTCAATCATATCAATCGATATGAACCTAAATGCAAATTATGGTAAAGAACTAATGGTAGCAAAACAGGCCGCCTAAAAAAACAAAAACAAAAAATATAACACTTTATGAGCTATACTATGGATACCAAATCCGTATTATATAAAATAAAAGATATATAAAAATAATAAAAAAATAGAAAACTTCCAGATATGCAAACATTCACATGTTTGCATATCTGTATATCTGTATACATACATGTATGCGCACACATGCGCCTACAAAATACATATCCATACATGTACACGTACACATACATACGTACATATATCAACACTATAAACACTTGCACGCATACACACATTACACGACAAATATATATATGTATAAACATATGCAAGAATATGATACACACTAACACTCTTTATGAGACTGGTACTGACTAAGATATTTATAATATAATGAGGACATAGTATACATACTTCTATTCATATTTACTCAACAAATTATATTTAACCTGAGCCTTGAAGCTATACTTGGTTGAAACATTACGTATGGCTATGGCTAGACTGTTCCATAGCATGGTGCCTCTGAACAACACACTCTGCTGGGCGTGGGAGGTCCTGCACAGGGGAACTCTGAGGTCATTCCCCCTCCTTGTTACCGTGTGGTGGGCTATGGGTGTGAAGCCAATGTTTATGGGACAGGTATTGATGGAGTCGATACTAGAACACCTGGCTGCAAAAATATTATGTTGTGAATTTTCAGGATTTTGTGTTCATTGAAAAGGGGACCTGTGTGCTGTAAACGAGGAAAATTTAGCATTGTGCGTAGTAGTTTCTTTTGCTGCATAAATTGTGTGTTAATATATGTGGAGTAAGCCCCTCCCCAGATGGCAGAGCAGTACAACAAATTTGGGTAAACAATTGCAGAGTCAATTTGCTTTAAACAAGCTACATCAAGTTGTCCTCTGATTTTATAAAATATACCTATCAGTTTAGATATTTTTGTTTTTATTTCCTTGATTTGAGATTTCCATAATAAACTATCAATAATAATTGCCTAAAAATGTTGCTTCATTTACCTGGGCTAATAAAACATTGCTAATTTTTATCTGCATAGAGGTTTCTTTAGTCATTAATGGGTGGGATACCATAAACTGGTTCTTGTCAGTATTTAAAGTTAATTTGTTATTTTGAATCCATTTGTTTAAGTGATTTATTGATTATTTATTAGTCATTATTATTTATAATCATGATTTATTTATTATTAGTCATTAATGGGTGGGATACCATAAAGTGGGTCTTGTCAGTATTTAAAGTAAATTTGGGTTACTTTAAAATCCTTTTTGTTAAGAGGGAGGAGGGGGAGGGAGGGAGGGGGGGGAGGGAGGGGGGGGGGAGGGAGGGAGGGAGGGAGGGGAGGGGAGGGAGGGAGGGAGGGAGGGAGGGAGGGGAGGGAGGGGGTGATCAGGTTAAATATAATGTTTCTTGCTATATTCCTACCTCCATGACATGTTTACTTCGTGCTCACCAGCGAGAGGTATAAATGGCTTGACACTTGTTGGTAACATTTCACCTGTTTTCTTTACTACAAAATACAATAATTAGAAATTTTCCACAGCTGACCAACGCGTATGTTGCTTAACTATATAACTGTTGCCACTTCATCTTTCTGTCAATCACTAATACTAACGAGTGTTGTATATCCCCTATTTATGTAATGCAATTATCCTCATTGTTCCTACCTGCGTCACTACCTGTACTCTGCCTTTTTCTCCCTACGACGCCCTTCCTGACCTAGATAATCTATACTGTCAACTTCTCCTCCTCCCTTTTTAACCCAAACTCCCCATTCCAACAGATTCCTTTTTTTTCATCACCAATAACTTATCTTTGTACCCTTCGTCCACGCCTCTTCGTCCTGTTTTATCCTCACTGTCCTCCCTTCATCTCCTCCTCTCCTCCTGACTCTTGATCCGCCGTAGCACCGTGACTGGTCTTACGAGGATGATGTATTCACTTGTATTTATCTCACTGAGCAGAAGCGAAGAAAAGGCGAATGACATAAATCTCCGTTGAACTCGAACGCTTGATGTATACGTTACTTTCCAGGGCAGTCTGCTGTCCCCTTTTTTATTTCCTACTCGCTCACGGTTTGTTTTATTAAGAAGTAGAAAAAACGTGGTATGCGACAAACATACACACATAAAAAAATTATGTTTATATACCTGACCTCTGCTACCTGGTTTGGCTTAACGCTATTGTTAATAAAGGTGCCGCAGTTTTTTTTCATGTAACTCTGAACGCGGTAAAAAAAACATACATAAGAATTATGATGATGTTCGAAGAAATTTCCTTAATAGTAGATTCTGGGGTTTTTACAAATGTTGAATCTCTCAAAAAGACGTGTTTGGATGGAAAGACACGAAGTTTTTATGTGTATTGATCATTGGATATGGAGTGTCAATTATAGAAGCCACTTTTCACACCAGCATGACGTGTTGTGTCTTCATGTGTCCAATTAACGTAGACAGACATGCAGTTATCAGCGAGGAGTTGTGACCGTCAATATGCTGGAGGTCGACACTTGGACTTTGCAGGACCTCGCAGCGCTGGAAGGCTTAGTGATGCATCTTTGTTACAGACGATGTTTACCTGATAGGTCGTCCAAGCCTTGCATGCGGCTCCCAACCCTCCGTCCTCACCTACGTGGCTGCCTCTACGTCTCGGAAGTGTGTTGAGGAACTTGCTAAATAATTCAAAAATCTTTTTACCACATTTCCCATCACCAAACTAATTGATCGATCCATTTACAGATGGACGTAAGTGTTTTTCCGGATTTCAGTTGTTTTAATCTGAAAAAATATCATTCATCTAAACATCTAAATATGCAAAACCACAAAATATGATAAAACTAAAACTAAATGCCAAAACCGATTGTACACATTTGAGAGGATAATACATTCTTCATAGACTGCGCATTAGAACATAAGACATACACTGAAACTACATAAAAAAATATATATAAAGACTGTCGGCAGATGTTTTTATCCTCATGACAATTACATATGTTCGCCGCGGGGCAGGTGATGGCGCAACGCCTCGCAAATTCCATCAAGATTACTCACCGACATTCTTGTGGCAGATATAATTATGGTACTTGACTTGAACTTTTATTTCTACATCTGAATATTTCTTGTAATGCTTTGCCAAGACAAGTTTTTAAATGTTAGATATAGTGTTTCTTGTAGCACGCACGCACGAAAAAGAGAGAGAGAGAGAGAGAGAGAGAGAGAGAGAGAGAGAGAGAGAGAGAGAGAGAGAGAGAGAGAGAAGAGAGAGAGAGAGAGAGAGAGAGAGAGAGAGAGAGAGAGAGAAGAGAGAGAGAGAGAGAGAGAGAGAGAGAGGAAGAGAGAGAAGAGAGAGAGAGAGAGAGAGAGAGAGAGAGAGAGAGAGAGATGATACAAACTTTAGATTGATCTTATATCTTTAAGGAGTTGTAGTACAGGAACTCATGGTAACTCGCACCTTTCTGCTCCTTGAAGCCTCACAACGGTATCCTGTCGTAATGAGGGGACGTAACCTTCCCAGACACTCGTCTATTGCTTTTAAGCTGATCATGCAGGTTATATGAAGTGAATAAGATCCTTCCATTTGTATAAGATAATGCGTTACATTTGTTCACATTACGGCACATGCGTAGACTCTAGTTTTTCTGCATTATGGTACTAGGAAGTGTATGCATCTTATCTAGGAAACACAGGTGTGCTAGCATACTTTAGTCATCAACTCATCATTGATGCAAAGTAGATCATAATATTGTCTTGCCATTCCTATCTAACTAAAACTTCAGTTAGAGGAGATTTTTTTATAGTATACATAAGTACAAATAAATAGCCATGTACTTTACGATTATTGTATTGTCTGAAAACGCCAGGAACTCTTTAATTTCTGGTTAGCTTAGATGATTAAGCCACGGTGCCGCCTCCGTGGTGCAGTGGTTAGCGTGCCTGGCTACGAATCTGCGGGCCCTGGTTCGAATCCGGGCCAGGGCAAGTCGGTGACCAGCCTACGCAGCTGTTCTTCCTTCCTTTCGGGGTTGATAAATTGGTACCTGGGGTAACCTGGGGAAAGTAACTGTGGTAACCCGGGTGTCACACTAGCCCTGTGTCCCGTGGTAATGGGTCCTCACCCACCACAGGCTCTAAGAGCTAATGCCACGGAGATGAGCACTGAATGCCACGCGCGGCAGCATTGCGTATGCTCCCATCTTTACCTTTTTTTACCTTAGATGATTAGTTTGAAATATCTTCATGTTTAGAAAGCGAGTTTTTTCTCTCTCTCCTCACAGCCGGGCGGCATATTCCCGTTTTCTGGAAGAGTATGTGGCGTTTACTCTTGAACACGCCAGGTTAGGTTACGTTAGGTTACGGATAGAGTAGGTTAAGTTTTCCTGGTGAATTGTAGGTAGCTTTGTGTGGGAATCACAATGGGGGTATTTTCGAGAAAATCCTATGGTTAGTTTCGGAGCTACAGCCAAGCGTCTTCACTCAGAAACCACATACTCGCATAGAGAACGGGAATATGCAGCCGGGCGGCCGTGGGGGAAGGTGAAGCACACTCCCTACACATAATACCACCCATTACCCGTCGCACAGGTGTTCAAACCCTGAAAAATCGCTGTGGTGCTGAGATGAGAAATATTTGACAAGGTCTTGCCTGCTTGAACTTTCAGATGAGATCATATTTTAGTAATTATGTCGTAGCTGACGTGGCGTATAGAGGTCAGACAGCGTTGATCCTCTGCCTCGGGGTTCTGGGACAGATGCGCGCGTCGAAAGTCGTGTGCGCTGTAGTACGTATTATTAGATGTGTTTATAGCGACAGGTGTGAGTAATGGCAGGCACTCCAGGTGACAGGTACATGCTGCGAAAAGCGTTCTTGCGTCAAATCTTGCCTGGCCGAGAAGACCCTGACGCGCAACACGTATGCACAACGAAGTGCAAAGATCACATCACGGGGCGCGCCAGACATCCACAACTTTCTTCATCTGGAAGACGACCGTGTAAGTAACTGACATCCAGGCACACAGCTCACCATCAACCCCTTTTCGTCAAAACCTGATTAATCTTACTTATCCTGCATTATAGAATTAACGAGAGAATATTTTCCGTGAATAAAATCGAAGAATTATAGGGCGAGATAAATGACTGCCTGCCTGGGCGTAAGAGCGACAGCGATCATGTGGAGCGGTGAAATGCGAATGCCTGTACTGGCGGCTAAATAGTCATGCTAGGTCGGGTCAAGTGTCAATGACAGACAATTTATGTAGCTGTCAGGTCAGGCCTAAGATTGTAATAGATCAGCAGCGCTGTGAGAGCTTGACGGAGCCGTAATGGGCGCGCTGTGATACTGGCGTGCATGGCTAAGGGTTTGGTGGCAGGACGAGAGTGAGGATGGCGGCGCGTTTGGTGATACAATAAACTATTTTGGTAGCCAAGGAAGATCAGCGCCCGCTACATTTCTTCGCTACGCACCGATAAATACGTGATATTTTGTAAGGACAACTATTTGGGTCTTCTGCATAAAAAAAACTTTCTATTTTTTCCGTTCTCCTGGCATAGAAGTATAGTGGTCTGAATGGTTCTCTTCATTTCATTTTCTCTTGGTTCCATTGTCTCGATTTCGGCTGCACCGAGTCCGCTACTTGACTTTGAATTTCTGGCGCGGTGACTTGCGAGGTAGGGCGCCCCACCCAGCTCTGCCGGCGTGCTGTCTCCAGGGGTCAGGGAGAGCATTGGCCGTAGCCCTACAGATGGGACTGAATTGCCGTGTTATCAGTGTACACGGCCTGTGCATAGCCGTGTCGCAGGGCAGGAATGAGAAAGTCATGAGGTAACAAACTATCAATTGTTTCTTTACAGTTTCAGCGATAGTATAATTGAGTTAGTAACCTTTACACTCGTCAGTAATGTTACTCGGGGTTGCAGTGATTGACCGGAGTGGTTGAGGGGAGTTTATCCGAAGGAGAAGCGAGCATCTTCCGTAGGTGTTTATTCTAAAGAACAGAGATATGCGGGACCACCAGCGGAGGGGAGGGCTGGTGTTAGCGGTCCGGCTTGGCAACGACTAGCTACCTGGAGCAGCGACGCAGCGCGCACTGTTATCATGTCTCGCATACAGTGTTGCAGCATAGCATGTATGTGTAAGAATTATTAAGAGGCATGAATATTATGTAGTTGTGACTGTCTGGTTATTATCACAAATCCACACCTCCCTCCCCCTTCACGCTCGTAGCGCTAGTCTCGAGCGGACTCCTGTTCCTTGAGCCTCTTAGAACGGCGCGGGGTCACAGGGGGGTGAATGAAAGGGGACGTGATTTTCTCGTCCGAGCAAGGGGACACAGGGATGTGGGGAAGGGGGTCGTCACTAGGGGTTGAAACGGGTCGGAGGAAACGTCGGTTTCGCCACAAGACGCGCCCACTTGGGAGACGCACCTCGAAGTCCCTGGTCGTGCCGCAGCCCATAACAACCCCGACCTTGTCCCAGCGGTGTGATGTCGGGTCCTGGACACGGACGGTCTGGCCGACACACAGCCTGGGTAGGGGGCGGGCATGCTGGTCGTACTGAGCCTTGACCTGCTCAGCACGGGCGACAGCTCGGCGATCACAGTCCTCTGTGCGGGCCTGCCACTCCTCCGAGAAGGACTCAGGATGGGCAAGGACACAGGAGCGGAGCGGGTGGCCATAAAGTGTCATCGCAGGGGATCGTCCCGTGGAGTTAAGAGTGTTGCGAAGCTCCAGGAGACCCCTGTCGAGGTCTTCACTGTCGATGTTGCCGTTGGGCGCCGTCTTGAGGATGAAGTGTTTCACCGACTTGACGGCCGCCTCGGCGTGGCCATTAGACTGGGGGTAATGCGGCGAAGATACCGCGTGGTAGACACCCCAGCTCTCCGTGAAGTTCCGGAAGGCAGTGCTGGTGAATTGGGGCCCGCCGTCAGTCCTGAGGCGGAGCAGGACACCAACTTCCCGGAAGTACCGGCTGAAGAGCCGTATGGTGTGCGTGGCGGTAGTATCGGCCCCACAGGGAACGACCACAGGCCACCCGGAGAGTCTGTCCGCGATGACCAGGAACGACTTCCCGGCGAAGGGGAAAAAGTCTGCGAAGACGGACTCGAAAGGCCTGGAGGGGTGGTCGTCGCACAGTAGTGGTTCCTGTTGCTGACTGGGCTGTAGGATCTGGCATGGCTCGCAGGATTGGACGGTGCTGGTAATGTCGGCATCGATACCTGGCCAGAAGACAGTCTGCTGTGCCCGGCGCTTCGTGGCTGCGACACCTCGGTGACTGTCGTGCAGTCGAGCAGGGGTGCGGCGGCGGTGGGTTGCAGGAACCACAATTATCTGGCCATACAGGACCAGCTCCCCGTCTGCGTACAGGCAGTCACGGAATTTCCAGTAGGGGAGTAGAGAACTGTGCAGGGTGTACCGATTAGGAGGGAATCCTGACGTCAAGCAGTCCCGTAGGCGGGTGTACGACGGGTCTGTCGCTGCTGCGGCTCGGAGTTCCTGGATCGTCCTATCGGCGTTTTGGTGTGGCGGATCGAGGTGTGAAGACTGAAGAGTCCTGATCCTGGTTGATGGCGTTTAGGGACACGACGCTCCTGAGGTGTGCTGCGGCTTCGGCGCACACCATCTCGTCCTCTGGCGTGGGGCGGCTAACTGGGGCTCATGACAAGGCATCGGGGATGCAGAGCTGCTTCCCAGCACGCCACACGGCCGTAAACAGGTAGGGCGAAACCTTCTCCTTGAGGCGTTGGAGGCGAGGGTTCTCAACCGCGTCCAAGGTGTAGTACGTTGAGAATCGGGATCAGGGTTCGATGGTCCGTCATCAAAGTGAAGCTCTGTAGGCCTATCAAGTAAGGCCTGCACTTCGACATGGCCCAGGCGGCGGCAAGCAGCTCGAGTTCAATGGTGGCGTAGCGGGTCTCGGCGTCAGCGAGGAATCTTGAGCCACACTGAACGAGGCATGTGCGTCCCTGGCCATGGTCTTGCAGAAGGGCGTAACCAAGCCCGTAGAGGCGAGAGGCGTCACTTTGAAGGCCTCGTCGTGATCAGATGTCCAAGTAAACGTTCTGTTCGGGCTCATCAGGGGGCGGAGTGGCTGGGCGGCAGCGGCGATGGCTGGGGTGAACTCTGACAGCTAGTTCACCAGGCCCATGAATGAGCGGAGGTCAGTCAAGTTAGCGGGAGTCGCGAAGTCCCGGATGGCACTGACTCTGTCCTCATCCGCGGCCACGCCCTCAGCTGAGAGGTTATACCCGCAGAAGCTCACACTAGACCCTTGGTGGACGCTATATATACAATATATATATATATATAATATGTATATAAATATATAATATTATATATATATATATATAATATATATAAATACATATATATATAAATACATATATAAATATATATAAATACATATATAAATACATATATAAATACATATATAAATACATATATAAATACATTTGTATATAAATACATATATAAATACATATATATATAAATACATATATAAATACATATATAAATACATATATAAATACATATATATATAAATACATATATAAATACATATATAATATATATATATATATAATACATATATTAAATATATATATATATATATATATATATATATATATATATATATAATATATATATATATATATATATATATATATCGAGAATACACACACACACACACACACCACACACACACACACACACACACACACACACACACACACACACACACGTCAGCACATCACCAAAAGGCAGATGACAATAGTATTAGGAAGCACCTTTTTATGAGCAGGACAAGAGAGATACGGAGAAAACAGGAAGAGAGAGTGAATATAGGAGAAAATGTTGTCTTCTGTACACTATTTGATCAGAAATACATTGGTAGCAGGAGTGTCAGCAGTGTTAGCAGTGTCAGCAGTAGCAGGAGGCAGCAGTGTGGCGTAACAGGTGTGAGAGGAGCGGCAAGAGCCTGAGCAGGGGCCAGCTGATGCTGAGAGCGAGCTAGGGCGCCCTATCCACTAGGGCGCCTGTGGTAAGGCGAAACGCCCTCCCACCGCTATGCTCAGTCGAGAATGCCGCCTTAGTGGCACCGCTAAAGGCGCTGAAAACTAAGGCATGGTCAGACCCTGACTTAGTGAGCTGCTGTTGGACTGTTTGTGGCCACTTGTGGCCACACTGGCCTTACTGTATTTTTCAAATTTCTCAGTAAAATGTTGCCATGAGATGACCAACAGTCATGAATCTGTTTACCTTTCTTTGCCTGGCGGGCGCGCCATAGCAAAGTATCTCTCAGTCTGGTCAGATCCTCGTTGATGTAGACTGTCGGGGAGGCACTTGGCATCGGCGTATTTGAAGTTCCAGTGGACGTAGGTGGTTCATCCCATGGCCTTCCAGGTATCCTGCTTCGCTGCTTCGGAGAAAGCATATATCAGGAGAAAGTAAACAAATATTATCAATACATGTAAAGGAGCTAAAACATAATCATAACCTTGTTAATAATCAACCAATTACAGGATTATGCACGATCAGAACAGGCAACAGTGATTAACAAATATAACATCAGGAGGTGAAAACACATGCATAATGCTGTGAAGTGGTAAATTATGGCCAAATATCAGTTACATATCCAATGCGTAGTTTATTGTGGGATTAATAGAAGGCTTTACTCCCATTATTGACCACATGTACTAGGAAAAATATGTTAGGGAAGATAAGCATTGGTAATAAATAATATCAGGATGAGCGAAACAATGTAGCTTGAACTGTCATGAGCGGGTACTTAAGATTTACAATAGATACCCATTACAAAGATTTACAACAGATACCCATTAAAAGTCCCCTGTGTGAAATATAGTTATGCGCTACGATTATAGAGGGCGCGAGAGGCAACCAGGTGCCAATACGTATTTTGGTCACCCAATTTTCTATTGGTCGCAGAGTCACTTTCCTATCATGTGTATATAGTCATTGGTGGTGACGCTCGCTGGTCAAGCCACACCAAGGAATATAGAGGACATGGTAGGTGATTCCTGTAGTAAAGTTTCAAAGCCGCGATTGTCACGCCATTTAACCGCGGGATAGTAGTAAAGACAGAGCACGGGAAACATTAGAGAACTAACAGAATCGATGGGTAGCTCAAATGCTCATAATATCCCTGCACTTCCTCTATATATTATATATATACTATCCAAAAAATGTATATTTCTTTGAAGGTTATAGGCTATAACCTTCAAAGAAATATAAATATTTTGGATAGTATCTTTGACAAGGAAATAAATTATATATAGCAATATATATATGGTAGCCAAATTTTATTCAAATTTCTATTACATTTGCAGGTACTTAGAGGTTTACAAATCATGCAGAACATGATGCAATACATGATTATTTAACACAAAGCAAAGAAGTAAGATCATTACTTTTTTACATGCAGCTACATGACAACACCAACACCTGCCTATTAGACATTGCAATGCATTACAGGAGATAACACAAGAAGTTAGTTGCATTATACAAGAGATCACAAAAACATCGAACTACTATCATGCATTAATGGCAGCAGTAAAAGACACTGTGATGCATAGCACGAGAAAACACATGAGTTTGTTGCAAAACATGCCGCACCACATGACTGAAAACACATCAACAGTGTTATGTTAGAAACCTTGACAAATAGTGTGGCAACGTTATGCATGTTGAGATGTTTATGCATCATACATGTTGAGAACAAAAAGAAACAAAGCAAAATCTTTTAGCATACATTACAATGGGCAAAACAGGCAACAAAAGGTATGTAAACGACATATAACCAATACAAATATAGCAGATTTATAAGCATTAGAGCTACTGCAAGTAAATTAAGTGGAAACCATTACTGAATAACATGCTGTAACAAACAGCACAAACCTGTTGTTGTCCTGCAGAGCATTAGGAAAAAAGAGGACAGATACCAAATGCCAAAGTATATGAGGTGAACAAAAAACAAACAAATAAAATAAATAAATAAAATGAAAATAAATAAAATACAAAATTCAAATATACTATTTACAAACAAGTATATAGGGTAAGCAGCATATGTAGCAGTTAGAATACATTACAACAAAGTGGAGGAAACATTATATGCAGGGATAAATACAAAAGCAACAGCTTAGATACAGTACATGCAGTAGCACAAAGCAGAGGCAGTCTTGCAAGAACACATTATAAAGCAATGACAAAAAATATAACACACATTTAGATGAAACTCTTGTTGACAGCAGGCAAAGAAACTCTAACAGTTTACCCCGAGGAAAGTGGGAACATGAATGATGGAAGACTAAAAAGAAACCTCGGTGGACGAGAGATTAACCAGAAAGTTAAATTGAAAATAGAGGGAAGAGATACTGAGAAGGAGGATGAAATAAAATCATTAATAGAAGGGTACTGGAGTAAAGTAATTAGAAAGGACATGGAAGTAGAGGGAATGGAAAACATTATGATCTACAGTGACAAGAGAGAAATGGAGGAAACAGTACCTAATTGATCTTGGAGAGGTAGAAAAGGTACTGAAAGTTTTGAAGAACGGCAAAGCTGCAGGGACAGATGGACCCATTGGGGAGTTTGTTAAATATGGAGGAGAAATGGTAAAACAGGCAATATATAACATATGTGACAGTGCTGGAGCAAGGCTGCGTGCCACAGGACTGGAAAAAGAGCAGAGTGACCCTAATACAAAGGAGGAGGAAAAGATAAGGAGGACATAGCCAATTATAGGCCCATAGCTGTCATGAACATACTAGCCAAGGTTTTTGGAATGATTATAAATGAGAAATTGAAATTGTGGATAGAGGAAAACAAGATTTTAGGAGAGGAGCAAAGTGGGTTCAGGAAAGGCAGAGGTGGAATGGTAAATAATATAGGAGTTAGACAAGGATGTGTCATGTCCCCAACATTATTACCTCCGCCAACGAAGTTGGAAGGGTTATGTTTTCACCCCGATCTGTCTGTCGTCCTGTCTGTTAGGGTACAGGATTTCTCAAAAAGTTGCGAATAGATTTGGACCAAACTCGGTATACCAAGTCTATTTGGTATAGGAAGAACTGATTTATTTGGATGAAATCTGTTGACACTGTTGCCATGGCAACCAATTGATAAAATATTAGGCCGGAGGTATGCGCTCATACTGAGTGCATATATATATATATATATATTATATATATATATATATATATATATTATATATTATTATATATATATATATATATATATTATATATAATATATAATATATATATATATATATATATATATATATACGCATATTTGATGGAATATTCGGGCGGAGGTATGCGCTCTACTGAGTGCCCCCCCCCCCTAGTTTAACCTGTATTTAGAGGAACTGATCGTGAGAATCAGGAAGTCAAGTAAAGGAGTAGTAATTGGAGGAGAGAAGTTAGGATGTCTGGCCTATGCTGATGATGTAGTGCTGATGGCAGAAAGTAAGGATGAAATGGAGATTTTACACATAACAAACACGTACGGAAGGGAATGAGACCTGAAGTTTAGTGAAAGGAAATGTAAAGTCATGGAGTTTAACAGTGAAGGTAGGAGTCAGTGGCTGCTTCAGAATAATGTCCTAGAAGTAGTAGATAAGTATGTATACCTAGGAATGGAAGTAAACAAGGAAGGGATAGGCGGTGAAAAGCAGAGGAAAGTTAATGAAGGCAAGGCAAGGCAAGGAGGATGACAGGCATGATTATAAATGGTGGCAACAGTCATTAATAAATATGAGGTAGGCAGGAGTTTATGGAAGGGGGTGGCTGTACCCTATTGTCTGTATGGGTCAGAAGTGACTCAGTACAGGGAAGGAGACATCATGCACTTGGTAAAGGCTCAGAACATAGTAGGCAGATGGGGACTAGGAGCTTGTAGGAGCACTGCTGTAGAGGCCATAAGGGGAAACATGGGATGGAGCACCTTCAGGGAAAGGATAATTAAAGGAAAACTGGTGTTCCACAAGAAAATTGAAAGACTTAGTGAAGATAGATGGGCAAAGAAAATATCCCAGGAAAATAGATCAAGTTCCACCTGGAAGAAGGAACTAGAGAGATGGAAAAGGAAAGAAATGGAGCAGGATGGAGATAAGAGATATCAAAAAGAAAATAGAGAAGAATGGGCTAGTTAAATGGCAGGAGGGAATGGCCAGAAAATCAACGTTGCAGTAGTAGAGGAGGAAACAGAAGTCAGAGGGGGTGACTTGGGATGTAGGAGACTGGGGGAGGAAGTTACTATATAAAGCAAGAACAGGCACCTTGGTAGTCAACGGAAGGAACAGAGAACTGGAGAACCAGAATTGTAGCTACAGGGTAGGAGAGAAAGAAACTGTAGAACATGTCATTGTGGAATGCAACAAGTATAGGAGTCAGAGGGAAAGGCTTATAGCGTCAATAGTAACAGTCCTAGACAGAGAGGAGTGGGACAGGAGACTAGAGCAGAAAGACGGGGCCCTGTGTACGGTGTTAGGGCTGTATGGGGACAGAAAGGAAACAGAAAGTATTGTAAGCCTCACCAAAGTGTTCCTAACGCAGTGCTGGGAAATAAGAACACACAAGATTTAATGAATTAGGATGATAATCAAAGGATTGAAAACTGATGAAAATGTCTTTCCCAGGTGAAATAAACAAGGGTGTTAACAAGTTTTGTTAACGAAAGAGACGAAGTGGAAGAGGACCTATGAAGCGATACTAAGCGACAAAGGTCACAAGAAGAAGAAGAATGATGAGTCCTTTAAAAAAAATCAAGCACCTCCGGGGCCAGAAAATGTGCAGCCGTCGCTATCAGTTAGGGTGGTGTTCTCACAGCCTCCCTCCCCATTTGCTGTATTCGCATATGCAGCCTGTAGATGGTAGATAGTGTTTCGTAGGAGCCTTCTTATTGGTGTCCCTGAGAATATGGAAAGTGTTACACATTGTTTACATAAGCATAACTTACTAACATAATTATGTACGTACTATAAATGTATATGGATGATTTGCTGATATGTCTAGTAATTGAGAAGGAATGAGCTGTGGAGTGGTGATGGTGGTGAAGCACAGAACACTGAGATGGTAACTGATGGACACCTTGAAAAAATGGGTGAGAGTGAGATGACAAGAAGGATATATATGTGTAGAATATATGCTGGGAGTGTGAGAGGATGACCCCCTGATAAATGGGAGGATATAGTGTTGGAGTAGATAATGTGAGAAAGAGAAAAGATGCAAGAGTGAGACGACTGGTAGATATATGAAATTAAATATTTTTACAAATATAATGTGCAAAAAATATGCGTATGATTTTATAGTCACTTAAAATCTAAAAGCAGGCATTGTAGAGGAACAGCAAATTAATATTCCTGAAATATTACGACTTTTGGGGCATTTTGAGGCTTGGACATCCTGGTGACCCTTAGTCATGTTTGCTGTTCCACCATCTGTTGAAAAAAGTTTGTTGTTAGTTAAATAGCAATAATTGCAAAAATATTTTCATTATGTTCTGCATAGAAATGAGGTGAATTAGCAGTATGGAAGGAAATGTATGATGGTGAATAGGAAGTGGGTAAAGGAGATGAGGAGGACATGTGAGATATGTATAGTGAGGAGAAAGGTTGTTTGACAGTTTTGGGGATAAGAAAAGAAAATGACAGTATCAATAACAAACAAACACTAGCAACTGGTATTATGCATATTTTAAGAAAGGAAATACTCGATGAGTTTTTACCCTCTACAGCATGTATGTGAGGTGAGGTCACTGGTGCTGCTGGAGGAGGCACCATGGAGGAGGGCAGCAGAGGTTCCTGACACACACCTGAAAACCACTCATTGTTGATATCTTTCTGAGACTGTATACGGAAATTTGTCGATACAAGGTATAATTACATCTCAGACTATAATTCATAAGTGAGACTAACATCATGCAAAATGTTAACATTATAACTCTCAATACCATCCATTTGCTGTGGCTGTGTCTGATGTGGTGGGAGGCTGTGGCTGTGACTTATGTGGTGGGAGGCTGTGGCTGTGGCTTATGTGGTGGGAGGCTGTGGCTGGTACTGGGGTTTAGGCAGCACTCCAACAACAATGTCAAAACAATCTGTCAAAAGAAAATATCAGTAATAATCCTGTACATAATTAGAACATTGATACTGTACCTGCCAATGCTAAAGCCATATAATTAAGAGACAAAAAATAAAAACTTTGTCCAAAACACTGATAAGGGCTGGAAGCCATTAATAAGAATAAATACACCCTTAATATAGATGGGTTGATGATAACAATAATGCATAGTCTGTACAAGCCACTGTGTGCCATATTTCTGGTAGTAATGGTAGAGTTGCCCTCCCCTGCTGCCGCATCTAGCCCAATCTCCGCTGATGCTAATGGTGCAACAGAAAGATATGATAAAAAAAAATGTTTGAGAAGGTTACTACGTGCTTCAAAAAAAAAAAAAAAAAAAAAAAAAAAAAAAAAAAAAAAAAAAAAAAAAATATATATAATATATATATATATATATATATATATATATATATATATTATATTATATATATATATATATTATATATATATATATATATATATATATATATATATATTATATATATATATTATATATATATATATGTATTTAATCACAACACCAAAGAGGATTTGTCATGTACGAAACCAACTTTCAACTGAGCTGAGTGTACGAAACGACTATGGTTTCGTATAGGAAAAACTTTTTGGAGTACGAATCTACTGGTGTACGAAACAACTTTTATACGAACTGACTGCACAACTGACCCCACTCGACAATCTAACCTAACCTCCTAACCAAATGTAACCACACCACCTAGCTGGGGGGCTCCGCTCCCCTTAAACCCCGATAATCTAACCTAACTTCCTAAGAGGGGGAGCTCCGTCCCCATCGACCCCCCGGTAACATAACAATATTTTACCGTAGCCTTAGCTGGGTAGCTAGACACTCTCTTGTCGGGGGGCCCCATTCCCTCAAGCTTGTTTTGGGGGAGGTGGGAAGTATGGGATAACTAGAATAATATCGAATATTTACCCGACACACTTGTCATCTGTGTATTCTCGTCCATTACAAGCAAGTGTGGATAAAGGGGTAACACGCGTGCACGGTAACGGGCTTATCTAGTTTCTTTTATTTTCGCCAGCACGGTGGCAGGCTTGACTACCTTGAGCCTTTTAGAGTTAGAGACATGTCCATTGCCCAGTGATAGCTTAAGAGGCAAGGGAGGGAGAGCTCATAAAGGGTAGCTCTTTTTTAAGGATATTTGGTCACTCTGGATTTTCTCTTATTGATTCAAATATCCTTTAAAACAACACTTACATACCTTCTAGCATCTTCGGGGAACAACTGCAGCCTCACTCCAGGGTGTTTACGTCTCTTCTTGTCACACGCACAGTAGCAATAGCGAGAGGCGACGGGCAGCATTCTTGCGTCTGGAGTGTCAGTAGCCATGTGGGCCCTTGCGGGCCTGTTTGTTTACATTCCCTGAAGAGGCGACGGTGGCGCCATCTAAGCGCCAGCAAGTGCATAGGGCAGGGATTTTCTGCCTACATAGGACACCACCTTCCTTGTCCTCTATATTCCTTGAGCCACACCGTGTCGCCACAGTGCTAGGGAGCAGTGTCGCCACGCAGACCCGCTGTGTCTGCACCCTCACAGCGACTGGATTCTACCTTGTGTGCGAGAGAACTTATATATATACACTAGCCGCAAAGCCGCCCTCCAGGCGGACTTTTTGGCTAGCTCCTGCGGAGGGCTATTGGTGGGCCTTTGGCCCACCACCTGTGTTTGGTGGGCCTTCGGCCCACCAAACATGGACTCTCCAGATAGCCCTTTCTAACTTTCCTGAAATCATGGATGTAGAAATGTATGTATTCCCCCCACCCATTCCATCACCCCCCACCCATTCACTCACCCATTACCCATCACCCCCCACCCATTCACTCACCCATTACCCATCACCCCCCACCCATTCACTCACCCATTACCCATCACCACACACCCATTCACTCACCCATTACCCATCACCCCCCACCCATTCACTCACCCATTACCCATCACCCCCCACCCATTCACTCACCCATTACCCATCACCACACACCCATTCACTCACCCATTACCCATCACCCCCCACCTATTCCCTCACCCATCACCCATCACCCCCAACCCATCACCCCCCCCCCCCATTCACTCACCCATCACCCCACACCCATTACTCATCACCCCACCCATTCACTCACCCATTACCCATCACCCTACATCAAGGCTTCCTCAATTCTCGCAACCCACTTTTGTTTTCACAATTCTCGCTAATAGGCTGCTAAAAAAAAGAAAAAAAAAAGTGATCGGATCATCTCATAAGTAGGCTTATGACCTTCCCCTGGTCAACCCGGTTCCAAAAATGTGCCATATGAGGTGTTTGCGCCACGGGGGGCGGAACCTATACCACACACACACACAGACAGACAGACAGACAGACACACTTTCGCTTATATTATTATAGATATATATACGTATATAATATATATATATATATATATATATATATATATATATATATATATATATATATATATATATATAATATTATATATTTATAAATGTCTCCCAAAGAAAAGGAATTGTTTAGTTCCCCTTCAAAATGGGTATTCTAGTTTCGCACCAGAACTCTTGATGGCGCTGTCTGCTACTCTTTGCTTCACCTCCTCTCTCTGTCACGGCTACGACCAATCCTGCACTCACGGCGGGTTGCGGCTGTCGCCACAAAACTGCGAGGCGGCGACACCACAGCAAAGATTGTATAATAAAGAAAGACGGGAAATATTCCTATCCAACATAACAAATAAGTGTAGCCAGAAAGATGCCAGATAGCACCCGATTCTTGTGCTTTAGAGCGCCATCTATTGAGTGGACGAAAAACTACCTCAGTGGTTTCAGATATTGCTAGCCTTTTATTTCTATTATTTCAGGGAAAATATTAGATATATTAAGTGAAATTGGTGTCATATGTGTATGCACACAGTACAACGTAGTGTAGTGTCGTGGTCAGGGAAGCGGTAGTAGCGGTAATATTTCGGTGGAGGAGCAGGAGCATACACGTCTTATCACCACCACGGTAGCTCAAAGAGTGGACGACTGGACGTCCGAGTCAGGGGCGCCTACAGGCGGACGCACTGGACGCACGTGTGTCCACTGTAAGTCTCCAGACATGTGTGGGCCCCTATAAGGGCCCCCCTAGTGGCCCCTATAAGGGCCCCCCTAGTGGCCCCTATGAGGCCCCTATGAGGCCCCAAAATGCACCTAAAATTGATCAAAACTGCAAAAAAAATCAGGGGGGGCTTACAGCGACCACCCGGACCCCCAGCTGAGTAGGCTCGCTTCGCTCGCCACCCACACCCATCAACAGTGGGCCCTATATAATATGTGCGTCCACTACAGGTATCTCTGTGGGCGCCCCTGGTCCGAGTTGATTCAAAGATGTAAAATTGTAAACAACCACGCGAGATGATGATTGCACAGGAGGTACTGACTACTGATTTTGCAACGGCACCACCTAAAGTGTTTAATTACGGAATTTATTTAATTTATGCCCACAATATAGTTCCTTGGTGTCTATTTTGACATATCTGAAAAAGATCCACTGATTTTGTTGTTCCTATTTGTTTTACGTAAATTAAGAAATTCCAAATGACTGTTTGGGTTTCCTTTACATGGTGTTGTAACATCAACGACTTCATCCGTATATGTTGATTTCCAGGCAATGTAGTAAAACATTTTCCTTAATCTACATATCTGCATTGTACAATATCACACTTCGTGTCTTTAGAATAGTCATAGCTCAATTGACGCTAACGCCCTCATCTAGTGGACGAAAGAACTAAAGAGTAACCAGTTAGCCTTTAATACACCTTATTTTGAAGCTTTCCAGTCTTTCTTTAGTATACCGTCTTTGACCACAGCCTGTCACCCTAAGGCAGAGAGCAGCGTGGCGAGGCGAGGCGATGGTGCACAAAATGACAGTCACACGTCACGTAACAGCATAGTGTTGGTGCAATCATGGCAGGGTTTTAGTGTGACGTTGCTGTGTGCTTTAAGAGTTACACACGAGTCATTAGAGTGTTATCGTGTCTCAGGCATCCTTCGCCTACGTCACGGCACGCTGAGCTCCGAATCGCTGGCTTGTATTACGTTCACCTATTACCCTTGCCCTAACCTTATATAGTAATACGTGATATGAATGTGCCTGAGCTGATGTACTGTCATGCTGCACACACGCTACTAGTATGCTGCCTTGCTGCACTGAGTGGGCGAGGCCTGTGCTTCGCGCACTGTCCCGGCTGCTCGAACCACCAAGACTGAAGCGGATGTGAAGCCCGCCGTCCCCCGCCACCACATTACTTGGCTTCCAGCAGGGGGAGGGTGTGTGTGTGTGTGTGTGTGCGTGCGCCTTATCGTGATGATCTGGACCCTCTCTGTCGTGACTGGTGACGAGGGCAAGGTAGCCGTGATGTCCGTGGTGACGTGAGGTAAGACTGTTGTGAAGTGTTTATTTAAGCCCCGTACACACTACCACGCACCACCGTCGGCGCTTCCGTCGTGCTTGCCGAGGAGCAATGCCGTTGCCAGAGCTGTGTGCATTCGGTTACATTTTGCTGTCGGCATGCTGTCCACACTGGGCCCCCCTTTTGAGTGACGATTGGAACACTCGATCACGGAAGCCCGACGGTGGTGATGGTAGGTGTACGGCCGGGGCCTTCCAAAAATTTTT
>JACEEZ010021586.1:0-7500 GCA_016584305.1 Chionoecetes opilio
TCCTCTCTCCCTCCTCTCTCTTTTCCATCTTCCTCCTCCTCTTCCCCCTTCGTTGCTTCCTCCTGCTACTCTACTGTCTTTTTTTTCCCTCTTCCTCATCTTTCTCCCGTTCTCCCCTCTCTCTCTCTCCCCTCCCTCCCCTCTCGGTCTGTGTGTGTGTCTTCCCTTCCCGTGTCCCACCAGAATAGGCCCAAACGAGAAAGCCTCAAATGGAACGATAAATTTCTGGTCCCTCAAGCGTTTTCATATTCTTAATTCAAGGTTTAAATCTCGGTTTACGTAGACGGAACCAAGGCTGTGGAGGGGAAATAAAAATAATGTGTAAACTAAATATTGTAAATACTTTTGAAGGACACATAAAAATTCTTTTGCTAACTCCCAAAATCTTAGTCTTTTCATGGACTTTTTTTTTCCCTTTTCACTCTCTATCTCTCTTACTCTCTTTCTCTCTCTGTTTTTCTCTCTCTCTTCTCTCTCTCTCTCTCTCTCTCTCTCTCTCTCGTTCTCTCCTCTCTCTCTCCCCTCTCTCTCTCTCTCTCTCTCTCTCTCTCTCTCTCTCTCTCTCTCTCTCTCTTCTCTCTCTCTCTCTCTCTCTCTCTCTCTCCTCTCTCTCTCTCTCTCTCTCTCGTCTCTCCTCTCTTCTCTCTCTCTCTCTCTCGTCTCTCTCTCTCTCTCTCTCTCTCTTCTCTCTCTCCCCTCTCTCTCTCTTCTCGTCTCCTCTCTCTCTCTCTTCTCTCTCTCTCTCTCGCCCTCCTCTCTCTCTCTCTCTCTCTCTCTCTCTCTCTCTCTCTCTCTCTCTCTCTCTCTCTCTCTCTCTCTCCTCTCTCTCTTCTCTCTCTCTCCCCTCTCTCTCTCTCTCTCTCTCTCCTCTCTCTCTCTCTCTCTCTCTCCTCTCTCTCTCTCTTCTCTCTCTCTCCTCTCTCGTCTCGTCTCTCTCTCTCATCTCCTCCCCTCTCTTCTCTCTCTCTCTCTCTTTTACTCACTCTCGTATTTGACCAAAGTATTTGAACTTCAGCTCCTAAAAGTTCACTCGCACCCATGAAGATTTTTAGACCTCTTAAAATCGCGTAAAATCGTCCCTTAATGTTACGAGCCAACCAGAATCACCAGCCTGACTTTAGTTACCCGTCCACAAATTTTATTCCTCTTGACCCTACCCTTCCTCCCCCTCCCTGCCTATATGACCCTAGGCCCTTACCTCACCCTGTACGTCACCCTGCTCATGTCAAGGCTTACCCCCTGCCTTACTCCCTGTTTTACTCCCTGCTTTACTCCCTGCCTTACTCCCTGTTTTACTCCCTGCTTTACTCCCTGTTTTACTCCCTGTTTTACTCCCTGCCTAACTCCTTGCTTTACTCCTTGTCTTACTCCCTGCTTTACTCCCTGTTTTACTCCCTGCTTTACGCCCTGCTTTACTCCCTGCCTTACTCCCTGCTTTACTCCCTGCCTTACTCCTTGCTATACTCCCTGCTTTACCCCCTGCCTCACTCCTTGCTATACTCCCTGCTTTACTCCCTGCTGTACTCCCTGCTTTACTCCCTGCTTTACTCCCTGCCTTACCCCTTGCTATACTCCCTGCTTTACTCCCTGCTTTACTCCCTGCCTCACCCTTGCTATACTCCCTGCTTTACTCCCTGCTTACTCCCTGCTTTACTCCCTGCTTTACTCCCTGCTGTACTCCCTGCTGTACTCCCTGCTTTACTACCCTGCTTTACCTCCCTGCCTTACCCTTGCTTACTCCCCTGCTTTACTCCCTGCTTTACTCCCTGCCTTACCCCCTGCTATACTCCCTGCTTTACTCCCTGCCTTACTCCCTGCTTTACTCCCTGCTTTACTCCCTGCTTTACTCCCTGCCTTACCCCTTGCTATACTCCCTGCTTTACTCCCTGCTTTACTCCCTGCCTTACCCCTTGCTATACTCCCTGCTTTACTCCCTGCCTTACTCCCTGCTTTACTCCCTGCTTTACTCCCTGCTTACTCCCTGCTTTACTCCCTGCCTTACTCCCTGCTTTACTCCCTGCTTTACTCCTTGCTATACTCCCTACTTTACTCCCTGCTTTACTCTCTGCTTTACTCCCTGCCTTTACTCCCACTTACTCCCTGCCTTACTCCCTCCTTACTCCCTGCCTTTACCTCCTGCCTTACTCCCTGCTTTACTCCCTGCTTTACTCCTGCTATACCTCCCTGCTTTTACTCCCTGCTTTACTCCTGCTTTAACCCTTTGCTATCCCCTGCTTTACTCCCTGCTGTACTCCGCTTACTCCCTGCTTACTCCTCTTTACTCCCTGCTTTACTCCCTGCTTTACCCCTTGCTAACTCCCTGCTTTACTCCCTGCTTTACTCCCTGCTGTACTCCCTGCTTTACTCCCTGCTTTACTCCCTGCTTTACTCCCTGCTTTACTCCCTGCTTTACTCCCTGCTTTACTCCCTGCTTTACTCCCTGCTTTACTCCCTGCTTTACTCCCTGCTTTACTCCCTGCTTTACTCCCTGCTTTACCCCTTGCTATACTCCCTGCTTTACTCCCTGCTTTACTCCCTGCTGTACTCCCTGCTTTACTCCCTGCTTTACTCCCTGCTTTACTCCCTGCTTTACTCCCTGCTTTACTCCCTGCTTACTCCCTGCTGTACTCCTGCTTTACTCCTCTGTCTCCCTGTTACTCCCTGCTTTACTCCCTGCTTTACTCCCCATATTACTACCCTGCCTTACTCCCCACCTTACTCCCTGCCTTACTCCCTGCCTTACTCCCTGCCTTACTCCCTGCCTTACCCCTTGCTATACTCCCTGCTTTACTCCCTGCTGTACTCCCTGCTTTACTCCCTGCTTTACTCCCTGCTTTACTCCCTGCTTTACTCCCTGCCTTACCCCTTGCTATACTCCCTGCTTTACTCCCTGCCTTACTCCCTGCCTTACTCCCTGCCTTACTCCCTGCCTTAGCTCCCTGCCTTACTCCCTGCCTTACTCCCTGCCTTACTCCCTGCCTTACTCCCTGCTTTACTCCCTGCCTTACTCCCTGCTTTACTCCCTGCTTTACTCCCTGCTTTACTCCCTGCCTTACCCCTTGCTATACTCCCTGCTTTACTCCCTGCCTTACTCCCTGCTTTACTCCCTGCTTTACTCCCTGCTTTACTCCCTGCTTTACTCCTTGCTATACTCCCTGCTTTACTCCCTGCCTTACTCCCTGCTTTACTCCCTGCTATACTCCCTGCTTTACTCCCTGCTATACTCCCTGCTTTACTCCCTGCCTTACTCCCTGTTTTACTCCCTGCTTTACCCCCTGCTTTACTCCTTGCTATACTCCCTACTTTACTCCCTGCTTTACTCCCTGCTTTACTCCCTGCTTTACTCCCTGCCTTACCCCCTGCTTTACTCCTTGCTATACTCCCTGCTTTACTCCTTGCTTTACTCCCTACTTTACTCCCTGCTTTACTACCTGCTTTACTCCCTGCCTTACTCCCTGCCTTACCCCCTGCTTTACTCCCTGCTTTACTCCTTGCTTTACTCCCTGCTTTACTCCCTGCCTTACTCCCTACTTTACTCCTTGCTTTACTCCCTGCTTTACTCCCTGCCTTTCTCCCTGCCTTACCCCCTGCTATACTCCTTGCTATACTCCCTGCTTTACTCCCTGCTTTACTCCCTGCTTTACTCCCTTTCTCCCTTAAAACTCCGCTTCGTTTACTCCTCTTCGTCTACTCCTCTTCTTCACAAAATATTTGGTGACTATTATTTCCTTGTAATCTTTGGAAAGTATTATTAATGACAGGTTCAATTTTGTCGTATAATATTTTTTTCCCGTATGATATAATTAAGCACTCTTCTCTGTCTATGTTTTTTGTGGGGTTTTATGTCCCTTTCCATCACTTTGACCTTTAGAATATCCAAAGTCTCATTCATATGCCTCTAACCCATCCATTTATTTACTCCCTGATTCATAATTCCTTTCTAACTTTTCTCATATCTTTCCCTTAACATCTAGGGTCTTTCCAACCTTCTAATTTCCCTTAATAAACCTTTGAGATATCCTAATTCCGTTTTATAAGTCTTCTAATATCCCTATTAACGCATCCCTCATCACATTATCCACATGTCATCCTATCTGCATTACAAAATCTCAAAATTCATAACCTCCCCCTTCTACCTTGTCTTAACTCTTACTTACCTCACCTTACCTGACCTTGTCTCTTACTTCTTCACAAAAATCTCCCTAAAACCCTCATCTTACCATCTTTCACCTTCATAAATGTCTGAACACCCCTTGCTGTCCTATAAAATCATTCCCTATGGTTTCCCCTAAGTTTTCCCTAAGGCCAATGCGATCTCTCACTACCCCTTTTTAAGCTCTCAATGACAATTTCAAACCCTTCTTAACCTTCCTTGAACTTTCTCTTGCTCTCTGATCGCTGAGCCTCTTCCAAAAACATCCTGAAGCTATCTAAATCTTTTTAGAAGTAACTTTTTAGACATATTTCTGACAATCTCAAACACTTCTTAACCTTCCTTGAACTCTCTCTGATCGCTCAACCTCTTCCCAAAACCTCCTGAAACTATCTAAACCTTTCTAGAAAACCTACTTTTTTAGATTTATATTTCTAACCCTCTTAACATCTCTCTTACACTATTGAACCGTATTTAACCTGACTTGTACCCTCCTTGACCCATTTAAGCTATGTCTCACACCATCCTGATCCCTTTCTGACATCACCTGAACCCTCACCTGGACTCCCTGATTGCTACAAGTTCTTCCTTGCACCTTTCTCAACCTCTCCCTGACACCCACTAAAACCTTAAACCTCCCTGAAATTCCTGACCTTTCTTTAAGTTCAACCTCACCCCTCCTGACATCTCCCCAGAACTTCCTGACCCCTCAACCTTAACACCTTCAACTTCACCCCCCCCCCTCCAGACATCACCCCTGAACTTCCTGACCCCTCAACCTTAACACCTTCAACTTCACCCCACCCCCCTACTGCATCACCCTTGAACTTCCTGACCCCTCAACCTTAACATTTTCAACCACACCCCCCCCCCTACTGCATCACCCTTGAACTTCCTGACCCCTCAACCTTAACACCTTCAACTTCACCCGCCCCTCCTGACATCACTTCCTTGCACCTTTCTCAACCTCTTCCTGACACCCACTAAAGCCTAAAAACCTCCGTGAAATCCCTGACATTTCTTGAAGTTCAACCTCACCCCTCCTTCTTGACATCTCCCCTGAACTTCCTGACCCCTCAACCTTAACACTTTCAACCTCACCCCCCCCTCCTGACATCACCCTGACGCCCCTCAATACCTCCCCCTCCCCTCCCCCTCCCTCCCCCCTTCAGAGTACCTCACGGGGCACCATCCCGCGGCCTTGCACTGTGCTCAGGCGTGTACTCTTTGTTGCGCATGACAAAAGCGTCTTCTCGCATGATTAAAAAATGAGGCAAGACCCTTTTTTTTCTCTTCTTTCCCTTTTTTCGTCGCGTTCTCATGTGTCACTCTTCCCCTCTCCCTCTTTCCCCTCTTTTTCTTCCTCCTCCTTCCCTCCTCCTGCTTGCCTCTTCCTCGTAGTCCTTGTTTTCTCTCCCTTTTCGCGTATACTATTTTTATTTTTTATATCCATCTTTTTTTCTCTCTCCTCCCATGTCATTAGCTAGAAACGACTTTCTCTCTCTCTCTCTCTCTCTCTCTCTCCTCTCTCTCTCTCTCTCTCTCTCTCTCTCTTCTCTCTCTCTCTCCTCTCTCTCTCTCTCTCTCTCTCTCTCTCTCCTCTCTCTCTCTCTCTCCTCTCTCTCTCTCTCTCTCTCTCTCTCTCTCTCTCTCTTCTCTCTCTCTCTCTCTCTCTCTCTCTCTCTCTCTCTCTCTCTCTCTCTCTCCTCTCTCTCTCTCCTCTCTCCTCTCTCTCTCTCTTCTCTCTCTCTCTCTCTTCTCTCTCTCTCTCCTCTCTCTCTTCTCTCTCTCTCTCTCTCTCTCTCTCTCTCTCTCTCTCTCTCTCGTCTCTCTCTCTCCTCTCTCTCTCTTCTCTCTCTCTCTCTCTCTCTCTCCTCTCTCTCTCTCTCTCCCTCTCTCTCTCTCTCTCTCTCTCTTCTCTCCTCTCTCTCTCTCTCTCTCTCTCCATGTAATCGCTCTAATTGTCGTCATCGTTCTCTTCCTCTTTTCCTTCCCCTCTTCTTTCGTATATTATTCCTATTCCATCTCCCTCCTCCTCCTCCTCCTCCTCCTCCTCCTCCTCAACGTTGCATCACTGATCTCCGTAAAAATTATTTCAATGTGAGAGTCGTTGATCGATGGAACAAGTTACCAGCAAATGTTGTCGAAGCCAGCACAATAACTACATTTAAAAACAGGCTTGACGCGCACTGTAAAGTAAATGGGTATTGATAGTGCCCTGCGAATTCATATTTAGTCCCCCGGATCGATTAATTGTAGTGGTAGTGGTAGTTGTAGTTAGTATTTTTCATACCCTATTTTTCTGCACTACGAAACTTCCGTGTTCCTATCTTCTTTTAAAGACATGGTATCATTTTCCAACTGTTTTCTTACAAGTAGTTGATAGTTAGTAGTATGTAGTTCAGCAGATACCCTCGTCATGGACCAATAGGTCTCCTGGTGTCTGTTATTCCTATGTAATCCTATGTAACCCTCCTCCTCCTCCTCCTCCTCCTCCTCCTCCTCCTCCTCCTCCTCCTCCTCCTCCTCCTCCTCCTCCTCCTCCTCCTCCTCCTCCTCCCTTTTTCGGTTTTGAAATATCGCCAGCCGTCAGTCCGCCGTGGGTTTGTCTCCCATAACTCAGAATTATCATCCTGTGCTATATAATTTTCAGGAATCAGGAGGCCGCGGCTGGCTAATGTAAACAAACAGTAGAGTCTCCCCTTGCAATGTGTTATCCGGCATTAAAAACCTAGCCACGTTTTCTTTTGCCTCAATGTCTTATGTCTTGTGGGTGTCCCTTGTGGCGTTGTCTTGTCTTTCTTGATGCGTTTGTTTCATATTTGTTTCTATATATATTCTTGTTGAGCATTGTAGTACATGCCTTCCATTTTACCAAGTCTTTTATATTTTTTCATTTATTTTATGATGGCCAAAATGTTTACGTGTGTGTGTGTGAGAGAAAGAAAAAGAGAAAGAGAGAGAGAGAGAGAGAGAGAGAGAGAGAGAGAGAGAGAGAGAGAGAGAGAGAGAGAGAGAGAGAGAGAGAGAGAGAGAGAGAGAATGTGCAACTCTACACGGTTTTCATTTGCTTAAAAGGTTTGTCTTGATGCATTGGTCATCAAATGCTCGTAAGGAATAAAACAATAATGATAATGCACTCATAGACACATTGGAACTCAGCCTTTGGTATTTCACGATCTAAGTTCAGTGTCTCTCCAACAGATGACGCCACGTGCCCTGTCTCCGCCCCTTCCCCTGCAGAAGTCTAGTAAGTAAGTGTATTTGAAGCTGTTGATTTATTTATTCCACTCACTCTCCCTCTTACTTACTTCCTGCATACATAAAAGACATATATGAAAAAAAAC
>JACEEZ010021586.1:12500-15000 GCA_016584305.1 Chionoecetes opilio
TTTTAATGTATATATGTACGTATGAGTGTGTCTTTTCGTATGAATTTGGTCTTGTTTAGCTTCTACTGCCTTCCCCTCCCTCCCCTTATCTCCCCCCCCCGCCCCTCCACCCTCACCACGTCGCCCCTCAAAAAGAAAACATATTGGGAAAAGATATAAAAAAAATTCCTCATACATTTTAGGGTGGAAATATGCAAATAAAAGATCAGGAGACACTTTTCCCTCCTCTCTTCCCACTTCCCTCCATCCTATCCTCCTCCTCCTCCTCCTCCTCCCCCCCCTCCTCCCCCTCCTCCTCCTCCTCCCCTCCTCACCCCCCCTCCTCCTCCTCCTCCTCCCCCTCTTCCCCCTCCTCCTCCTCCTCCTCCTCCTCCTCCCCTCCTCCCCTCCTCCTCCTCCTCCTCCTCCTCCTCCTCCTCCTCCTCCTCCTCCTCTCTCCTCCTCCTCCTCCTCCTCCTCCTCCTCCTCCTCTTACCTATCGCCCAATATTCAAAGAAGTTACCTGAGCCTTCCGCCACTACCTACCTTCCCCCCCTCCCCTCCACCCCTCCAATTCTTCTCTCCGTCCCCCACTGTTTCCTCTTCCCTTCATCGTTCCTCTTCCTCCCTCTCCTTACATATGTCTCCCTCCTCATCAGCCTTATCGCCCATTTCCGTCGCCACAAATCGTTATAGATTGATCAAATATATACTGTCATTGTCTTCTTTTTTTTTACCTGCCATCTTTTATTCCCATCTTTTATTAGCATTGCTCTCCTATTTATACTTCGTCACCTACCTCTATGTCCTATCATGCCAAACTCTTGTCATTTGGTTGTGTTGTTTATAGTTTGAGGCTCATTGTCACTCTTTTATTTCGCTTCTCCTTCTGCTCCCTCACTCCTTCATATGTTTCTATTCGCTAATAATTTCGGCACAGCCCGTCACACCTTCCTCTCAGTGTATCCTCCTTCCCCTCATTGCGTCCTCTTTCCCCTCATCTTTCGAGGTAAAAATGCCTTGCTTATTATTTCCTGCATATTGAGGGGGTCAGGGGCGGGGAGGGTTGTGGTAGGGGTAGGGGCGGGGGGGGGAGGGTTGGGGGTAGGGAAGGGGAACGAAGAGGACACGCAGGGAGTAGGGGGAGAGGGTGAAACCGTAGCCCAGGTAGTTAATGAGTGTGGCTCAGGTGTGGCCGGGTTGGACACCTGGTAATGGGAGGTGACGCTCCCGCCACACCCACGGCGCGCCCTGAAAAGAAAGGAAAAAGGCTACAAAGGGAGAACAAAACGGAAGACAAAATCCAAGGGAATTCGAGTGACCATCGCAGTGGGGAAATTTTTGGCGCGATTAATTATATTGTGTTAGTTAATTAAAAATGTTACAATAGAGCTGACATAGATAGGTTCCTTGCATGTGTCCTTTTGTGGTCAGTGGTCTCGGTTCTTCTGCCCTTATCTCGTCTTTTACCTGTAGATAACATAAGTATAATATAAGAAAATAAGGAAGATGGATCAGACAAATACCTTTCCTTATTATATGAATATAAGTAAGATAACATGAAGATCGAAAATGCTTATACGAACACAGACTTTATATTTCACGTGTTGCCAGGAATCGAACGTAAGGCATTTGGTATGTAAATATTTCCTACTTTCTTTTGGTAACATAAATTATAATTGACATTGGGTGAGACTAGATTGCGATGCTTTTAGGTTTATTGTACGAATTGAAAGCAACAAAAATTCTTAACTAGGAAATGAGGTCACAAAATGCTGCCCGAAAATGAAAAGAACTCATTTTTCTATTGCAGTTTAAGGCGGTTTTTTTACACCCATACAGAGTTGAGTGGTCGTCGGTCGATGAGAATGAATATAGTTTACTTCAGTTTACAATCGAGTGGCTGCATCCAAGATTACTCTTACTACCTGCGTTGTTTGCGTGGTCATTTAACAGAACATGCACAGTATGTGTTGCCTCTGATTCTGCATCGCCCTCTGAAATCTTAAAAGCACATCCGATCAAGTGTTGTGACCGCGGCGGCACTTCATTATAAGACCAGTCCTGCTTAGAGAGAGAGAGAGAGGGAGAGAGAGAGAGAGAGAGAGAGAGAGAGAGAGAGAGAGAGAGAGAGAGAGAGAGAGAGAGAGAGAGAGAGAGAGAGAGAGAGAGAGAGAGAGAGAGAGAGAGAGAGAGAGAGAGAGAGAGAGAGAGAGAGAGATACTGATACTGATACTGATACATTTATTGGCCCATTCAATACATTGGTAATACTTATGAGTACATATATTTTTTTGTAAAGGTTCGGTCTGTTGAGCCGAAGCTCTTATACAGACCTGTAAATTAATTCATTAGTGCCGACAAAGTCATTTATTAGGCCTAATATATTATAAGGCTACTCTACCCAACCGTAATTCCCACAATGACTATATACTGTATATACTAAGAAATATGTATAATACATAACTAAGTATACACATATATGACAGACAATACAACGAAAATTTGAATATTGCACATA
>JACEEZ010021586.1:20000-42500 GCA_016584305.1 Chionoecetes opilio
ATAGATGCAGTAGGTAGATACAAGTAGATAGATAGATGAATATGCACCTGCACACATATATCTACATATGTGTGTGTGTGTATGTGTTTGTATGTATGTGTGTGTGGGATACATACAACCTCCCCCCCCCCACACACACACAGGTGAGAAACCTCTTGGCCGCATCGTGGGGACAGGGAGGCGTCTGCAGGAGGGTGGCGGCGGTGGGCTGCGACACACCACCGAGGGGGCTGCAGAGGGGAGGTGTGTGAGGGGAGAGTGATGGGCGAGGCTGAACAATTCTCGGTGTTGATTCGATCGATGAGAGGATCAGTATGTGACGGGGCGAGAGTGATGTCGAGGGGACGTGGCGGTGGTGGTGGTGATGGTGGTGGTGAGGGGGCAGGGGTGGTGGTGATGGTGGTGGTGGTGGTGACGTGTTGGTGTGTGGGGTTGTTACCGCGTCGAGGAGATAACAAGTGAATGTCAGGCCAGGTGGATGCTAAACGTAGGTGTTATGTGGTTGAGTGGATTGCATTATTAAAAGGTGGAGTGTGGTGGGGAAGGGGGTCAAGGAAAGGAGGGGGTGACCTGTGTAGGGGTTTTGAAATGGGGTGGGTGGGGGTGCGTGGGTGAGTGCATCCAAACGAATAGTACAGGAGTCAACCCCTTGTAACATCCACCTCAGAGCCTGTCATCCAGCATCCACCCTGAGCAGTCGCCTCGAACCATCCTTTTTGGGAAACCGGTTAAAAAGACTGAGCAAAATTTTCGTACTCGTAAGAAATGGTGGTGTTGGCGTTGGGCGGGGAAGCGCGTGACTGGGCATGCCGCTCGCGCCATCACAGACTGCTTGGCGCCACACGATAAGATACCCCGCGTCCCGACACTCTCCCGTGGACCTGGCTTCGTCTCCATCACCACGCCACCCTCCACCCTTCCACCGCCACTCCTTCCACCGCTCACCCACTTAACCCACCGTCACACTCACTCTCTGTCATTCTTCTGTTAGGCTGGGAGCGGTGCAAGGTGATTCTACGCGCGAAAAGTCAAGTTTGCTCAAGACCTGGAAACGGACGCCATGTTCCTGGAGACATTTCGACTCGTAGTCATGAATATTTCCTCATTTAGGTTTCATTGTTTTTAAGGGCGTGAGTGTTTGATTTTTGCCAGGCTTCCTATTTCAAGGGAACGTAAAAATGAGTCATAGTGATGTATGCCAGCCATCCCCCAGCCGCTTTACGACGAGGGGTGGGAAGACAAGGAGAGGATAGGAAGACACAGACTCCGGCGGGGAAGACGTGAACTAAGGGAAGGAGAGAGAAAAGGAGAAGGAAATAGAGGAAACAGAAGAACAGAAGGAGAAAGAAAGGAAGGAGGGAGCGTTTGAGAAAAGAGGAAAAGACGTGAACTAAGGGAAGGAGAAGGAAACAGAGGAAGCAGAAGAACAGGAGAAGGAAAAGAAGGAGAAGGGAATAGAGGAAACAGAAGAACAGAAGGAGAAGGAGAGGAAGGAGAAGGGAATAGAGTAAACAGAAGAACAGAAGGAGAAGGAGAGGAAGGAGAAGGGAATAGAGTAAACAGAAGAACAGAAGGAGAAGGGAATAGAGGAAACAGAAGAACAGAAGGAGAAGGAAAGGAAGGAGGGAGTGTGTGAGAAAAGAGGAAAGGGAAGAGGAAGAGAAGAGAAAACAATAGAATGAAAGGGAGGAAGATTTAGAGGGAAACATGAATGCGAAATGTAAGAGTAGGAAGAGATGTCGTAGAGAACGTATGAAGAAGAAGGGAAGTAGATAAATAGTAAAGAGAAGTAATTAAAGGAATATAGATTTTGAGGTGTAAAGAATCCCCCCCAAGAAACATACGTAACAAGCAATAAATATAGATGAAAAATAAGTTGATACGGGAGGCCATTTTCGGTAAGGATATATAGGAGTGATAATTAGGATGAAATGACTCGAAGAATAAAATCTGAGGAAAGAAAATATTGCATAATGATTATTAATGCCAAGGATTTATTGGATAGGAGAAAAAAAACGATGGAAATAGTGGAAGATAGACGGAAAAGATAGATAGATAGATAGATAGATAGATATAGATAGATATATAGATAGATAGATAGATAGATAGAAGAAGAGCGACTGGAAAAATATAAATTAATATAGAGAAATCTATAAATTTTTGTTTAAAATGTAAGATGCTACCGTCAGTACCGTTCACCACCAGCTTTGGCTATCATCTTCTTTCACTGACCAACCTGGTGAACAAGCCTACAACTTTTCTATCCTCCAAGACCTAGAGCAGCTGGTGCAGCACCCTACCCGTATTCCTGACCGCCTTGTAGACACGCCCAACATTCTTGATCTTTTCCTAACTACTAACCCTTCTGCTTACTCTGAAAATATTCTCTCCGTTGGGTTCATCCGATCACAATCTTATTTCTGTAACCTGTCCTATCGCTTCGGTGCCGCCTCGGGACCCACCTAAGCGGAGGTGCTTCTGGCACTTCAACTCACTAAGGGGGAAAAAACCAAAGGGCAGACTACTCTGTTTTTCCAGGGGAATGATTACTGTTTTCCATGCCCAAAACCCATCCTTTGTGCAGACGCATAACTGGGGGGTCAAAAGCCCCTTCCTGGCAAGGGGCGTACTTCCCAAACACACTTTCTCTAAATCCTAAAGCCCGCCAACCTTTTTTTAACCCTCTGTTTGGGTTCTCATGTTGTCCAAGATAAGAGCGGCTCACAAACGGAAACCGTAAGCTTTCCATCTCCGAAACTCAGGCCCTTTATTTTTCCCTTGCTCGTAATCATCCCAAATTTTCTGTACTTAACTTACCAAAAACCCCTTTCCCATTCATAAAAAAATGTCAAAATTTTTTCTAAATAAAATTTCCCCTCTCTTTGACTTCTGGCACCGTTTAAAAACCTCTCAACTTTTTTTTCCTTCTGAAATTTTTCCCCCTCCTTGCTTCCCCAAAAATGGCCCCCAAACCGCTCCCTTCTCTATTTCTAAAGCTAAAACTTTTTCGCTCAAAACTTTGCTAAAAATTCCACCCCTGGTTGTGAAGGGTTTTGTTCCCCCTTTTCCTCCTCCACCCTCTGACTATAGTATGCCTGTTATTAAGATCCTTCGAAAAAAAAATGATGTTTTTCTTTCCCTTTCGGGCCCTTGTTTCACCCGGAAAGGGCCCTTACGGTCCAAACGGAGTCCCCCAAATTTTTTCTAAAAAACTTGCTTCTTTTCTTGTACCCTGCCTGGTAAAATTTTTTCCGGGGGGGGTCTTTGTCTATCAACTTCCACCTTTCCTTCTTGCTAGAAGTTTGCTCACACCCAAACCTGTTCCTAAAAAGGGATAAACCTTTTCAAATTTCCTTTTAAAACTACCGCCCCTAAAACCCTTTACTTCCCCCTTTTCTAAATTTTTTTTGAATCTATATTTAATAAGAAAATTTTTTAAAAAGCATCTATCTGCTCAAAATTTTTCTATCTGATCGCCCGTGGGTTTTCCCGGGGTAAAGGGCAAACCTACTGGCGATCTTTTTAGTTTTTCCAAATTTAAATTTCTTGGTCCCTCCTTTGGGGGTTTTTGGGGTAAAACTTTTGTTTGTTCCCCTTTGACATATAAAAGTTTTTTGATAAGTCTGGCAAAAATTTTAAAATTTCCAAACTACCCTCATTAAATTTTTCTATCCTTCCCCTCTGTACCTTCATCTTAATTTCCCTTTTCAAACCGTTTTATTGCGCTCTTAGACGGACTTTGTTCTTCTTCTGTAAATAAATAGGGGTTTTTTTTTCCTCGGTTCTGTCCTATCACCTACTCTCTTTCTTTATTCATTAATGACTTCAAAAGTTAACTCAAACCCTATCCACTCCTCGTGATGTTTCCTACCCTGCTTTTTTCAACGTCGTTTATTAGACGCCAAACACGCGGAACAAAGTGATTAAACAAATAGATGCCAGGGAGCGCCAAATTTCCCTGTTTTTCTAAAAAATTTTCTATTGGGGCAAAGAAAACCTTGTTTTGTTAAATTGCCTAAAAAACCCCCAATTTCTTCACCTATCTAGGGGGAAAAAAACCCTACCAGATAACTATCCTCTCTTCTTCATAAACCTCAACTGTCCCCTTTCCCTTCTAAAATGAACATTCTAGGACTTTTCCTTTACAAAAATCGGGAACGGGAAAACCCTACATCTCATCTTTTTGCAAAAACAGTTTCAAGAAGTTGGGGTGTTGTGGCTCTGCGTCCTTTTTTTTCCCCCCCCAAATTCCTTGCTCTCTACGGGGGCCCTTTAAATTCCGCCCATGTATGGAGTATTTCTCACTGTTTGGGGGGGAAATCCACTCATACAGCTCCCCAACCCAGGGTTGAGTCAAAAGTTTTTCCCGTCTCATAAAACCCCCCCTCCTCTGCTGACTTTCTTAAATTTTTAAAAATCACCCCGCCCAATGTTGCTTCTCTTGCAAATCTTCTACCGTTTTTTCATGCTCATTTCCCCTTTTCCCTAAACTTGCTAACTGCATGCCTCCCCCACCCCCGGGGCCCTCGCCCCCCCAAGACTTTTTTTACTCATTCCCCATCCCTATTCTTTTCCATTTTCCCTAATGCGGGGTTTTAATCGTATCTTTTTTCTTTCATCCCTTTCACTGGAAAAATTTTAAACTCTTTCCTGTTTCTTTTTTTTCCACCTTCCTACGACTTAAATTTTTTCAAGAAAAGGGGGTAACAAGATACCTCCCGAACAAAAATTGGACCCCCTCTTTTTTATTTACCCTTTTACTGCCCTTTTTTAAAGGGGATTTGGGCAACAAAGGGCGGGGCTTTGTTTTCCCCATTTTTGTTGTCCCCTTTTTGGCCCCAGTCCTTTGTTTTGTATGTAAAAAATATTAAAAAAAAAAAAAAAAAAACACTATAGTCGCCCCTGCACTAATTTTATCTGAAAACTAGGCCCATATTTACAAATTTTAGCATCACCCACAGATTTGGGATGGGGCCACTGAAGACATGTACTTTAATCAAAAATTAGACTCCCTGTGAAGCCTTTTTCAGGGGCACATACAAATCTGTAGTGATACAAAAATTCCCATATATGGCGCCGGGCGACTTAGTGCAGTGGCGACTATAGTGTTATTGCCCAAAAAAGGCCAAGAAAAAGAGTGATGAGAGAGAGGAGATAGAGAGGAAGAGAGAGAAAAGAGGAGAGAGAGAGGGAGAGAGAGAGAGAGAGAGGGGAGAGGGGAGAGGAGGGGAAGTTACCCAAACCAGTCCCTTTAAACCCAAGAAAATCGCTCGGGAGATATGAAGATAGGAAGAATTTAAAGGGAAACATTGAGAAACACTCTCTCTCCCCTTTTCTCTCTCCCCCTTTTCCCCCCTTTTTCCCTCTCCCCTCTCTCTCTCTCTTCTCTCCCCCTCTCTCTCTCCCCCTTTTTTCTTTTCTCTCTTCTCTCTTTTTTTTTTTTTTTTTCCTCTCTCTTTCTTTTTCTCTCTCTCTCCCTCTCTCTCTCTCTCTCTCTCCCTTTCCCCTCTCTCCCCCTTCCCTTTTTCTCTCTCTCTCCCCCCCTTCCCCTCCCCCCGGTCTCTCTCTCCCCCCGTCTCTTTTCCGTCTCCCCCTCTCTCCCCCCCCCCCTTCCTCTCTCTCTCTTTTCCTCTTTTTCCTTTCCCCTCTCTCTCTCTCTCCCCCTCTCCTCTCTCTTCTCTCTCTCTCCCCTCTTCTCCCCTTTTCTCTCTCTCTCTCTCCCCCTCTCTTCTCTCCCCGTCTCTTCCCCAATCTCTCTCTCCCCCCTTTTTCCCCTCTCTCTCTCCCCCCACAAAAAAAGGGAAAAAAACGCTTTATCCCCCCTTCCCCCTCCTTTCCCATTAAATGGCTTTGCATCTACCAAACCTCACTCCCTCCCTTCCTCCCTTCCCTTCTTCCCTCCCTTCACCCATATATCCCTTCCTCACATATATTCTCCACCAGGCGCCTCTATGTTGCCTCCCAATTGTCCTGTCAAAGTTTTCAAATAGCGTTTTAAAATCTATAAAGTTTTGGCATATGGGGATTTTTTCATTTTCGTCCTACTACAGAGTGTGTTTTTGATTTCCCCTAAAGGTTAGGGGAGGTTTGGGTCCCATGGTATTTATGAAGGAAATTTTGGTTTTTGAATATGACTGGACGTGTACCTTCCCTTTCCCCTTGTAAAACTATACCCCCCTTTCGTATTTGATTGTGTGGGGTTTTTTTTTTTTGGAGTGAAAAGGAAAGGGTAAAAATAGGATGGTGTTTGATATAGGGGTTTTTCTCTTTATTTTTCATATTTTTTATTTCTTGATTTTATTACCGTAGATAACACTAAAGCCGCCAGGCCAACGGTTTTTTTTTATTTACAGACGTCTAGTGGCGTTAATACTTACATTTCTGCATCCATGATTTCAGGAAAGTTAGAAGGGGCTATCTGGAGAGTCTGTGTCATTTTGTTTTCTTCCTCTGTTTTTATAGTAAAGGGTTTAAAAAGAAAAAATTTTAAAAAAAAAAAACCGATGACGACGTTAATAACGGGGTCACTAAGGTCCCCTCTAGTTTTTTTTATTTTGGTGTCCTCCCGCCGTTTTCGTCTCCCAAAAAAAAAAAGGTAGCGAAAATTTTAAACCGTATATACTTCAGATACAAAAACATAAAAAACGCTGAAAAAGGGTAATTATACAGTCATGATATAAAATACTGTGGGATCATCTTTAGTGCACTACAAAACAGTAGTGAGCTATAATTCGTAATATTTTTGGCTGGGGGACATTTTTTGCACTGGCGACTATACTGTTATCTACGGTAAAAGTTTTTTTTTGTTGTTTTTTTATTAATAGTTTTATTTTTTATCATTTTTTGTTATAAAAACCTTAAACATTTAAATACTTTTTTTCTTGTGTCGCAATTATCGTCATCACGTAATGGCGATACTGTTGTTAATATTCATCGTTTTTGTGTGTGTGCTGTTCTTTTAATCATTCTCTTGATTCACTTCCTGTTATTCCTCCTCCTCCTCCTTCTCCTCTTTCCCATCTTATTCCTACTCATCCTCATCAATATCATCATTACCATCAGAATCTTAATAACCATCCTCTTCATCCGCTTACCCTTTTTCCTACTCCGTTTTTCCCCCTTTCCCCCCCTTCCTCCTCCTCCCCTCCTCCTCCTCCTCCTCCTCCTCCTCCTCCTCCCCCCCCTTCCCCCTTTCCCCCTCCTCCTCCCCCCCCCTCCCTTCCCCCCTCCCCCCCCCTCCTTCTCCTCCTCATCCTTCATAAATTAATCCTTCATTCTCAGTATTACGTTGGTGCCTGAGCGACGAGCCTTCCACAGATACCCGATAATGAGTGTTGGTTTTACAAATATCGAGAAATAGTTTGTAGACGCAGATTTGAGGACCCTCCAGAGCCCGGGGGCGTCACTGATTTGCACAAAGCGAAAGAAAATAGAAAAAAAGTAAAATTTAAAAAACAAAAAAAAGAAAACAAACCGCCCTTTTGGAGTTATAAAACGATGAAAAAATTAAGGGAATAAAAATACCCTCATTAAATCCCCTTTTTTCGAATAATAGTGAGTTTTTGTCCCCTTTTTTTTCGTCTTCTTATGACCTTTGACGCTTAGTATCGTTTCATATGTCCTCATCAACTCTGTCTCCTTAGTTAACGTAGATTGTAGGGGAAAATTTTGGCCCTTTGGGGGGTGCGGAAAGGGAGCAGCGGACAGTCCGTAAGGGAGATGCAAACCCGCAAAACCCGAAGCGCCGGGGCCCGAAACAAGACCGTTTCCCCCTTTTCCTCCTGGGGTTTACCCGAAAAATTTTTGAATCGGATCTGGTCAGGTGGTGGAGGGGATGAGGGGTTTAGCACAGAAAAAAGGGGAGAGAGAGAGAGAGAGAGAAAAGAGAGAGAGGAGAGAGAGAAAAGGGGAGAGAGGGAGAGAGGGGAGAGAGAGGGGAGAGAGACGTTTTAATAAAAAAAACAGTTGGAGGGGTACTTGACTGAAGGAGGGGGAGGGTACTGTTTTGGGAGCTCTGGACGGAGGGAAAGTTAATTTTTCTTTGTACGAATTAGTTTTCTCTCTCTCTCTCCCCTCTCTCTCCCCTCCTTTTCTCTCTCTCTCTCTCTCTCTCTCTCCCCTCTCCCCTCTCTCCTTTTCTTTCTTCTCTCTCCCCTTCTCCCCTCCCCTCTCTCCCCTCTCTCTCCCCTCTCTCTCTCTCTCCCCTCTCTCTCTCTCTTTTCTCCTCTCTCTCTATCTCTCTTTTCCCTCCTCTCTCCCCCCTCTCTCTCTCTCCTCTCTCTCTCTCTCTCTCCCCCTCTTTTTCTCTTTTCTCCCCTCTCTCTCTCTTCTCCCTCTCTCTCTCCCCTCTCTCTCTCTCTCTCTCTCTCTCTCTCTCCTCTCTCTCTTTTCCTTTTCTCCTTTTCCCCTTTCTTTCCTCCTTCTCATTTCCCCTTTTGCTTCCTCTTCCCTCCCCTCCCCCTCTCTCCTTCCCCCCTTTTTCCCCCCCCCCTTTCCCTTCTTCCCTCCTTTTTTTTCCTTTTTTTCCTTTTTTTTTCCTTTTCCCAAATCCTTATTTTTTTCCTCCCCCCCCTTTCCCCGTCCGCTCCCTTTTCCCTTTCCCCCCTTTCCCTTTCCCCCCTTCCTTTTTTTCCCCCCCCCTTTTTTTCCTCCACCCCCCCCCTTTTTTTCCTCTTTCCCCCCACTCCTTTCATTCCTCTCAGTCCTTTCTTTCCTCTCACTCCTTTCATTCCTCTCACTCCTTTCATTCCTCCCACTCCTTTCATTCCTCTCACTCACCTTGTTCGCTCCTCTCATTCTTCTTCCTCCGGCTCTCCCCTCCTCCTCTCCTCCTCTCTTCCTCCTCCTTCTCCGCGGCCGGTGTGTGTTTACCCTTCCCCTTGACCCTTTCATTATCTTCCTCCTTCCCTCTTCCATCCCTCTACTTCTTTCTAAATTTGTTTGCTCATCTCTAGTTCTTCCTCCGTCATCCTTAAACTTAGCTACCAATCTTTCTTCCTTCCTACTTTTCCTCGCCTTCTGCTGCCTTATCCTCCTTCCTTCTTTCCTTCCTTCCTTCCTGCTGATGATCATGTCGACATCTGAATCTGCTAATTGTCCTTCGGTAAATTTGTATATTTAATGTTTTTTTATGCATCTCATTTTCTTTCATGCTTGGTAATCAGTCTTCTTTATTATGTTTTTAAAAGTTCCAATTACAGCTTTTGTTTTCAATGTGTTTAGATATTAATCGGCTCGTCCTCAGGTGTAAGAGCTCTTCATCTTCTTACCTGGTGATTAAAAGGGCTTTTTCCCAGCTGTTTAAAATCTTTCATCTTCATAGCTGTCGGTTTATCATCCTGCCCCACGGCCTTTCCCTTTTCAAACAAATTTTTCGTTTTTTTTCCCAAATCCTTTCGCTCCCCTATTCCGTCCTTGGCTGAATTTTTTTTTTTATTAATGTGTATTTTGTATTTATTTACTTCTTTTTTTCTTGTATTTTTTATATCTTTATTGATTTATATTATTTTGTATTTTGTATTATTTTGTATTGCGATTTTCTACGTCGTTCATTATTTTCCTTCTCGTTGTCCATTTCCTCCTTCTTCTTCAAGGGGGAGGAGCCTGCAACTTTGCTATTTAATTATCTTTAACACGTAGAAACTATAGTGGAAGAAAGTAGTCACACAGGCAGCCTCGTTTGGCCCAGTAGGACTGTTGCTCGCTGTTCTTTCTTGTATTCCTGCTAGCTAAGTTGGAGAGAGCACAACATAGAGTTACAAAGATGATTCCCCGGTTGAGAAATATGCCCTATGAAGAGCCCCAGAGAATCCAACTTATTGTAGCTTATTTGGAGGTTACTGTAGTTGATCTTTCACCACTTGTTTTTCCTGTGTAGAGGTAGTATTTTTCATTTTAATCTCTTTTCTATAGACATTTCCGTGCATTTTTTCCATGTTGCATTAATTATCTTCTTTTCCTAGCTGCCTTGGCTGAATGGATGAACGGGTGGGGAGGAGCCTTCGTCTTTTCTATCCTTTGTGTCACTTTGGATTAGATAGAATACTTTATCACAATTAGCCTCGCAAGGTCCAGCAGATCTCTTGTTGTTTGTTTCTCCCTTGTATTCCTTTGTGTTTCCTCCTCCTTATCCTCCTTTGATAATATAATCACTCACTCAGCCATTTTTAACGTCTTAATATTGTGGCGCCGTTTCATCTGATATTTTTTTTCATTTTTCCTCTTTATTTCCCTTTTCACACCTCCTTCTCGCCTCCTTGATTCCACGAGTGTTTAGAAAGAAAGAAACATCAATAAAAAGAACAGAAGAATGAAATATATAAGCCTTCCCGAAATCCCAATAGATTGTATGAAGGAAATAGATAGATCGATGGAAAAAAAGATAGACCGAGAGACACACGATGGGCGTATAGTTTACATATGTACAGTTGTATCTCCCTTCTATTTTCTTACATATTTTCCCGAAGAGTATGATAAGAATACCAATAGCTTGTATGAAGAAAATAGATCGGTAGATGGATAGAAAGATAGACCGAGAGACACACAGATGGGCGTATAGTTTACATATGTACAGTTGTATCTCCCTTCTATTTTCTGGCATCCTTTCCCGAGGAGTATGATGAGGCACTTCATTCTTATCCTCGCCCTGCACCGTGTCTCACCGCGTCCCTCTCTGCCTCGTCAACCACCTTCTCCCTCACATTTTTTCCTCTCTTCTTACCCATGATGTTCTCCTCTTCTGCTCCTCCTCTCGCTCCTCCTCCTCCACCACCTCCTTGACACGCCACTCCCCTTCCTCATTCCCCACCACCTCTTTACCTGATGCTTTCCCCTACCCTCCTCTTTCCCCCTTCCCCCTTCCTCACCTGCCCTATCATCTTCCTGTTTCACCCTCACTCCCCCTCTTGCCCCCCTTCCAGTTTCCGCCCCCAAGCTCACCTGACGCACATAAATGAGACCGTTTATAGAAATATGAAGCTGTCAGTGGGCGGGATGCGTTTTCAATTTTCATATCATGTAGAATTGGCAGGTATGCGATAAGGTGGCGAGAACTTACAATGGCGGCGGGAAACTCGCCACAAAAGCGCGGGAAATGGAAACGGTTTCAAAAATTGGCGCGGGCGAGCGTGAGAGAGGAAGGGAGGGCGGGAAAGAGACTCTGGTTGGTTGGCTCCAGGCACACGACGCGCGCCCTTACCTCCCTCCCGCCCGCCCGCCCACCTTTCCCTCCCGCAGGCGAGCTAGATAAGAACACGCCCTTGCTCCTCCCTTCCTCCCTACCGCCTTCCCTCCTTCCCGCCCTCTTCTTATCGCTCACGTGCGGGAATGTATCGCTCGCGGCCTGATAAGCGGTGATGTCGAGCAGCGGCGTCGAATAGTTGTAAGATATCAATTTGGCCGCCGCGCGCTTATGGCAACGGCGGACGCGACTGGAACTCCCCGCGTCGTCACTTCTCCCAATTTCCCGCCAAAACTGATAAGAGACAAAGCGATGGGGAAGTTAACACCGGAAATGGGATGAAGTAATATGAAGAACGACGATAAATTGTGGAAGATTTTTTTTTCCTCTCTCTCTCGTACTCCTCTCTTCTCTCCTCCTCTCTCTCTCTATCTCTTCTCTCTCTCTCTCTCTCTCTCTCTCTTCTCTCTCTCTCTCTCTCTCTCTCTCTCTCTCCTCTCTCACTCCTCTCTCTCTCTCTCTCTCTCTCTCTTCATAAAACGTTTTATTTTATATTTTTCATTATTTTTGATCAAGGAGCTCCAAGTAATATTGTTTGGGGAGGACAAGGAAAGGGAAGAGTCATTAGGTATGCACCTCTCCCCACCCCTTCCCCACCACCCATTCCCCACCATTAGGTAAGCCCTCCCCCCAAACCCTTCCCCCCATTGGGATGCCCTCCCCCCACCCCCCCCATTCTATACCCCCCCTTCCCATCACCATTGTATACCTTTCCCCACCCCTTCCCCACCATTGGGCATGCCACCTCTCCCCCCCCTTCCCCCACCTCTCGCCTCCCCAACCCTTCCCCCACCATTGGGAGCACCCTCCCCCCCTTTTCCCCACCTTATACAGGTGCTCTCTCCCCCCCCCCCTTCCTCACCCCTCTCAACCTTATTTACACCTCTCCCCACCCCTTCCCCACCACCCCTTCCCCACCACCCCTTCCCCACCTGGCCGCCGTGACGTCAGCTCGTGTGGGGAGGAAGTGATCATAATCAATAGCTGAAGTGCATCATCAACCTTGCTATTGACTCCCCCACATTAATTAAGATTTGAGTGACGGGTAATATTGGGGAGGGGGGGCCACCATTCTTGCGCGGCAACACAGTGTATCCCCGCCCGCAAGGGTTCAGGTCGCCTCGAACACGGGGGAAAACCAAACCCTTACCCCCGCTTGTATGGGGGGATGGTGCTCCCCAGTTGGTGCTTCCCCCCTCAAGTGAACACCTGATAAATGGAGTGTGTCGTTATCTTTTGTCCTGCGATTTCTGATTGGTGTAGGAATTTGTAGACTAGGCGTTCGAAGACGGCGATTGGCCCGGACCTGTGCTTGTTTACCTTGTTTACCTAGAGGTTCTATTTGTCTGTGCTTACGCGTGGTCACCATGACTTGTTTATCTCCGTCGTCCTGATTGGCTGATGATTTGTTTACCTTCTGTCCCGACGGTTGTGATTGGCTGCCGATTCATTTGGCTCCCGTATCGACATCTTTGATTGGCTGTCAATACCTGAACACCCGAAATAGGTGAAAAAATGTGGGAGTTTTCATCGGAATTCATGACGGTGGAGATAATGAGGGACACAACGTTTTTGGGGGAAGGGGGGGATAGGGCGAAAGGGGGGGAAAGGGATGAAAAACGAAGGGCGAATGAAAAAAGAGAGAGAGAGAAGAGAGAGAGTAGAAGAGAGGGCCCACCAGCCCATTTTGAGCCGGGAGTCCTCCGACTCCTGGGAAAACCGCAGGGGGGTCGCGGCGTTGTGGTTTTCCCCAAAGGGACAGGTGCAGGGGGTGCCCCACCTGGCTGGGGGGTTTCAAAGCCTCCGAAATCGCCACGCGAAGCCGGAACGGTGCTTACCAGTGGGGATCAGTAGGGTGCCGCTTCCCGTCCCGCCCAGCACCAACGCACCTTTGTGGGCCGCGTCCCGGGATGTAGAATTTTTTTTCCCCGGGCCCTTTTTTAAAATCAAAAGGAATTGGGGGCCAAAAGGGGAATGCCCCAGTGAGCGGGAAACGTTATAAACCAACACCCTCAAAAAACCCTTTTGGGTTTTAATTTATTAATGTTTAGTTTTTTTTTTTTTTTAGTTTTGTTTTTCTTCCCCTTAAGTAGGTACCACACAGTCCTTTTTGGGGGCCTTTTTAATGTTTTTAAATAAAAAAAAAAAAGAGAAGAGAGAAGGGGAGAGAGAGAGAGAGAGAGGAGAGAAAAGAGAGAGAGGAGAGAGAGAGGAGAGAGAGAGGGGAAATAAGGAAAAATGTACCTATCTCCACATACAAACAGACAGACAGAAAAATCACGTATAAAGCAAAAAAATAAGAAAAAAAAATGAAAAGACGGACTGCTGTAAAGGGAAAGGAACATTATTACCAAAACAAACAGAAAAAAAATAATGAAAAAATAATGAGAACGAAAAAAAAAATGCAAAAAAATGGGATAGTGGGACAAAAAAAGAAAGAAGATGGGGGGAAGGAAAAAGAGGGAGGAAAGAAGAAGAGGAGGAGGAAAAAGAAATGGGGGGGAGAGAGGAGGGGGGGAAGGAGAGGGGGAGAAGGAAGAGAGATGAGGGGGAAAGGAAAAGGGGAAGGAGAGGAATAAAAATGGAGGAGAAAAGGAGGGGGAAAAAGGGGAGGAGGGGAAGGAAGAAGGGTGAGGGGGAAGGAGGGAAAAAAAAATAAAATAGGGGGAGAAGGAGGAGGAGGGGGAAGAGAGAGGGGAGAAGGGGGATGGGGAGGAGGGGGAAAGGGGAAATTGAGGAAAAGGGAAAAAGGGGAGGAGGGGAAGAGAGGGGAGGGGAAAAAAGAAAAAGAAGAAAATGGAGGGAGGAAGAAAAGAGAAGGGGGACCCCCGGGGGGGGTGGGGGGAAAAAGGGCGGTGGGGAGCCAGCTAGGGGGGGGAGTGCTGGGTGGGGGAGGGAGCCAGGGGGGGAGCCAGGGGAGGGAGCCAGGCGGGTGGGGAGCCACTGGGTGCCACACAACCAGAAGACACGACAAGGAAAAAAAGAAGAAGGGGGGAAGGGGGGAAAACAAAAGAAGGGGTGGTGTTGAAGGAAGGGGGGAAAGCAAGAAAAAGGGGGGGGGTGGGTGTTAAGGGAGGGAGGGGAGAGAAGGAACCCATAAAGGAAGGGGGTGGTTTTGGGCGAAGGGGGAGGAACATTTTTACCTTATAAAAAAGTAGAGGACTGACGAAGACAATGACGACGAACGAAAAAAAAGATGGGGTGGAAGAATATTTATAAAAGAGAAAGAAATACGAAAAATCATATAAAGACGGTAATGGAGAGAGAGAAGATTGAAAAGAGAGAGAGGAGGAGAAGAGAAGAGAAAAGAGAGAGAGGAGGAAGAGAGGAGAGAGAGAGAGAGAAGAGAAAAGAAGAGGGTAGGAAAAGAGAGGGGAGAAGAGAGAAACGAAAAAAAGAAGAGAAAGAGACGAAGAAAAAGAGAGAGAAAGGAAGAGAAGAGAGAGAGAGAGAGAGAGAGAGAGAGAGAGAAGAGAGAGGAGAGAGAGAGAGGAGAGAGAGAGGAAAAGAAGAAAAAACGGGGCCCAAATAGGTTTTAAAAGCATACAAAAAGAAAAAAACTGGTCCCGGGCCCAAGGAAATGGGAATTTGAAAAAATTTGGGGAAAAGAAAAAAAAAAGAAAAAAAAAGAAAAAAAAGGAAAAAGAAGAAGAAAAAATAGAGAAGAGTGAGAAAAGGGAGGGGGAAAACTAAACCCCGGCGCTGATTTCCATTAGAATAAATTAAATGGAAAAAAAAAAAAAACCCAAAAAAAGGGGGGGGAAAAAATAAAAGGAAAAAAAACGAGCTCTTCCTATGGGGGTGTGCGTGTGCGTTTATGTTTTGTTTTTGTGTGTGTATTGTATTGTGTTTGGGGGGTGTGTGTGGTGTGTGGGGTGTGTTTTTGTGTGTGTGTGTGGGTGTGTGTGTGTGTAAAAAAAAACTTTTCCCACTTTCTCTCTTAAGACCCCCTCTCCTCCACTTCTTCCTTTACCATTAAACACATTTCCTTCCGTTACCTTTCCCCCCCCCTTTGCCCCTCTTCTCTCTCTTCTCCTCTCCCCTCTCTCGGGGGGCTCTCTCCCCCTCTCCTCCCCTCTCCCTTTTCCCCTTTTCTCTCTCTCCTCTCTTTTCTCTCTCCCCATTTATAGCCTCATTTTTTCCTCCTTTCAAACTATACAAAAATGACAAATTTAAAGGAAAAAAGAAGAGAAGGAAAGAAAAAAAGGGAAAAATTTCAATGAAAAAGAAGAGGGAGAGGAGGGGGAGAGAGGAGAAAGAGAGAGAGAAAAGAGAGGGAGGGGGAGAGGAGAATAGGGGGAAGGGTGAGAGAGAGTATATAGGAGGGGAGGGAGGGAGACGGAGGAAAAGAGGAAGCGTCCACACTCTCTCCCTCTCCTACAGGAACACTCGCCCACGGAATGGAAGAAAGGGAGAAAGAAAGAAAAGAGAAAAAAAACGAATATGAACACTTTGATACCATTTCAGAAAAAGGGTCCTTTGTTCACGTTGAATGAGAACCGTCGCAGGACTCACCCTCCCTCACTCCCTCCCCCCCCCACATTCCCTCTCCCCTCTCCCCCCACACTCCCTCTCCCCTCCCCCTACATTCCCTCCCTTCCTCTCCCCCCTACATTCCCTCCCTTCCTCCCTCCCTCGCTCTCTAAACTCCCTCTCCCCCTACATTCCCTCCCTTCCTCCTCCCTCTCCATCTTTCCCTTCCTCGCCGGACCTGGCTTATCATCCTACAGGACTCTATGCATGGCCTCCGCTATGCCCTCCCGCCGCCACCTATAAATGGCACCGACAAGGGCCCGCCGAGGAACTGTCCAAGGCCGCGGCATCGCCCTCCCCCACCGTGTCCCCCGCGTCGAGGGTTTGCCTTATCGGGGTCCACCGACCATCCGCTTCTTTCTTTTCTATCATAAAACAAGAAGACACGGACGCTGCTGCTACAGTGAACACCGGCCGGATTAGGGCACCCAGTAAGCCGGCCCTCGGTAGGGGCGCGGGGCCAGAAGGCTTCGTGGGGCGCCGCTGCTGCCGTGGAGGGCGAGGCGGGCTGGCCGGGGCTCGGTGGTCCTCCTGTCGGCGTGACACAGTGCCGAAAAAACTGTATTTCCATTTAGACAAAAGAGGATGATTCATTAGCCGGGGAGTCGCGTCGGACCACAATAGCGGCCACTCGGGACTGTCCGGCGCTGCTACAACCCCCCCCTCTCCCCCTTCCTTTATTTCCCCCCTTCATCCCTCCTTGCCTGCCCGTCAACGTGGCTCAGTGGTGGTGAGTAGTGCCTGTGCAGTGTCCCCTCGTTCGAACCCGCTCCCTGGTGCTTGAGTTCATTCTGGCGTGGTGGCAATTTGCATCGTCAATAACCTGGGTGTTGGTACGTGCAAATTGTCTAGACAGGATCAGATGTCCTACCCTATATCCCTCTTGCCTGCCCCTTTTCTTAGCCCCTCATCATCCTGGCTCTCCCTTCCCCCCACCCTCTCGGTAGTGTCACCCCTTTCCCCTCGGTCTTCTACGTTTCCCTCTCCTTGCCATTAAACCCCCCCTTTTTTTCCCCCTTTTTTTTGTTTTTTCCCTTTTCCCCCCCCTTTCCCCATTATTTTTAAACCTTTTCCCGGTTTTCCCCCCCCCCCCCCTTTTTTCCCCAAACCGGGGTCCTTTTTTTTTTTTTCTTTTTTTTTTCTTTCCCCTTGTCTCTTTTTTTTTTTTCCCCCTTTTCCCCCACCATTTTTTATTTTTTTTTTCTCTCCCCATCCGAGACCCTCCCCCCCCTTTTTTTTTCCTTTGGCCCCCCCCTCAAAACCCACCCTTTTGGGTGGAAAAACCGGAAAGGGGGGACAGGAAATTCAAGGAGGGGCAAGGGGTTGGGAAAAGGGAAAAAGGAAAGGGGGAATAATTTAAGGGGGAAGGGGAAGGGGGGGGTTGCTCTGTGTGGGTAATTTGTTTTTTTTGGGGAAAGGGGGGGGGAAAGTGTTTGTTTTTCTCCCCCTTTTCTTTTCCCCCTTTTATTTATTTTTCTCTCTTCTCTTCTCTCTCTCTCTCTCTTCTCTCTCTCTCTCCCCCGGGGTCTCTTCCTTCCATTTCTATCCCTTCCCATTTCTCTTTTTTCGCCTTCTTTTCTCCCCCTCTTCCTCCTTTCTTCGCCTTCCCCTCCCTTTCCCGCCCATTTCCCCTTTTATTTAAACTGTCTTAAATTTTTAAAAAAAAAATTTCGAATTTGTTGTTTTATTTGGGAATTTTTCCCCTTCTTCTCCTCCCCCTTCCTTCTTCTGTTATTCCCTTTGTCCCTCTCCTCCTCCTCTTCTCCCTTCTCCCTTCCCCTCTTCCCCTTTTTTCCCTTCCTTCTCCTTCTCCTTTTTTTCACCCAAAACTTTAATTTTTATTCTGTTTTTTTTTCCCCCCTCTTTCGCACCTTCTTTTTTTTCCCTTTTTGGTTCCCCTCCCTCTTTTCCCCCTCCTTCCTTCTTCTCTTTATTCTCCTTTTCCCTCACCCTCCCCTTCCTTTTCTTACTTTCATCCCTTCTCCCCCCCCCCCCTTCCCTTTTTACCTTTCCCCGGCCTTTTTTTCTCCCTTTCTCCTCTTTTTCCCCTTGCTTGGTTCTTCCCTTTCCCCATAAATTTTTAAATTGGGAAAAGTCCACCCCCTTTTCTTTCCCCCTTTTCTCCTGGGGGCCCCTTTTTTTAAACCCCTTTTTTTATTTCTTTCCTTTTCTTTCTTTCTTTCCTCTCTCTCTCCTCTCCTCTCTCCTCTCTCTTCCTCTCTCTCCTCCGTCTCCCCTTTTCTCTTCCCTCATTCTTGGGGGGTTTCCTTCTCCCCTTCTTCTCAATTCCATTCCGCCCGTTCTCCCCTTTTCCTTCCCTTTTTTCCCCTCCTTTCTTTCTTCTTATTAATTCTTATTTTTCCCCTTACCTCTCCCCCCCTCCCCCCTCTCTCTCCCCCTCCCCCTTCCCCCCTCTCTTCTTCTCTCCTCTCTTCCCCCCTCTTCCTCGCCCTCTCCCTTCTCCCCCTCCTCCTCCCCTCTCCCCCCCCTACTCCTTTTTCACCCCTAGCTTTGGGTTTCCCTTTTTTCCCTTTCCCTTTTCCTTCCCACTCTCACACTTTTTTCCCTGCTTTCCCCTGCTCCGTCCTACTCGACTTTTGTTTTCTTAAAGGGGGAGTTAAGAAGAGCCTTTAACGAAGAAGAGTCCAACCCCCCTTTGTATTTATGCTACGTTGACTGGCACTAGTCTTACTTGCACCCTTTTATTTTCTCTGTGGATAAAATCATTGCACGGGGCCCCAAACCTTTAAACTCCGGGTTCCCCCCCAAATTTTTTAGCCCAAACCCTTTAAATTTGGGTGGTGCTAAATTTTTTTTTGGGCGGATTTTGATGGGCCTAAAAAACCTCAAAGTTTTGAACCTATCGGGTGAAAATTTTTTGCATCCTTGAGCATTTTGCAAAAATGAGGGACTGAAGATAGGAAGGGGAATCACTTTTTGGGGCCCCGGGGAAAATTTTGGGAGGTAGGGGTAAAATAAAGGGGATAGACACCATGACAGACCTTTGACAATGTTTTTACTACCAAAATTTTTTGTAGGGGATTTTTTTTTAAATCACCCAAATTTAATGATATATGAATTTCGGCAAAAATAAGGGCTTTGAAGGTCAAAAGGTCACAATTTTTTTTGGGGTGAAAAAGAACTTTGGGCGAGTGAAATTTTTGCCTTTTCCTTTTAATGATCAATTTAAAATCTGGCGTTTATAAAATTTTGGGGCATGGGGAAGCCAATTTCATCCACTAAAAGGCCCGATGAAAATCCCCCGGGGGCTTTTCAAAATTTAACCGGAAAGGGTTAATCAGAGACCGTGAATGGGAAAAAGGGCCCCCACCTTGGGAAACCCGCAAAGACCCAAACGTTTGAAAACAAGTTGGCCCGAAGGGTTTTCCCCAAGCCGATTGTAACCCGAGTCAAAAAACCAAAGGGCGGAAATCAAGAAAAAAGAAACATACCACTGATAAAAAGGGGGAAAATGGACGTGAACTATCTTCTCAAGGCTGATGAATTTTTACAGTTTCGAGACATTTATGGGAAATTCAGTATGGGTTTTAGCTGGCCCTCTTCCAAAAGTTCGCTTTTTTTTGTGGCCCCCAAAAAGGGCCCAAAATTTAAAAAGGGAAAAACTAAAGCCAAATTTTTCGCTCCCCCAAACACTCCCAAGTGGAAATTCCCCCAGGACATTCACAAGCCACACAGATGCAAAATTTTTATAGATGGATGCGCAGCAATGTGGATAGTTCCCTGGCCAACGAAGGGGGGGTCGTCAATGATTATGTGGGAAAGCCTTTGGATGAGTTTCTTTTTCCAAAATGACGTTTTTGGCAACGTTTAGTGTTTTGACAAAAATCACAAGAAAAAACACCAAGAGCAGCATAAGGGCTGGACGATCTGGTGGGGTGCAAACAATGCCCAAAGGGAAAATGTCATTACGTGACAACGCCTTTTTCCCCCCCAGACGTTGTTCTCAAAGGGGGAAAAAAACAAGGAGCAGGGTCATTTAGATTTATCCTGAGTAACTTTAGATAGAACCCAAAAGGGTCCGGGTTTCCAAAAAGAAAATTTTTTGTCCCAGGGAAAGCGATTTCTCCCCGTTGAAGTCTGGAAGGTATAAAAGTGGAGAGATCAATTTGCAAACTAAACCGTGAGGAATCAGACGTCATCATTTTTCCCCCAGGGGTCCAGCTTGTTTCCCAAAAACAAAAATGACTATTAAGTAATCCCCAGATGACACAGAAAAGTTTTGTATTGTTGACCTTACTACCCCTACTGCAACTCTCTGCATGCCTTGTCATGGGAAAAAACTTTTCCCGAAAGGACTTTTTGTGAAAAATTGGAGACACCGTAAAAAAAACACCAGGGATTGTCCCACAGCGCTTTGGGGCACATGCGTTTTACAGGGGCGACACAGTTTGGGTTTCTATTTTGGAATTGGGAAAAAACAAAGCAGTAAAAGTCCTTTAAAGGGAGGGGTATTAAAAATGGCCCCATTTGGACAACCTGAAAACCCAAAAACCCAACAAATTTGAGAAGCAACCCAGTTTATTGCAGGGATGGAAAGGAGAGAAAGTTTGGGCCCAAAAGACAGCAGTAAAAATATCCGATACGAAAATTGGATCGCCCGCATGGGCAAAAAAATGCTGCGGGCATTTTACCAACTGAAAAACTCTTCCTCCTACAAAATGAACCCTTTGTCGAGAAGTGAAAAGGGCAAAATTTTTAACATTGCATTTTGGGGGGCGGCACTGACTGGCGAGGCACCAGATAAGGGCCCTCTGGAGAAAAGGTGGGTGTCTGATGACGATTTCGGTTTTATTAATGCCAGTGACCCCCCCACCAAAAAACGGAAAAATTTCCCCCAGCGTGTTATGAAGCTTATCCAATTTGGGCGCTCCCGCGAAACACCCTGCTCAAAATGGGGGTGGATGGGGGGGCGGTCAATGTCCCGTTCTGGTTTTTTTCGTGTTTGAGCAAATAAAAACATGTCGGAATCGCTGGACAAAGCTGAAACAACGGATTTGAGGGTGCCAATGACTCGGATGAAAATAAAATAATGATGGGATGACAGTGATGGGCGGGTGTGTTTGAAATTTTATGAGAGTTTCCTCACGGGGCGCCCACTGCAATAAAATTCGTCTCTAAAAACAATTTTGTATTTTTTTATGTTCTATTGGGGAAAAGATTACTCAATCCCCTTTGGGTTCATTTAAAATTTGTGGATATAAAACTGATTTTTCTCTGTAAAATATGTTAAGGATACGCTAAAACCCCTTTTTGCGGCCTCTTAGTTGGGTATTCAGGGAAAATTTTTATTGGTTTCTTTTCCCCGTCTAAATTGGGTGGGGTTTTCTTTTTTTTGTTTTGTAAATTTTTAGTTTAACAGGGCCCTCATTTTTTAGACCGTATAAATAAAAAATGGCATTGGGAAATTTTATTGGGGTTATTTGGGTTCCTTGGGCCACAAAAAACCCATGGTTTGAACCAAAAAAGACTGTTGTAAAATCCAAATTTGGAATTTTCAATATAAAAAACATTACTTTCGTTGGTGTATTATGTATTATTGCCGCCACGGGGAATTTTTTTCAAAATGCCCCAAAGGGTTTCCATAAGCACCCGACGGATTCTTAAATGGGCCAAAAATCGTGATCAAAATCCGCTGAAACAATTAGGGACCCAAATTCCAAGGTTCCCCCCCGGGGGTGCTTTGGAAATATTATATATCCCCTGGGGAACAATTTTTAAAAGGAAAAAAATTTTTGAAGGGTTTGAAATTTTTTAGCTTTTTAGACTAAAAATTTGGCCCTGCTGATTCCAAAAATGTTTGTCAGTTTTTTTCTAGAAAGTCAAGTTTTTTTTTCCACAGCTTACCCTCCAGATAAGCAAAAAAAACCAAATTGTGTTTTCCCTCAGCTATAAGACCCCAAAGCCTCATTCCAGCTGAAATTCCCGTGCCTTTTGAACAAATACCCCCCCTCTAGAAGATTTTGAGTGATGTTGAAGAACGCAGTGAAAGCAAAGATGCAGATTTTGACATTCACGAGATTCAGTCGTAGGGATCTAATCAGCACGAGTTGAATGATTTAGCACGTGATTTGGGCCTATCCAAAAAAGCTTCAGAAATACTAGCATCAAGACTGAACGAGAAAAACATACTTGAACAAGGAGTGAAGGTATCATACTTTCGAACAGAGAAAGTACATTCTGCAGTACTTTCGAAGTGCCAGCGGTTTTGTGTTTTTGCCATAACATTCCTGGTTTACTGAAGGAATTAGGGCTTTCAATCTACAATCCAAATGAATGGCGATTGTTTATTGATAGCTCAAAGCGGAGCTTGAAGTGTGTCCTTCTACACAATGGCAATTTGTTTGGCGCAGTCCCTATTGGGCATTCGGTCTGTCTTCGTGAAGAATATGGAGATGTAAAGAGAGTCATTGAGTTATTGCAATATGACAAACACAATTGGATCATCTGTGTTGACCTTAAAATGGTGTCCTTCCTTCTTGGTCAACAACGTGGATACACAAGTATCCCTGCTTTCTCTGTATGTGGGATAGCAGAGCTCGAGAGAAGCATTGGGTTCAGACGAATTGGCCTCCGAGATCTGATCTTAAACCTGGAGATCTAACATTGTACATGAGCCACTTGTTGACAGGAAGAAAATATATTCCCACCTCTGCACATAAACTAGGTCTCATGAAACAATTTGTAAAAGCATTGTCAACTGATGGCGA
>JACEEZ010021586.1:62500-75000 GCA_016584305.1 Chionoecetes opilio
AGAGCAAAAACAAAAAACAAGAACATAGTATAGGCACATTAGGGGACATAGTATCAAAATACATAGAATAAACATACATGGATACCTGTGCTACCCCACATTCTGCACAAACAGCAGACCCAGCCACCGCTGTTGTATAGGTCCACATACATAGACCGAGCTCTGCCTGACAGAGGTGATGATGGAGTTCGTAGAGAGCTCCACCCTACTACTTAAGCTGAACATGGAGTGTCGACGTTTAAGCTGAACATGGAGTGTCGACAGATCACATCCAGATCGATTGTTCACCCTGTTCCTAGCGAAAGCCAGGGACGAGCTGCACCACCTGGGCAGCCCCAGAAGCCTCTTAAGGATGTCATTGTGACAGACCTTAAAGCGGTTCAGAGTGGCCACTTTGAACCGCGACCACAGCGAGTTGCAGTATATAGAGTAGCAGTGACTCCTGAATTACTCCATCTTCACCTCTCTGCTACAGCAGGAGAATTTCCTCTGTAGAGTATTTCCCACGACAAGAAGCTTGGTGGTCTGTTTGATGATATCATCATCATCAGTCATGTCGTGAGTTATAACATGGCCTAAGTATGCGAATCTATCCACAAAAGTGAGGGCAGACCCACCGAGCCATGCTGTTTTGAGATAATTCACCTGAGTGCGTGCCGGTGATACTACCATGCACTCTGTCTTAATGGTGTTGTAGAAAATGTCATGCTTGGCAGCATTCACCTGACACAAATTGATAAGGTCCTGCAAAGCATCCACAGTGGGTGCGAGCAGTACCATATCATCAGCATAGCTCAGTGAGTTGATGCACCCATCAGGTCCCATCATGTATGTGGCAGCCGATACCTGTATCACAAAGATTGACACTGAGATCCTTCGTGTACACATTGTACAAGTAGGGAGATAAAATCCCCCCTGCCGAATACCATTAGCAGTACTAAAGGACAGCGAGAAGGAATTACCCCACTTAACAGTTTAATTCCTAGGTAGTGTACGAGTACATTAATAAATTAACAATGTACCCAGGTGTACCCCTGACGAGAAGTTTATGAAAGAGCTTTCAGTAATTCACTTTGTCAAACGCCTTTCTGGCATCCAGGAAACACAGATAAACAGGTGAATTTCTGAAAGTGTAGTAATGAATGATATTCTTCAATGTCCACACACACACATCTCAGTGCCAAGGCCTTTCTTATAGCTGAACTGATTGTCCAGTGTATACAGGTAGGCCTCAAGACGATGGAGCACCACTTTCTCCAGCACCTTGGACAGGGCGGTCGCTATGGCAATGGGCCTGTAATTGCCAGAGTTAGCAGGGTCCTTCACTTTGTTCTTAAGTAAAGGCATTATAAGCACTGCCAAGACCTGACTGGGTATGTACTGATGGCAGACACAGCTGCATTGATGAAGAGACAGAGCCATGTAACCAGGCTGGGGGGCGCATACTTAAATGCCCCAGAAGGGAGCCCAATCATACCCAAAGCCTCACTGGAGGAGAGACTTTGCAATACCCCTCTCATTTCCTCGTGGTCCACGCTGCGGAAACCCTGCAACGACACACCACGCATCCCACTACTCAGGGCATTCTCACTCTCCTCGTCCCTCACACAGTTGAGAATGCCCTTGAAATGGTCTCCCCACATGGAGGCGATGCCCTCCTCCCCCACAGCGTGATCCACCCGTAGGGGAAGCGTGTGTGAGCCCGAGTTCATGCTGCGCACGCCAAGCAGGAGAGGAGGAGGCTGATACAGTCCATATTAGGAGTGATAGGAGACACGGAATGGGATAGAAGCAGAGCTGGGCACTAAATACATTGAATGTATTTAAATACTAAATACTATATACATGGGAGAAATGTATTTAAATACTAAATACTAAATACATTTTACGAATGTATTTAAATGCTAAATACTAAATACATCAATTGTATTTAAATACATTTGTAAATACATTTTAAATGCACACAAATTTTAACATGTCCGAAAAAAATGAATTTCCTTAGGATTTAACAATAGAACATAAGAATATAAGAAAATAAGGAAGCTACAAGAGGCCGTGAGGCCTACACGTGGTAGTTCCTGTTACCTAACACTACCTACATCCACCTTTCATACCCCTCCATTAACCTATCCAGCCCCTTTTTAAAGCTCCCTAATGACTACGCACTAACTACCTGTCTACTGAGTCCATTCCAATCATTCACCACTCTATTTGTGAACCAGTTTTCCCTATTTCTTTTTTAAATCTACGCTCTTCCAGCTTGAATCCGTTACTTCTTGTTCTACCCTGGTTAATAGCCGTAAGAACTTTTCCTACCTCTCCTTTATGAAATCCCTTTATCCACTTAAAAACTTCTATCAGATTGCCCATTACTCTGCGTCTCTCGAGTGAGTGCAACTTTAATAGCTCCAATCTCTTCTCATAACTAAAGTTACGCATCCCTTGAATAATTTTGGTCATCCTTCTCTGCACTGATTCTAACAAGGCTATATCCATCCTGTAATATGGAGACCAAAACTGAACTACATAGTCTAGGTGAGGCCTGACTAGAGCCAGATAAAGCTTTAGAATATCTTCCGCACTTCTACTTTTAACACTTCTGGTAATGAATCCTAACACTCTATTAGCTCTATTTCTAGCCACAATACATTGTTTCCTAGGTGGGAGGTCTGGGCTCACCCTTACTCGAAGATATTTTTCACCTTCTGGGGGAGATGCTCGAAAGAGTTACGGGTTCGTAAATATTACCCTAGTGGGCTTTTACCTCATAGCGCCTCTACGGATGATGCTCAAACCGTTTTCTCACTTGCTACGGGACCGCGAGGCTAAGGGTGGTCGGGATCACCCTTAGCTCCCTACGGGAGTGAAATTTGTAACAACAAGACATCAACAAACAATAAAATACAATTTGTATCACTATATTTTATGTTTATTGTGTATTATAGAGCCATTTCATGCTTGCCTGTTTGAAATGTGATGTGTTTATTCCATCATTGACTCTATATTATATCATATTTAACATACAATACATATACTTGTAATAAATTCATATTAGGGCAAACCTAATATACCTATTAAATATATATATCGGTCGACTTCTTGAATCAAAACGTATAGTTCATCATACAAGTTTGGCCTCTATAATGATGATGGTGGCGTCAAATGTCCTGACGTACACACGCACACACACAAGTTACACAAGTCGTTTCGTACACCAAAAAGTTGTTTCGTAGTCTATATGAAAGGGGTGCAGTCAATTCGTACACAAGTTGTTTCGTGACAGGTGTTGTGTGTGTGGTAAAGCGAGAGAGGATAAGAGTGAGGTGTTATAGCCCCCCAGTGTGTGTGTCTGACCTAAAGAGCGCACGCGCAGTTTTCGTCCACTATAACGGAGTACCACCGCGGCCACGGATACGGCACGGGCCACAGTGGTCCATATATGCTAATCTCGGGCACGCAGGACTCAAACCTAGGATCAGCGCATCAAGGTATACCTTGGGTAGGGGAGGATGGGAATAGAAGTAACACTTTTTTTCATAATGTGATAAATGTTGCATTCTGCCCTGTATGAAAGTTCTGACACTTGTGAATGAAAGCAAATATGATAGCTACTGTATGATAAGAGCAGTTTGGGACAAAATAGCATGCTTACAATGTTATGGCTATTTTTCACTTTTTTGAAGAGTGTTACAATTATCCCCATATGGTTGTAACAGAGGCTGGGGATGAATATAACAAGATGGGTATTTGCCACAAAATAAGTATTTTTAAAAAGCACAAAAGTCTATTGAATCTGGTCTGTAACAGTCTGTAAACACTGTAAATCAAAGAAAAAAAAATACTTGGTCAGACAAGCAGTTGTCACATATGTAGGAGCTTCTCAACAATTTCAACATTTCAACAAGACCCCCTCCTAAATCTAGCTACAGAGATTCCAATGCCTTATCATGAGTAAACAAAGCCATAAAACAGACACAGAGCCTTAAAACACATTGTTTCATCTTCTTATGTCCCAGAGGAATAGTTGTAATAGTGTTACAACCATCCCCGATTCAGGTGTTACAACTATTCCCAACCCTACTGAGTGAATTTTGCTTTCATTCCCTCCCTTGTCGACCAACAATGTGTTTGGCAACCACAATATCACAGTAGACTGAATATATCAAAGATCCCACCCCTGTAACTTGTTTAGATCAATCATGTTAAACCTTGGATGAGGAAGAAGAAAACAAAGACGTGTTTTTGTTACTCACATGTATCAGAAACAGATTCCACCGGTTTTCTCAGCGCAGACGATTCGTACAGCTTTCAAAATCAGGAGGAAAACGAAATTAAGTGTAATGCGAGAAAATGGGTTAATCCTGTGACTCACGATTGACGAAGAGTTTACATTGAGTGGTGAGAGTAAAGTAATATATAAATATCTAGTAATTAAATGCTCACAGTTTTCCTTCACGCCTCTGCAGTCCTTAATCAGTAGATATAGGTTCCGACAATATTTTGTGCCCGCGGTCGCTAGTGACGTCACGGCAAGAAGGCAAGGAAGGGAGAAGGTAGACATACTTTCTCTCTCTCTCGCCAACCCTTGCCGGGACAACACGCGCGGGGAGTCGTGTCTTACAACCCTTTTCGAAGGTATGTGTGGGGCGGTGTATTTATAAGGATGTATAGGGCATTGATTATAATTATTTATGTATTGGACCTTAAATATTTATTAGTTTACGTGTATTCAGGGTTTTGGAGCTGAGCTGAGTAAACTGAGGGGGTGGTTTAGCCCATGAGGGACCCACGTGTGTGCTGATGGTGGTTGTGGGTTGCTGAGCTGGGCTGAGTGGATGACTCGTGGACACACCAGTGTATACAGCTAAGGTCATGATTCATCGCGAGTGTGTGTGTAGATAGGTACTTTATCTAGTGACAGTGGGGTAAAGGAATGCTTGGGATTTTGTTAAACCCGAGGAAGAATCGCGTCGTGTCGGGGATCATTATTGTGCAGTGATTTTTTTGGTGAAACCATAGGTTAAGTGGGGATGTGAATACTGGTATCAACAGTATGTGATAATATACAGAAACCCTGTTAACGAGTCGTTTATTAAGTCCCAGTTATACTCACATATTCTCTAAATTTTTTATATTTTTTGCCCACTTATTGTGGGTGGTGGCAGCGTAATCGCCAGGTTTGTGGAGCTCTTCAAGTTAACATCAAGCTATAAGGGGGGGGGGGGGGCTACAGAAGGATTGTGCATGCGTCAGTATGCTTTACTTCGTCACAAAACCACTTCGCGATTTTAATCGCTCGGTGTTACAATTATCCCCGTGTTACTTTTATCCCCACCCTCCGTACGTCTCTGTAGTATTCAGCGGGAGAATATTACGTTGAAAGGCTAATATATGGCGGCAATGTACCGCAGCGGCCACGGATACGGCGCGGGCCACAGTGGTTCATATATGCTAATCTAGGGCACGCAGGACTTGAACCTAGGATCAGTGCATCAAGGTATACCCTGCAGGTACGTCTCTGGGGCTACATTCAGAGAGGCTAACTTCCGGTCTTCACGACCTAGCGACTTCCAACAGCTGTTTTGGGCAACTTTTGGCATTCTGCGGGCAGATTGATGACGTACTTAAAGACGTTGAGCTGTCAAAACCAGGCAGTTGTAGAGCACGCAATATACATAAAAATACTCATAAATTGAGTATATATGATGTTTTCTGACTCAAGAACTGAACAGGGCAAGTATACAAATGAAATTAGGCCTTAAAACTATCTCCTACACTCGTGGTGAGTTTATTATGGGGTGATGGGCCGAGTGGTGAATGGCGGCACCTCACCGAGACCCTGACCGAGACCACCTCGCTTCACCACCCGGGTGGGTAGCTGCCACTAACCGCCACGCATCAGACTGAAGGTATAATGGCTCCCTTTTCCTTAATAAAACCCCAAGCCCTTGTCCATCCAGCCGTGATGGGTATCTCCTTCTCCTTCTCCTCCTAGCCTTTTCTTGTAGCAGTTGGTGGTAGTTGTGGTAGTGGCAGCGGTGATAGTGGTAGTGGTGGCAGCAGTAATAAAATATAAGCCGTGTAACACACATTTCAGCAAGTGTTATTGGAGTGGTCTTCGTACTAAGACGATGCTTGGACGACAAAAACACGGCTTATATTTTATTACTGCTGCTTCTGCTGCTGCTATTGCTGCTGCTGCTACTGCAACTGCTGCCGGCTGCTGTGGGAAGGGGTTGGGAGGAGGAAGAGGGGGAGGAGAAGGAGAGGGAGAAGCTAGGAGGTGAAGGAGGAGGAGGAGGAGGAGGAAGAAGTACCTTTTCTTATAGCAGTTGGTGGTGGTTGTAGTGGTGGCAGCGGTGATGGTAGTGGTGGTGGCAGCAGTAATAAAATATAAGCCGTGTAACACACATTTCAGCAAGTGTTATTGGAGTAGTCTTCGTATAAGAAAAGGTTAGGAGGAGGAAGAGGAGGAGGAGAAACTAGGAGGTGGAGGAGGAGGAGGAGGAAGAAGGGTGGAGCATTTTGGTGTGGATGATGAATTTGTTTATAAACACAGCTGAGAGCGTGGAAGCCTTGTGATTGGCTGAAACTTTTTGAGAAATACTATGTGATTCGCTGGCGAGGCTGTGACGTAATTGTACTCGCTCAGCCAATCAGCTATCGAAGCCCATAGTGACACCGTAGCTTCACTCCCATATCTCGTACCAGAATCCCCGCGACTTCCGGGTTGTACAAATAAAGGAAGTTAGTTAAACTAAACACCGTGCCCTTTAACTCTCTCTGAATGTCTGCCCTGTAGTATTCAGCGGGAGAATATTACGTTGAAAGGCTAATATGGCGGCAATGTACCGCAGCGGCCACGGATACGGCGCGGGCCACAGTGGTTCATATGTGCTAATCTAGGGCACGCAGGACTTGAACCTAGGATCAGTGCATCAAGGTATACCCTGGGTACGTCTCTGTAGTATTCAGCGGGAGAATATTACGCTGAAAGGCTAATATGGCGGCAATGTATTATCATAACAGTCTGGCGGCATTTGAAGTGTCTCTTTAAATTTATTTTTCGGGCTCCCTGACAGCTGAGAGCAAGATGATTGGCTAGATAAGGCCGCGTCATGCGAGGCGCTGCTCTGTGATTGGTCAGCAGAATTTCCCCACACATATCCCTAGAATATCCCTAAAGCCCCGTCCACACTACCACTCACCACCGTCGGCGCTTGCCGACGGGAAGCGCCGTTGCCAGGGTTGTGTCCACACGAACGGTTTTGTTCGGCGGTCAGCGCGCTTCCTGATTTCAAAGCGAGTCATGTTTTCTGCATATCGTGTACTCTCACTCGAGATTATGAAATAACCACAGGAGGTTTAGAAAAACTGACCCAACTATCATCTTCATGACACATTTCTGCATATCATAAGCAAGAAAAAAATACGAAAACCTTTTTGTGTATTCTAAAAAATATAGCAAAAAGAAATAGTGTATAAACATGTTTCTCACTTTTTTGTCTTTCAACTCGCTGCAATTTCCCGACCATTTCTCCCATTGAATTTTTGATCACATACTCGTAATCAGCTGACTTTCTTGGTTCTGATGGTAGGCTATACGGTACATAGCAATGCAAAAATATCTAGATAGTGAAAACTGCCGATAACTTGAAGCATGTGTTCGGCGCTGACCCGTGAGTGACGGGCATGCCCGCCCAATATTAAACCTGCTGAATGTTGGCGGGCAGCGCCGACGGTTAAACTTTGCTCGTCGGCATCGTGTCCACACTGCCACTTTTGAGTGACGAACACTGTTCGACGGCAAGCGCCGACGGTGGTGAGTGGTAGTGTGGACGGGGCTTAATATTCCTCACCCAGAGGCCACCGATAACCGTACAAGAGTGACGGCTCGTTACGAGCATCAACCTCAGCCCACCCTCTAAGGTTATTGTAGCCATACACTTATAAGTTGTCCCTTACGAGGGATTTTCGAGCATCCCTGCCCTGATCTTTTCAGCGATACATTGCGTATGGTGTATCTATTACCAGGGTTTTTTCTACCAACATTCATAGACAAAAACCTGGTAATAGATACACCATACGCAATGCATCCTTAGATTTTGCACTGATTAGCAATGATTTCCTTAGATTTTGGGTTTCCTTAGAAATTTCCTTCTCAGGCCTAAATTTCCTTGAAATCAGGACATTTTCTTGCCAGTGGAAACACTGGTTTATTATAATATCAGGGTTGCCAGATAATTGGGCGGGTTTATAGCCAAATTAACTGATAAATAAGCATTTAAATTTTTATATTAAATGTATTTAAATACTCATAAAAGTATTTAAATACTTGACAACCAATGTATTTATAAATACATTTATGAATACACAAATGTATATAAATACGTATTTAAATACAATTGTATTTAAATACTACTGCCTCTGGATATAGAAGGATATACGAGTTGGATATGGGGGAATCCTTACTGTGCTACCGGTAGGACTGTATGGGAGTAATTAAGAGAGAAGGAAAATAGTACAAATAACTAGGTAAGGTATTTTTAAAGCAGGTTTGGGAAAAAAGATTGCGAGGGTATGCTGAAGACGTATAGGAGGGTAGTTGATAGGAGGGACTTATGCCTGTGTATATACTGCCCTGTTGTGCCCCTTCTCTCCCCACATGTGGCAGGGAAAGAAAGGGCTACAAAGTGGCATAGGAGGAAGATATATATATATTTATATACAAACAATGCGTCAAGATCGAGCTCGATCTTGACAGACGAACTACAAAGCGATCCTAAGCAGAAAAGCTGAAAAGGTCACAAGAAGAAGAAGAAAGACTGAAGGATTGTGTTTACGTGTGGCTGCTGCTGCTGCTGCTGCTTTCCATCCCCTACTTAAATTTGTCTACTACATACTGACTGACCAACACATCCTGGTTATCACTGCATTCCTGGACACTACAGTTGAAAGGTTAGTATTTTTAGTATTTCTGTTGACTCCATTTGCCTGCTGATTGTTAGAATGGTAATGATGAACGAGACATTCCACTTATTCGTCGTCGAAGTCGTGTTTGTGACAATGAAGCAATTTTCATCTGGATCAACACGCCTTATGTTGTGTGTAGACAGTAGTCTACACAAATCCTTGGCCTGGCTAGGGTGTCATTACCATGCATTGTCCGGCTAGGGAAGTGAGGTGTGTGGCTGTGTTTCCAGACAGGGGCATAGGTGGGCGCGATAACGAAAATTTTATCACGAGAACCGATAAATTGATAACGATAACCTTATCGGCGATAACCGATAATCGATAACTGGCGATAAATTTATCGCCCGATAAGGCGATAACCGATAAATCGATAAATCCAAAATTCCGATACTAGCGATAACGATATTGATATTTTAGATAAAAAATCTTAAATGCTATCAGTAAACTGTTAGAAAACCCTTCATTTACCTTTTGCACACTAATATCTTCTAAATTCAATGTTTATCCTGTCTCTTCACTAATGAAAAGTACTGTTTTTAAGTAAAATAACTAGTACATTTGAAAGTTTAAACTACTAAAAATGTCTTTTGCACAGCCACAGTCGAGACCAGGTTCTGCAGCATGTTCCCCTTCATAAACATGAGAATGTTGAAGTTTTCATCAGACAGGGAGCTCCTCTTGGCCCTGTTGATGTCCTTGCCAAGAGAGAACAAGCGCTCCACCGCGGCGCTGGACGGCATCGCCATGTTGTACCTCAAGAAGAGGTCAATGAGCACCTTCTCACTGTTGAAGGCTGGGTCTGCCAGACTGTCTGTCCATTTGGCCTGCAGCCACACCTTCACAATGTGAGCAGCCTTGAACTTGGTTGACCTGTGATAACCCTCAGTGTCATCTTCCTCATCACAGATGCTGGAGTAGTAGTCCTCCGTCTCCATGTCCTCGCTGCTGCTGCTGTTGCTGGCGGTCTCCAGGTCAGCAGACCGTTGTTCGGTTCCCAGCTCGGACCTACCTATTTCTGCCTCCAAGGCATGCCCGGCTCGCCCCTGTGCTAAACTGGAACCAAAAAATAAAATTATCGATTATTATCGCTAGTTTGGAACCAAAAGTATCGGCGATACCGATGAATCGATAACGCGGGAATTTTTTTTCTTCGGATAACCGATAACCCGATATCGTTATCGCGATAATTTCGCGATAATTCGCGACTATGGGCAGGGGTCACCTTGTGGATGCGTGCATCACGACTGTATAGGGGGGGGGGTGCAGTCAGATCGTACACAAGATGTTTGGTAAATCTGAAGAAGTCCTTCACCCCTATATTTTTCTTGTTCCCCCTATAGCCCACAAGCCTGGGGAACTGGCAGGAATACGGGGTTTTTGGGTGGGGTAAGCAAATATAACTGATTTATGGCTCCCCCCAAAATTCATCAGTCACTATATGCAAAAATCTAGGGAATTTCCCTAGATATCCATTGTTAGGGAATTTTCCTTAATTGATGTATGTATAGATTTGGACAATTTTGGGAGAGCAATAAATGAGTCGTGTCTGCCTTCCCTACCCTAAAACCAAGTCCGCTCCCATAGGGCCACCAAGCTTGCTGGTCATAGGAAGTCAAAGAAAAATCCTCCGTCTCCATGTCCTCGCTGCTGCTGCTGTTGCTGGCGGTCTCCAGGTCAACAGACCGTTGTTGGGTTCCCAGCTCGGACCTACCTATTTCTGCCTCCAAGGCATGCCCGGCCTGCCCCTGTGCTGAACTGGAACCAAAAAATTTAATTATCGATTATCGCTAGTTTGGAACCAAAAGTATCGGCGATACAGTTTTTTTCCAAAAATCTAGGGAAATTCCTTAAATTAGGGATTTCCCTAGATATCCATTGTTAGGGAATTTTCCTTAATTGCTATATGTATAGATTTGGACAATTTTGGGAGAGCAATAAATGAGTCTTGTCTGCCTTCCCTACCCAAAAACCCAAGTCCACTCCCATAGGGCCACCAAGCTTGCTGGTCATAGGAAGTCAAAGAAAAACCTAATCTTCCTAGCCAGAGGGGGCTGCACCCCCCATGGACCCCCTAAGGGCTGCTGACCTAACCTCACTATAATCCCCGCAATAGTATTAACCTAACTTTATTAAAACCCCTTAAAAGTAACTAACCAAACCTCACTATAAATCCTTAAAAGTAACTAACCAAACCTCACTATAAATCCTTAAAAGTAACTAACCTAACCTCACTATAAACTCTTAAAATTACTAACATAACCTCACTATAACCAACTGAGCTCTATAATAACTGGAGGGGCGATCTTATGTCAGCGCCGCGTAGTTTGTTGTGCCTCTACCAGGGCGGCGCTCTCGCACTTGACGGCCATCTTGAGTCACCCCGCAGCCACAGAGATTGAACTGCTGCTATGTGTTTACTAGAAATTATTTCTTGAATTACAATCAAGATTGTGCATTGTGCAGCCTATGGTTGCAGAAATGGCCACAGGAATACTTCGAGAGGTAGAGATATAGAGATACTCTCTAAATCTCTCTCTCTAATCTCTCTTTCTAAATTTCTCCCTAAATATATATACCGGTATATATATATAATATATATATATATATATATATATATATATATATATATATATATATATATATATATATATATTATATATAGATATATACAGGGAGGTCCGTATCGTATATAATACGGGGCCCCGTTATACGAGCATTCGGTATACGAGAATCCGATGATACGAGATGTGTAAATTAGGGTCTAATTTCAATATACGAGATCGAAAATCCAATGATACGACATTCAAACGGGTGAGTAAAATTACCAAGTTCAAAATGTGCGCCCTACCACTCCCGGGCTGGACAAAGGGGGATTTGGTTGACCCCAGTGAGGTCACCCCTAGCAAGGCGTGACCTGAAGGGTAATTAAGCATATGGTGGGGCCTGACATTTAGGGGTAATTAGCAGGTGTGCGGCCCCAACCTTGGGACCGCAGTCAGGTCACCCCTAGCAAGGCGTGACCTGAAGGGTAATTAAGCATATGGCGGGGCCTGACCCTTCGGGGTAATTAGCAGGTGTGCGGCCCCAACCTTGGGACCGCTACACTACCTTCTCTTGTATAACGTGGCGTCCCATACATTACAATGTCTTTTTTGCTTGTTGTGCATGTTTTATGTTTAATTAATGTGCAGTTATGTTATTTTGTGTGCTATTTTCTCTTTCAGAATGCTTTTTCTACAGAATAGGTAGTACAGTGTGGGTAATATAGACGCTGTGTGTTTGTTGTGTTTGCTATAGTTTATTGTAGCTTGAAAAACATGTCTTTTTTTTTTTTTTTTTTTTTTTTTTTTATAATTGATGGGGTCCTGGAACCAAACCTATATTTTACCATTAGTTATGTGTTTCGTTATACGAGATTTCGCTTTACGAGTATGCCAGGTGGAACCTAACTGCTCGTATCTTTGGGACCTCCCTGTATCAGACATGGGCATGATTATAAAAAATTATTATTTTGATTTTGATTATTA
>JACEEZ010021586.1:80000-142500 GCA_016584305.1 Chionoecetes opilio
CGGATTCTCGTATACCGAATGCTCGTATAACGGGACCTTCCTGTAAAACGAGAATTAGTTTGAGATGACGGGGACAGAAGGTGGAGAGAGGCAGTCTGGAAAATGGAAATAGCCCGGAAATATGTCTCGCTGATTTGTGATTGGTCGAGAAGTTTTAAAAACAGTTTGTCATTGGCTGGTGACTGATGATGAGCTTGATGACGTCATTACTCGCCTTAGCCAGTCAGTGCCTTCCGACGCGTTTACGACCTACCGAGGGAGGCTTTGTAGCTTCCGTCGTAAGGAAAAGTAGTATCTAGGTAGTCAGAGAGCAGGTCGTTGCTGGCGATACTACCTCCGTTGCTGGCTTCCCCCCCAGGGATGTGAATTTTTGTAGGCCACATTGTCGTACCGAGCCACCAGAATTATCATATTTTCAGATTGATTATCGTACAACCTTAGGTAAAATCATATAGTCAGTAAATGACTTTATAATTTTAGTAAATAACTTGTAATTTACTTTAGTAAATAACTTGGTAATTTTACTCACCCCAGTTTGAATGTCGTAGCATTGGATTTTCGATCTCGTATATTGAAAATAGACCCTAATTTACATATCGTATCATCGGATTCTCGTATATCGAATGCTCGTATAACGGGACCTCCCTGTAATTAGAATCGGTTATTTTTCTACGTAATATTTTTACTACAACTGCCTCAAAATGGTAATATTTAGAAGCAGGTATTGTAAAGTAATACTTCATTTATCTTTATCAATAAGGATATACACATATAATTGCTAAATGAGGAAGAAAAAACAAGCTGAGTGCAGCATTAAGGCTTTGGGACTATAGTGCGGTGTGCCGGTCTGGGTGTTTCAATATGGCTGCCCGAACTCACACGCTCCGCGGGGAGATCACCCCTCCAGTTCATATAGAGCTCAGTGCTATAACCCTTTAAAAGTAACTTAACCTAACCTCACTATAACCCCTTAAAAGTAACTAACCTAACCTCACTATAACCCTTAAAAGTTGCTAACCTAACCTTACTATAACCCCCTACAAGTTCCTAACCTAACCTCATTATAACCCCCTAAAAGTTGCTAACCTAACCTCACTATAACTCCCTAAAAGTTGCTAACCTAACCTTACTATAACCTCTAAAAGTTCATAACCTAGCCTCACTATAACCCCCTGACGGCTGATGTAGGGATATGAATACTGCAAATGGTCAGATCTACATCTTGAAAACGGTTATAGCTACGTGGCCTTTTATTGTATCAAGCTGCAGTAGAACCACCTTACCTAACCATACCTTACATAAGTTGTGTTAACTGTCGTGCATCTGTCTCTTGTCACATAAATATCTTAACTGCCATGTGACAGTAAAGGTTGTTTCAAAACATCCTGCCCTGCCTTTACCTAACCACATGTCACATATCATAGTGTTTTGCCTCTTAAACACTTGAAATAAGGCCAAATTTAACTATCGAATCCCGTGCGAAGTTGTGATACGGACTTGAGAAAGTAAAGGGAAAAAGTCTTGCAATCTGGGGAAAAATCGCTAGCCATCTAAGGAAAATCCCCAGAAATTTAATCAACATACGTACATTTAAAGCCGTACGTACGTACATTACGTACATTAATTTATTAGGGTGCCAATAGCGCATAGGGTAATTTTTCAAAGTCAATATTTTTTCACGTACTTTTGTGGTATTCTGCCTTGTACTTAGAAACTGTTGTGTGCAAAGTTTCAGGCTAATCGGTTGATATTTAGAGGTGACGGATCGATCTTGAACATTTCCTCTTTTTGCCCTCAGGTCATGACCACGAGAAAGCAAACTGAAGTTTGGCTTCTTGGCCATAGTGTTCCTACTATCACAGGAGCAAAACTTCCCAGCCGTGGAGACGTTTTACGACGATTTTTCTATGCACACAAGGAAGAGAAGAAGACGGTGCAGCAGAGTGCAGCTGAGGCTGCAAAGGAGGTCCTCGACTTCTGGACACAAGCTAGGATCCCCACCATCGCAGAAACTAGCGTGAGGAGGAAGATTACTGGACTTTTCGACGAGTGGAAGATCCTGAGCAAAAGCAAGAATAACTCTGGAGTCACGCCTGCCGAAAAACAGAAGACCTTCCAAGAAAGTCTCCCAGACCTTTTGGACATCGCCCACTCCGACGCCCTCACTCTGATGACCATTCCTGAAGACAAGGAATTCCTTCTTGCCCAGCGGGAGAAGGGGAGGCGGGGTTTGATGGCTGGTCTGGACAAGAAGCTGTAAGAATCGGTTTGCCGACGTGAAAGCTCTCTCTCACATAGCCGTCAACAGACGCCAAAAGGAGAAGAGATGGTGGAGCTGGAGTCGTCATCGTCTGAGTCATCAAGTCCAGCCAACGCTGCCAACACATCGACTTCTTCTTCCGACGCCGGGGTCGCTTCTCCACCAAAGCGATTGAGGACACGGGGCACGAAGTCCGTCCTATCCCCTGATCTCGTCGGAGCCCTTGACAGAACTGGGGTCAGTAGCCGCCAAGCCCTTCGAATTGTGGCGGCTACGGCAAGTAGCTTGGGCCACGATCCACAAGAGCTTGTGCTGAATCCCGAGTCCATTCGACAGGCAAGAGCGAAGTACAGGTCCACTTTGGCGAAGGACATCAAAGAGACTTTCAGTCCTCTTACCCCTCTTACCGTTCATTGGGACGGGAAGATCCTTCCTCAGGACGATGGCACTCGCGCCGAAAGACTCGCCATCCTCGTCACAGGAGAAGGAGTGGAGAAGCTCCTAGGAGTCCCGAAACTGCACTCCGAAACTGGTGATGCCGCCGCTACAGCTGTGTTCGAGGCTCTAGAAGACTGGGGGGTCCAGGAACGAGTCGTGGCGATGTGCTTCGACACAACCAGTGCCAACACTGGAGCCATCAATGGTGCATGCACCATCTTGCAACAGAAGATCGGCCGACCCCTCGTTTCACTTGCTTGCCGTCATCACGTCCACGAACTTGTCCTTGAGAAGGCCTTTTCTACGTGTTTGGGGTCATCTTCTGGTCCTGAGATCACCATCTTCTCTCGCTTCAAGGACTACTGGTCTTACATCAATCAGTCGGCAATAAACCCTCCCACCAACGAAGATCTGCCGGAGACTCTGGTCTCCAAGAGGGACGATCTCATTCAAGGTTTGAAACGTCTGCTTCAGACAAAGCAGCCCCGTGACGACTATAAGGAACTCGCTGAGCTGAGCATCCTTTTCCTCGGCGGCGCTCTTCCAAAGACCTCGATCCGTAGCCCCGGAGCGCTTCATCGAGCGCGTTGGATGGCGCGTATCATTTACGCTCTGAAGATGATCTTGTTTCGGGAGCAGCTGACTGGAGTCGTCACACCTCGAGAAATGTCAGCTCTCCAGCGGTTCTCATCGTTCACAACTGAGATCTACGTCCTGCGATGGTTCGAATCGACGGTTCCATCCTACGCTCCCGCCAACGATCTTGGATTCGCTAAGGACATCCTTCAGTACCACGATGAAAGTATTCGGAAGGCCTGCTTCACCACTCTGAGTCGCCATTTCTGGTACTTGAGCGAAGATCTCATTGGCCTGTCACTGTTCGACTCACGTCTCTCTGTCTCCGACAAACAAGCAATTGTACACAATTTACAGGCCATTCTCTACGATGAAGGAGCCGAGGAACCCGCCAAGCGAATAAACCTCCCATCATCACAAGTTCCTGCGGCAACACTGCCCTCCTTCGCCACGAAAAATTCCCTCCGCCTCTTCGAAGCTCTTGATATCAAGACCGACTTCCTGTCCGCCAACCCTCGGAAGTGGCAGGAAGAGGAATCGTACGTCGAGGCCTGCCGCCGAATCGAGGGACTTCACGTCGTCAACGACACAGCCGAGCGAGGAGTGGCGCGCATCCAGTCCTTCAACCTCCGGCTGACCAAAGACGAGGAACAGCGCCAGTTCCTCCTCAAAGTTGTGGAGGCCCATCGCCATCAACAGCCCGGGACCTCGAAGGCTTCCCTTCCCCGGCCAAGCCGGCCACAATGAGTGGGGTGGCTCCCCATGATGCCCCATGATTGGTGAGTATTAGCCCCCACCGAGGGGCTAATACTCACCAAGAGGGGGACCAGCAGCCCTGCTGGGGAAGGGATGTCCGGCTTGTCCGCTTTCAAGAGATGACATCCCCTCCTTAATAGGCCAGTGCATAAGGGTAAATAACAAAGTTGTAATCCGCCACCCCTAAATATCAACCGATTGAGGTCAAACTTTGCATACGATGGTTTCTTGCATAGATGCACCATTACACCAAAGTAGGAAGAAACATTCAAACTTTTGATTTTTATTGGCACCCTAGCCTATATATAACCTAGCATTATAATCACATCATTAAACACTTCATATAAGAGTAAATAGTCCTTTCAACTTACCTTCAAAGTAATGATACACCGTGACCGCTGCCCCATGACAAATGGCGCCGATGGTGCGTGACAAGAGTGGTTCTATGTTATGTGGTAGTTATCATCAACACCACATTTTCTATTAAAGTCCAAGGTGGCAGGTTTAACGCATGTCCAATAATCTTTGGTTTGCAAAATGAGTGTGGCGCACACATAAATAAAAAAAAGTTCCTTAGGGTTCCTGTTATACTCCAAATAAAATTGCAGTGACCACACGTCGCCATTTTGACAACCTTCTATAGCCCTTCTATAGCCCTGCCAGGCAGTGAAGTTGTGAACTGAACCCGCACCCTGTGCGTGACGTCACTGAGGTGGCAATTATACGCGGAGTATTAAAAAGAGCAATATATTCCCCTATATGATTGTTATGCAATATATATGCTTAAATATATCATAAAGGTTGATGTGGTACGAATTTAAAGCATTCCGTATCCATATATGCAATAATGCATGCGAACTGTACCTGTTCCTTACACAGGGAATACATATGCAGCTGTAATCAAGGGTGTACTGCGGCTTAGTATAGCCAAGGTAGCGCCCGGGACAGGATCTGACTGGACTTCAAATTTTTGAGGCATCTCATATTTCATAGCGGCCGTGTGGGTTAACCAAGGCCGAGTGCATGCTGGAACCTTTGCAGATGTGAAGTACAATAAGCATGCTGTACAGTGCGCTAGTTTATTTCAGTCAAAGCTAGAAGGACTCCTTATTCAGAATTTCCAGATGTTTCGTACACCAGTAGATTCGTAGACCAAAAAGTTGTTTCGTAGTCTATATGAAACCATAGTCGTTTCGTACACTCAGCTCAGAGTTGAACTTGACTACTAGAGTTACGAAACGATACCAGGGATGTATGAAAAAACTCAAAATCAGTGTATGAAGCAACTAACAAAACCTGGGCAATGACCAACATGTGTACAAAATTCCCTGTAACCGTATAGGAAGGGAGGGAGTGCTGGCCAAAATATAATTTGTGTCACCTTGCAAGGAGTCACCTCAGTGTAAAGATCTGTTGTCAGAGTCTTACCACTATCTTTGATGTTAACTGGGTACTATTATAGTTCGGAAGTGGGCTTTCTAAAGCCTTTGGGTTCTTGGTAAATTTCCAGATGAACACCGAACTTCCTTTGGTGGACGAACAATTTTTTTCTGGTTAGTTTTGATGTGTTTTAAATTAATCTGCTAACCGTTTCTGTCGCAAATAACTTTTTTTTATGTAATTTGCAACAAAAATGACAAAAAAAAAAGGAATCTAACATAACCTTTAATAAGCTATACCTAACCAAACCTATACCTAACCTTACCTAATCTTTACCTAGCTAAAAAAAAATAATAATGAACGATTTGCGGCAAAAACGGTTAGCAGATTAATTAAAAACACAGTAAAACTCACCAGAAAAAAATAGTTTCGTCCACCAATGTGAATTCTGTGTTAATAAATCTGGAATCTGGAATAATACCGGGTTCTTACCTGCATCATCGTGTAGACCTCATCATTCTGAGTATTTTGAAACCCATTTCCCATGGCGCAATTGAATAATAATGGCGTAACATGTACTACCGAAAATCTACAGTTATTTTAGCCAGAAACGGTTAAGTTAGGTTAAATCAGATTACCTTACCTTACCTTTGATACCTTTGAAGTATTTTGTCAGTTTATTTGACGCAGCTGAGATGGATCTCCACAGACTCCATTGCTACCAGACAGCTCTCTCTTCTCCTTGATCCAGTGCAGGAGACTATTTGAGTTGGAGCTGGTGTATCCTGGTGTTGACGGTTGGTCTGGTATATTGGCCAGCCAGGCATCCAAGTTGTACTTGAAGGTGTCGGGTGAGACATCCCTCATTTTCCTTAGTTTTGTTGGGATGCAGTTGAATAATCTTGGGCCACTGAAGGTGAAGCTGTGGTGTGTCAGAGTTCTAACTCTATGAGATGCTCCTGGGGTGGTGCACACGTAGCACGGCCTTCCTCTCCTGGGCTGTGCTGTTTCTTGCACATTGGTGTTTGGTACACACAAACCTCGATTTCCCCGACTAATAGGGGGGAGCACTGGTCTGGGAACTGCAAAAGTCCGGGAATCGCAAGTAAAAAATAAATAAAAATAAAATATATATATATATATATATATATATATATATATAATATATATATATATATATATATATATATATAATATATATATATATATATATATTATATATATATATATATATATTATATATATATATATATATATAGTCCGATGCCATTACCCACACCCCGGACGTTTATCCTACTCTAGTATTTACTGTCGGCAACCGACAATATCAACTACCACGCCGCGGACTTTTACGTCCGCTGAGCATGCAGCCACCTGGCGGGAGGCAGCAGAAAGTGTTCAATAGTCTCAAGAGACGTTCCTGCACCAGGGGCAGTGGGGGTCAGGGGACTAACGGAGGGTGTGCTGGTGAACCGTGAGTGTCGTGTGCCCAAATGTAAACAATACGACCGCTGAGCATGCTGCCACCTGGCGGGAGGCAGCAGAAAGTGTTCAATAGTCTCAGAAATGTTCTTGCACCAGGGGCAGTGGGAGTCAGGTGAACCGTGAATGTTGTGTGCCCAAATGTAAACAATACGTCCGCTGAGCATGCTGCCACCTGGCGGGAGGTGCGGATACTGACCAGGGGTGACAGGAGACGCTCGGACCGCCGAACAACTTGGTCAATTTACGAACAGGACCAGGCATTTCAATAAAATAAAAAAAAAAAAAAAAAAATTGCCCGAGAGACTGACATATCCTCGGACCTCGGATTTTGTCCGGCAAATCCGATATCCAGGAAATCGAGGTTTGTGTGTACTCTGTTTTCCAAAATTTTCCAAACATAAATGACGACATGTCTTTCTCTGCGTCTCTGAAGCGAAAACAGGTGCAGTGTCCCGAGTCTTCCAGTAATTTAGGTGTTCAGCACCGTGGATCTTGTTTGTGAAAGTTCTTTGGGGAGCTTCTAGTGCAGTAATTTAGGATATTTTATGTAGTGACCAGAGCTGACAGCAGTATTCTAGGCGTGGTAGCACCAGTGACTTCCAAAGAGTCAGCATACACTGTTCTCTCCTGGTTTGCAAGGTCCTCAGGATCCAGCCTGATAGCTGCCTTGCTTTTGCTGTTATTGATATGATGTGGTTAGAAAAAGTAGCATCATTGCTCATGTTTACACCCAAATCTTTAACTACCTCCTTGGCTACTATTTCCTGTTGGCCGCAATAGTATTTTGTTGAGGTTTTGATTTCAACTCGGTTTCCATACCTTAACAATCAAAATCAAACTTGTCTCCATTTAGCACCATATAATCCTATCTGCCCACTCTAAGATTTTATCTAAGTCTTGTTGGAGTAGCTGAGCATCTGGTTGTGCACAAAATTTCTTTGTAATTCTTGTGTGGTCGGCAAAGGCTGTAGCGGTTGAGTGTGCCAGATCTGTATCTCTATCCCCTATCATAATGAGGAAGAGCAGGGGGCCTAGGACCAGGGCTTGGAAACTGTTTAAGAGAACGAAAACGAAAAACGAAACGAACGAAATTATGCTCGGAACAAAAACGGAAACGAAAACGTTATCATATTTACTGTTCCGGAGCAAAAACGCTATTCTAAAATCCTTGTAACCGGTTAAAAACTTTATTTTTTCGTTCCATGCCATATTTGGTCAATAATCCATTTTCACTTCCAGTAGCCAAATTATTTAAGTAAATACATATGTATTACATACATACATCAATTAAGCCTACTGTATTTGTTCACTTGGCAATTGACGATGTGGTTTTGTTTCAAATAATATCATATGCACCACTTTTCATTTAATTTGTGAAGAGTAACTATTCTTTACCTTTTATAATTATGAATTTTTGTCTTCGTGATATGCATCACATTCCCTTATTTTATTACACCTTCCATTCGTGCAATAGTTGAGCTATGATACTGCAGTTGGATTTAAGAACATGCTTAGAAATTAATATCCAATATTCGAAAATGGATAATATATCGTGAGTATGTGCTTAAACTTTTAACTGTGTTCATAGCCTAATGCTTGGTGCGCCGAATTTCGGTGTGAGTGTCCTAGGTTCGAGCCCTTGGAGTACCACATGTAGTCATTGATTCATTGGATTAGTTTTAATTAGTGGGTTGGTGATATTACAAATTAATATATTTTTTGCCATATATAATATTCTTAAATAATTAGTGATTCATGTCTTTACGGCAATTGAGATTGCATACTCCTACACTACGCTTCCTACTTGTATTGTATATGTAAATGTGTTGCCTTATTTAAGTTGTATAATAATATAGTTCTTACAACTTCTAAGGGTTTGATTTTGTTGAATGCTGTGCACCATGAAATGCATCGCTTTATTACCATCTATAAGAATGTAGTCATGTATAGGCATTATTATTTATTAGGGCTAATAGCATATTCAATACATGGTTTGAGAATAACATTCTAACCGGTTTTCATTTCTTTCTAACCGGTTCAAGAACGTTATGTTTGGAGGAGGAACGGAAAACAAAACGTTAATAATACTGTTTCTGATCGGAACGAACCGTTTGAAAAATAATTTAGTTTTCAAGCCCTGCCTAGGACCGAGCCCTGAGGGACAGCTCCCCTTCGACCACTACTTGTTGTTCTCTGTCGGAAAGTCAGCTATGTAGCCATTCTCCAAGCTTGCCACTTATCCCGAGCTTTTTTATCTTGCAGAAGAAAACTCGCTTGCTCCCCCGCAGAAAAGGCCGTTTAAAAGAAAAGAAAAGGCAGTTTAGTACTTGAAATAGAAGTACGTATATGCATAAGAGAATTGATGAGCCCTCATTCACCATAAGAACCTGTTTGATTAGCACCCATGATATCAGCATTACCAAAATTTCTATTTGCATGTAGGCAAGCTTATAACTGAATATTCTATTTCAGCCGAAAGCTATGAGTAAACCAGTTCGAGTGTGGTCTCAAGACAGGAAGAGGAGGCATGGCGTAGTAGCCGGCAGTTTTGATGAAGCGGTACAGAAGGGAGCAGCCAAACTTGGACTGCCAGACCCCACCTCCGTCACCTTGGTGCTGGAGGAAGATGGAACTGCTGTGGATGAAGACTACTGGGAAACAATTCCTGCTGAAACAAAGCTTATTCTTTTGTCTGGTGATGAAGTATGGAAGCCGTCACCCTTGTCAGTGCCAAGCAATCTATTATTCGTCTCTGATGAACCTGATTGTGCCACAGATGAGCATCAGAAAGCACATAATCTTTTGAATACTATTCAAGATAATCCAGCTTCCGTGGCTCTACTGAGCTTATCTGACCTGGAAATAATCAAAGATGCAAATATTAGCACATCAGATTCATCAGAGAAGCTGCAAGAATTATGTATTGAATTTTATGTCAAAAAGAAGAAAGAGGCTGAAGCAATGGAATTTGTTGACTTGCTTAAAGAACATTTAAAAGGGAATGAGAAGTAAATGTTGCAAATTGATTGAAGTGAAGCAGTTTGCATAATATGAGAGAGTATTGATATGTATGATGAGAATGTTGAAGTATTCATTATTTGATTTTCACCAAAGATTCATGCAAAACTCAATCAAACTAGTATGTGGATACATGTTAGGATTTTCTGCTGGACACACTTGGTTAATGATCGAACCATAGAGAAAAAAAGAAAAGACTGGCCCATAACTTGGTCCAGAATGTTCTTCATTGACAGATCATTGCATTTGAAGTTCTCATTGTATTGAAACCTCTCTCAACACATCGAGGCAATAGGAGAACACTGTGATTCTACATAAAATTCCTAAAGAGTAATGATATGTAAGTATGAGACGCTTCCTCATCTTGTATCATTGGGATTTTTTTTGCTATGTCACTTCCCAATAACTGCGAGCTGTGGTGCTGCTGGTGTGTGCTGTTGCTGCAAACAGATTTTCTGTTGTATGGGCTCAGCTGGTTGTGTAGAACTTGTGGTAGGAAGTTGAGTTGCATTTGGATGACAAGCATCTTTTTATATTAACCCTTTCACGCACGAAAAGTTTATTATAGTTTTTCCGTCCACTGCGACATCAATTTGGGGCTCTCTAAGTTGCCCCGCGGAATTGCCTGACTGTGCGGCGAATGTTTTGTTTATGTTATCAATTTCAACCACGATTATTCTTTTTTCCTGGCATTATTATATATCGTTGGTTTCGCAAGAGATTATTCTGCCTTATGAAAGACAAAAATAACAAGAAATGCAAATAAATAGCGGAGTTTAACGACTTCAAAAAACATTGAGTAAAGAGAAATAAGAAATACTTACGTTCACCACTTCGTAGCTCGATACTTCCTGAGTCGACTTTTTATGGTTTATATGCCAATAAAAGCAGACCTTAATGAGGATTCCAACGCTACCATTATAATTTTCATATGGCCAGTAGATTTTGAGAAAATGGAGGAAAACTGAAACACATGTTGGAAGACTAAGAAGGCGAAGAAGGCGGGCTAACACGCTGCCTGCTGCGAGTGAACAGGGACACGGGCCCTTATCACTTCAAATCCATTCGCACGAGCGAGTTGACAATTCGTTTATTTTATAGGCCTAGCTTGGATCTTTTATGCAGAAAATTTTGACGCGATTCTGATAAATACTTTATTTTTGGCGATTTTTTTTAATGTTTTTTGACGCAATTCACATTAAAAGCTAAGATGTACGCGGGCCCGTTTTGACGCGATCGAGTCACCGTGCGTGAAAGGTTTAACTTTCAAAAAGAGTTGAGTGCTAGTGAGTCGGATTTACTGTGCTACGGAAAATAATAGATATGAAAGTAACCATAAAGCTGTAGCAATTGTTGTGATATTAAATTTTATTACTTGTAACATACTACTTCTACAAAGAGAGATGTTCCATCGATATTTCTGCATTCACTTCAGCAGACTCTTTCCATCTTTCTCAACTAATCAAACTTCTACAAGAGTAATGAATAATTTTGCTCAAATGAACAAGTAAGAGAACATAACAGCAATTTTCATAGTTGTTGTAGCATCTTTGCCATGCTTCATAGCCTAAGAACAAGACTGTTGGGGGCACAGTTACAAGGCCATTATTTAATGTGATAGTTAAGATATTACCATATTAAGACACTACCTACATATATGCAAATGAAATAAGAATCTTACAAAATCGAAACTGCAAGACAAGTCTTGCATTGTAATACGCTTAACATGTATGAATGAATTTTTCATATATATGTATATAATCATCATTATTACTTTTTTATACTATATATGTTATATATACTTAAGGTGTGTGTGTGTGTTCTTTTGTCTAAGCAGCGAGTGCTGCATAGAATATGGCAGCCCAATCCATGAGTCATAGTCCGTGTTGAAGTGTCTCGGCAACACACTCTCCAAGCACCTAATGGTGTTTTACTTTTAGAAACAATGTCACTTTTCATGTATATTATTTTCATTTGTGTGTTATGTAGTAAGACAGACTCCCAGGAGTAATGCACTGCCATCACTTAGATAAGCCTGGGAGGTTAGGCACGTGAACACAAAATGAATTATGTGATCTTGAAGTAAGCTAATATATGTAGGTTGTCACTTTGGTGTTCAGTAGTATTTAGTGTAGCTTTACTCAAGTACATAGTTACCTGTCATGATAGACATAGTGTGCTCTTAGAGAATATTCGATTACCGTACATAGTATGCATTTCGTACATTGTAACTTTGCCAAGTTGTGCCAAATGCTTCACCTGTAGCAGTGTGTCTTTTCATATCATACAAAGTTTCTAACCTGCATCATTTATTGATACTCTGTGCTACATTTTTTGCATATTATCAAATGATGTTACTAGTCACAAGAAAACCAGTTTGCTTATGCATATTATTTGCAACACATAATATTTTATGAATATTTATGCAAAACATACATCACTTATTTATATTTTCCAGTGTAACAGATTAGAGCTTTAGTAGTTTTATCCTTCTAAATAACTTGTGCAAAGCATTCAAGATGCTATTTGACTTACAGTGGTGCACCGTGTTTCGCGGGATCTCAGTTTGCAAACACAAGGTTTAGCGATACCTCCAAATATTCCCCATTTCAAGTTTCACACACCTAAACAAAGTTTTGCAGTCAAGTTGTTCAAATTTTTGTCACTGCGACGCCAGCGCCGAGAATTTGTTTACATGTATACAACACCAAACGTTTGTTTGTAGCAGCAAAACCTTCTCCAGCTTACCACCGCAGGCCGGAAGATCACCTATCAATGGGTTCCCTCACCCACAGGCATTCGTACTGTGCTGATGAGATTTCATAGTTTTTTAGTGCCCAATACCAAAATTATACTGCTCTGGGTCCCGATTACCGTCAATAACACTAGTCGCCACCTGCACTAATTAATGTTGCCAGGCGCCATATATTTCTAATTTTAGCATCACTACAGTTTGTATGTGCCACTGAATAGGCATGCACAGTAGTTTATATCATGACTGTATAATCTACCCTGTTTCAGTGTTGCTTTATGCTTTGTATATACAAGTATAAACTATTTCAAATATCGCTACCCGTTTTTTTCCGCGCGACGACAGACGGCTGCTCATCACCTTTCGGGCGGGAGGACATAAGAATGATAAGAATTGCCAGACCTTTCAAACTTGGATATAATTTGTTTTCACGTTGGAAGAGAAACTTTCTACATCCAAGCATCATTAAACATCTTTTACTTTACAGTGGTCCCTCACGTTTGGCGATTTAATTACCTGTAGTCTCGCCAAACCAGCGCCAAAAGTTAATCTCACCAAACGCGATTAGTACTTTCAATGGGAAAATTATCCATTAGTCTTTGACGAGGCCCAAGTTCACCCTTTTTAACTGCATTTTCTTACTTTAACTGCTTAAAAGCAAAGACATTATGCATGAAACATTAACAGAAATACAAAAGACATTAGATAATAGATAGGAGATGTTATTTACCATGATATATTTAGAGTTAGGCCTGGTGAGACGAGTAAGTGTGGTGGTTGTGGCTGTTTGTTTACCTTTCCTCCACTCGTTTCTCTGCTTTTTGGCCCTTGTCCTTATCGTCACCTGGCTTTCTCTAACCACCACCACCACCAGTACTTGTAGATGCCATAGTCTTAGCACGAAACACCAAAGGTACTGTCACTTGGAGCAAAAAACAGCACAGTCGTCAAGATAGCTGCCGGGAAGATAACAAACACCAAGATGGACGCTTGCGGGCGGTGCATTCTGGGCCGACATAATTCCGTGACGTCAGCGCGCGTCTCGCCAAAAGTGAATTTGAAGCGCCAAATTAGGACTCTGGTACCATATCCAACCTATCGCCAAGCTGAAACTCACCAAACGCGAGGGACCACTGTATGTACCTCTAATTTCCCTGAATTCCCCATGAGTGGCAAATTAAAGTGTTAGGTTAAATACTAGCTGGCAACCCTAGTGTAGCCGTTACCAAGGTCGCCACTCGGCTGATATTTTGGTAATTTGTTCCTCTATAACCATAATATGACACATATGAAGACACAAAATGACACAGACTCTCCAGATATCCCCTTTTAACTTTCCTGAAATTATGGATGAAGAAATGCTAGTATGAACACCACCAAACTTCTGTAAATCGAAAAGAAACAGTGCCCTGGCGACTTTAGTGTTATTGACAGTAACTTATTTCCCATAAGTTCAATGCATATAGTTTCGTGGATTTGAGTTCCACGCCGATTCCAACGGTCCTGATTAGGTGCGAAACTCTGTGCACCACTGTAGGTACTTTTGGCTAGTGGTAATTATTAAGAGTTGCATTTCACAGTGATCCTCACTTCTCTGCTTTTCACTGCTTTAAAGTAACTGATGTTGTGGCATAGTTCCCTGCAGAAGTGAGTAGTTAGTGGTATGTCATAATTGCATGATTTAGTTGTCTTCTGATACAACTCCAACTCAAAATATTGGTGGTTAATATAATGTGCAGGTTGTGAAGCAATTTACTGACTAATACTATCTGTGAAGCTTTGTATTCTTATCGACTCATCCTTGGCATTGGCAGAAGCTCAAGTAGTTAGATGTATGGTTGACAGCCATTAGGAAATGAGTCTTTTTTCGTATTTTTATAATGTTCCACAAAATTTCTTTGAGGTTGTGATTGCAGATGACATACACATTTGATGCATTATCTTTGATGGTGTTTTATAACATTATCTTAGGACCACTTTTCAGCATGAGTAGAATGAGTTAATGCAAAAGCATATGAAACCAACAGACGTGTACAGTACACCTTTTGTATCAAACAATGTTAACGTGAAGGAAAACAAGTCATGCTGTACTGTGAGATTCATTGTGAGTATTCTAACGAGTCATATATCTAATATATACTTTTTTACAACTTAACATGAAAAATAATTTAAGTTATTCAAAATTGTGTACACATCATTTTCTGAATTTTATAAAGATATTCTTCAAGCCATTAGTTTGAAGAAATCTTACAAGAGTGTCTTTATTTTGCCGTATTGGTTTTCTTATACGATGCTCTTTTCCCTTTATTTTGTCAGAATTAAGCTATATGTAGACCAGTGTAGGGTACGCCGTATAACAAAAAATTCTTTTTCTCAACTTTGGCATGCCAATTTCCTATGTAAAATGGAATTCTAAGACGATTTTATCTCTTTCCATTTTTGCATTTGAGCAATTCTTACTATGCAAAATCGCACTTTTATATTACACCCTTATCGAATAATGCTTAAATGAGTACGCAGTGTCAGGTTGGTCCTGTTTATTGCATCATGCACCAATATGAGTTCCAAATGACTAGCGTGGTAAGCTCTTTCTGATCAGTTGGTTCATCAGGCACTACATCACAGTGTCACAGCCTCTACGTTGGCCTAGAACGTGTCCATCATGTCCTTCTTAGACCTGAAGCAGGGCATGGTCTCCCGGTGGTGGGCCCGAGCCCGGATGAACCCGTCTCTGGCCTGCTGCCCCACCACTGCTGCCGCAGCCTCTGTCACTTGCTTCACGACTCTTTCGGTGCTCTGAGTGTGGATAGAGAACTCCGGAACCTCGTACGGCTTGACCAGGATCTCCTGGATCTGATCCCCGGACAGTGAACAGGTGAATGCCGGCTCGTGCACCTAGCCAGGCTGCCAACTGATCAGTGTCTGCAAGCTGGTGGCTGACAAGTTCAGCTTGGGTGTGATGCGAGGTCTTACACTGGTGTCGCCATACTCCTCAGCTTCAAAATCTGGGTCACGGCGAACCTGCGGTCGTCCTCACTCTGACTCGCCATCAGCGAGAGGAGGACACATTCTGAGTGCGAACCATGCTCCTGTCCGCACGTAGAAGGTCACAGCTGTTTGGACCTTCTTGGGCTGCGACCTCATCACTGAGCTGCGTGAGGATGTGCTTGGGGCCGTCCTCTAGTCTGTGGTGAACCTTGATGTCGTAGTAGAGTTTGAAGTACACCTGCAGGCAGTACTTGACTAGGATTTCCAGGGTGTTCAGTTCTTTGCCTGTCAGTCCATGCTTTCTGGTCCACATGTACACGAGCGACTGGGCTGTGGTGAGCCATCTGGAGTGGGACACCTTGCCACACTTGATCTCCTGCAGCTCGGACGGGAGAACGCCCCGCTTCACAGCCTGGACCAGCTGGTAGGAGACCTGCTGGTCAGTGGACATGTTGACCGGGATATACTCCGGTATCTCCGTGAGATCTTCACCGCCTGGCACTCCTCTGAACTCTGCGTTGTACTGCATCTCATTCACGCTGGACACCAGACTGCACACTGGACCCGTGAAGCCAGTGTCAGATGAGGTAGGCCCGTTGATGCTGGTGATAAGGTGGTGCAGGGGCAACTCGTTTGTGTGCAACACGCATATACTCCAGAAGAGCTTGCGTCCCAGCATCTTCTCCAAATGGGCGTGAGTACCACCCTTCCACCCCGTGTTGGCCCTAGTTGAGTCACCTTGCAGTACGATCAGTGAGTCGGTGGAGTCGTATGTCACCAGCAGATCATAGAGAGCCTGAGCCACCTTGAACGCAGGCTTCTCAGGTGGCACCGGGTCCTCTGGTACAAAGTGCCAAAGGTACCTTCCAGATGGCTCCTCTGTCACTGACACATGCTCCTCCCTGATCAACCTTGGGTGCAGTTTCCCATAGCTGTCGGGCACCATCGCCCTGGTCTTATCCTTCCTCCCATCGTAACCCAATCCAACTATTTTGGTACCCTGGTTAGGGTATGCCGTATAACAAAAATTCTTTTTCTCAACTTTGGCATGCCAATTTCCTATGTAAAATGGAATTCTAAGACGATTTTATCTCATTCCATTTTTGCATTTCAGCAATCCTTACTATGTAAAATCGCACTTTAAGCTATGTTTTGCATATAAATATAAAAGTCCATTTTTGCATAGCAAGAAGTGCTCAAACCAAAAAGTTGAAGGGGACAAACCACCCTTAAAATTCAATTTTACATAAGAAAACACCCTGCCAAATTCGAAATAATCTATATTTCACTTTTCATTGGACCTACGGCGTACCCCAAAATTGTAGAGTCAACAGAAAGTCATGGCAGCAGCTCTCCTCTGTTCATGCAATGAGCCATGAATATGATTATACTGTTTCATGCTGTAGATGGGTGGGCTATTCTTCTAGCCTGATCTAGTACCTCAGTAATCTTCCTCAGTGTCAGTCACCCAGCTCAGTAAGCCTCAGGACATGTGTGGAGGGTCATGTCAAGCTGATTCGCTTCTTCCTGCCCCACATCCCATAACGTACTTCTGAACGTTAGGATCTTTCAATCAGGTAATGCTGCCTTAAGATGGCCGAAAAGATCCCTACACCTGAGCAAAGGACTCATATTCTAGCCCTGAGAGAGGAAAGTATCCCAGTAAGAGAAATATCAAGCTGTATGGGTTATGGAGAGGAGTGTGGTACTCATCATTGTCTAGGCCAGCCAACCCCCACCAAACAATGGCATGTCAAAAACTGGCTAAGGCCAATCCAGAAAGACCACAAGTAGGATTTACACCTTGCTTCAAAGAGAAATACTAACAACCTGCAAACCAGCACCACAGAACTAAGAGTATTTCACAGGCTGATATAAAACATTGCCAGTCACACCTTACGGGATCATCTGCCACGGTTGTCTGCCGACACTGTACAGTAGTATACTTATAAAGCAGCTCTAAATAATTGAGCAAGGACTTACGTGAGTGAAGGACCCGTTCCTTATCAAAGTTATTATTCACTACACAAACAGGCACAGCCTTTGGCCTCATTCCTATGAACTTGTAACACATTTTAATAATTTTATATCTATTTTGTAATCTTTTGTCATTTTTTTATTTTATTCTAATATTTATACATTTTTCTTTTCCCTTTAAAAATGGGCTCGATCATACAGTAGTTAGAATGCATGGTCCAACTTCCACAGTTAGTACATGAATCATGGGAATTGTAGACTGTCTGGTGTTGTCAGATTACATTAATACTTTATATTGTTTGTGGAGAGACATTTTTAACCTTAAAGATGAAATTGAAGCTTAAATGGTACTACCCTTCATTAGCTTCATTAGTGAAGAGCAATTAATCAGAACTTAAGTAATGCATTACATTCTTTGGCTCTATCAAACATCATCATAAGGATGCATAGGACCGAGGCAAGACTCAGGATCAGAACATGCAGCCATACAAAAATTATGAATTATCAATTTCTGTCAGCTTTGACCTGATGGTCATGTGTCTCTCCACTAAGCTGTTTCTACCACCATTTCATCCTGTAATTATTGTCATAAAATAATCCACGTGCAGGAGCAGGGGCTACAATTTTGTGTGATAGGCACTTGCAAACATAGAGCAGTGTGTTGTGATACATGGGGATATTTATGGGCTTAGCTAAAGCCCCGTCCACACGAGCATACAGTGTCTGCAGACACAAGCGAGAAATTTGTTCGTTGACGGGCTCACCACCTCTGTCCGCAGACACACCAGCAAAGTGTTCGAGATGCAGTTTGAACAAATACACGAAACACTTTCTATTGCCAGTGGAGTTACGGCTCTGCCAGACACACTATTCTACATAGTTACGTATATACAGCTACCATGCCTGTGATAGCATCATAGGATATCACCAGGGATCAAAGGGGTCCTCAAGGGGTCCTCGCAGCCCTACAGACAACACCAAGAAGGAGGAAATCTCCGCCATCATGATACTGCTGCCGGCTGCCGCTGCCAGACGTAGGACTGATAGTACTGTACACTACTCCTGTACAGTACTGTATTGTGTATTTTTACTGTAGATTTATTTATTTACATGATTTATCTTATGTTTATTGATATTTGCATGACTTAAGAAATGTTCTATATTCACCTAGAATTTTTTATATATTTTTTATTATTGTTATTATTTTACCCCTGCATTATTCGGATCCTTGCATTACTCGGACCACTCCTTGGCCCAATTAGTCCGAATACGAGAGGGTTTACTGTAGCTTCAAGCCGAGCTTCTGGTGTTATGCTAGCCCTCATATTTGTGTTCTGCTTGATAATGTATGGTCTTAATTTGTAGAGGAGAGTCTGGAAAGTATTGGGATCCATCCTCAGGTAATTGGTAGTCTTTTTTTATTTACTCTTGCAGTTAGCGACAGTCGCTAACTGCTAACTGACCATACTACACTTACTTAGCGTAGTATGGTCACATGACTTCCCAAATCATTCCTTTTCAATAACCACTTCTTGCACCTTTGTTTCCTATGTTGTTTTGTTCTGATCTTTTTCACGCACAGGGCTATCAGTATGCTGCATAGTGCTATACGCTTCCTATCTTTCTTCTGACGCAGCATGTTGTAGTTATCGTACCGCTACCGCACACCGTCAGCCAATCCCCGCACTCTGCTCCAGCCAGACCTTGACTGGTCAGACACCTCCGTGAGGACAACATTATGACTGTGTCTGCAGACTTTGTCTGGGACGAACAAAGTCTGCCAGACACTGTATGCTCGTGTGGACGGGGCTTTAGTATCTATGTACGTACAGTAAAAGCCTTATAACTCAGCACGATAGGGGCTCTGGCCCTTGCCGAGTTATTCAATGTGCCGAGTTATGCAATGTCCTCCTCTGATATGGTTAAAAAAAAAAAAAAAAAAAAAAAAAAAAAAAAAAAAGAGGCTACAGTACTGTAATAGCATAAAAACTACACTTACCAATGAACGGGTAGCAGCAGGCATGTAATCCAAGGAGAGGGGAGCCTTGTTGTAACTTGTAACATGTAGAAGATGTTAGGGGGACTCAGTCGCATTTTAACACTGGTATCACTTTAATCACTTTATAATCACAACTCTGTACTGTATTGTACACAGTACTGTACCTGTACAACTTAATTTTACATCACTTGAGCACTTAGTTACTGCAACACTATGCCCTGTCCATTAACTCTACCTTCGACTATGAGTGCATGGGAGGACACAGGGGGGCGGCATGAGCCTCTAATCACAGGCGTCACTATAAGAATCCTGCCTGCGCCACCACGGGCGAGGGCCAACCATCACAGCCCTCGAGTGAGCCTCCAGGGCCTACCATCCCACCCCTGGAGCTCACTGCCTACACGCACTATAGGCATTAAAACCCTTGTCTTTGCCATGCCGAGTTATATCAAATTCCGAGTTATACAGTGCCGAGTTATAAGGGTTTTACTGTACATGTATATGAAGGCATGGCATCATGGCATGGTTCAGACAGATAAGTTTTGACTCCAAGAAATATCACCAAGTGATGAAGACAGCTTTGATTATGAATGGTTAGAGAACAGCAGGGTAGCAGTTTATCTGAAAGGTAGTAATGAACACAGGTAGCCGATGATAGGCTGATGGACATCCTCGAGTGTTGAATGTGTTACGTTTTTGTGGGTAGGGATTGCCAACAAACACATACATGTTAATTTTGTGATGTCAGGTGATATCTGATTCACAGCATTGTGTGAGGTGTCCAACAGTACAAGTAAGATTGCTTGAACTCAGTAGTTGGGCAAAGACGATCCATCCCAAAGACCAAAATAAGTTACTTTCATGTTGAAGTTGTTAGAAATGTATCACTTTGTGTATCTCAAATGCTTTGGTCCCTCCAGGAACTCCCTCCAAGAGGGTAACCATCCCCAAAGGTCCCCATGTTTGTATTTCCCTGGATGCATAGCCACTGGGGTGTAATGATTCTACCAGCCACTATATTTTAATTCTTTTTACTTGGGTACTTAAACTTTCACCCAATTTTTCCCCTTAACCAAGAATCACAGTGGTCCGTGTCAGTAAGAGCCAAAGGCCATAGAACATAAAGCTTCAAGAGCTAAATGATGGCCACTGAGTTGTTAGTTACCAGTAGGTGACAAAGACCGACCTACACATAACACCTGCCCTTTAAAACATTATTTTCATCATATATTCCTGTCATTCCTCTCACATCTTTCTTGCTCATAGTATCATTCAATATTTCCCTTTTACATAATTATGGTCTCCTCTTGAATAAGACAGATTTTTTTTCTTTGTACAAAAATGCCCAAAGGCTACAAAACAAAAGCAGGAAAGTTCCAAAGACATTGTGTTCCAGAGCTTGTAAGCAAAAGGAACGAAAGTATCAAGATAGTAGTTACCTAGTTTTTGTATTAATAAAGTGGACAGAGAGAAGATGAACATGTTTATTTATGTAACAGGGCCGCAGAAGGGGGAGAGTGTAGGTAACGAGTATTGGGGCTATGGTTTTTGATTCATTTTTCATGTGACAGAAATCAAAGCTTTCATGTTTACATGAGTCTTTAAATATAGGGCCATCATTCAATATACATACGTATAACTGCGTGTCTGGGTTTGTGATAGCTTGCATCTGCACTTGCATATGTGTGTATTTACATGTATGCCTGCATATGCACATTCATGTGTAAGCACCTGCATCCACGGATACATATATGTGGATGCAAAGTGATTGTTGTCAGCCAGACATGGAGGAGATATGTGATTGTGCCATATCTCTGCCTAAAAGAGGCCTAGAACTCGACATGCACGAACAAGATTTATGCTTCGGGATCAATATTGTTTTTATTTGTGTACCTCTCAATGTAGCTTCTGTCTCAAAAGCTTTCAGTGTAGCGTTCTATGTTATGGCATTTTAGTGTTAAAAGAGCACAGGAAATGAATGGATAATTTTTTGACAGTTCATGTGTTGACACAAGAGGAGTGAGAGGTGTACACAGGTTGCTGCTACACTTGTTGATTAAAATGTTTGAACATTATGCAACAGGTATCGTAGCTGATTCATATATCTTTTACTCTGTACACTTGCAAGTTATTTTGTGGACAAGGTGGAAATGTGTTTAAATGCCTGAGGGATTCATGAATTCCAATACTGTACAGAGAAAAATAGAATTTTTTTTTATATTGTGTAGGTTTCAAATTGTTATGTTATTGAAAATTCTAGTTGATGTATATATATATATATATATATATATATATATATATATATATATATATATATATATATATATATATATATACATACACACAGTAGAAGTTTGATATTACAGAATAATTCAGCCAAGGCTGATTCTGGTAAATAAAAAAATTCCGCTAAATTGAACTTCCGTTATCGGCTCTTAATATACGTAGCTCAATGTAACTGAATTTTCCGTAAAATTGTGAGCGTTTCTGGTAAATCCAGATTATGCAGTGGTCTGTATGGCCCCATAAGCCTACCCAAATACGTGGGTCAATGACCGTTAGCAGAACCGCAGCAAATATTGCTACATTTAGCAAAATTTTCCCCTATATATATAATTGAGAATGGAACAACTGAACTTTGATTTTCCACACTAAATTTAGCTTTCAGGTAAATCAAGCTTCTATTGTATATATATGAAGATATTGAGGATATGGGGATATGCTTATGTGCATATAGGTACTGTAGAATAATTTTGACTTGTATAAATCATACTGTTGAAGTGTTTGTAAGCTTACTGTGAAATGTTTACATGTCAGCCTTTATACAATGTCGTATAGCTTCACATTTGGGTATCGCTTTGGGCTTTCAATAACAGGAATTTTTCTCTATTTAAATATTATCTAGGTTATTTTCAACATAATATGATAGTATGCATTACTATGTGTTTATAGTGCTTCAGACGAGGCTCACCGTGCATCTCCTGTGGCGGCACATTCCACGTTGTGTAAACCATTTGCTTTATTGATCAGGGATATTTAGTGATTCTGGCATCTAGGGTAATTCTATCAGTTATTAACTATTCTCTATCTGTAATTTTGAAAATACTCTTCAACTTTCATGCAGTTTATACAAACATTTATGGCAGTTGCTTACCATGTTCACTCTAGTGCAGAATTAATAAATGAAATGAACCAAACTTATTTTTGTGTTGACCATTTGTAGGTTTTAGATTTGTACTTACATAATCATTTCAATCCCATGTCTTAATATGATTTTTATTGGCTTACAGGTCTGAATATTTTGTAATTATTATTAAGTATCAGTGTTGGAATTCATGGCTAAGTTTCATAGACAGTCATTTGGAGGTTCAGGAGTTAATAGGAGAAATAATTATGTCATTTGGGTCTCAAACAAACCAATTTATCATATTTGTCAACACTTTCTTTCTACACAAGGCAAGGGAGTGACGAGCGGCTAGTGCCTGGAAATGAGGACCTCGATGACCTGAGTTCAGTTAGAGTCCTGCTGTGAGAAATATCTTCCTTCCATTGTTGAGTGGCTGAAGACTACCCACATGGTGCCCATCAACTCTACCCACAACGGTGAGTCCTCCAGAGGACATGGGGGCGGCATGGAAGGGAGCGGGTCTTCGTGCTCTTAATCCTTCTTGCTGTTGAGATGTTCTGAGGGGGATTCCTGAAGGGGCAGTCTTGGTCAAGGGGGGTTAACCGTGCCCTGTCGACAGAGACTTGCATAGTGGCCGTAAGATGGAGCTAGGTGATGTTTCCATGAGAATAACGCCAGATCTGACAGAGGTTTCACATTGCCCTGGGCCACAATTAACTTTTTAAAACCCGTCAGTATGTCCTTCCAACAGACATCGGACTCAGGCTGGTAATTCATAATTCGGAAATAAATCATGTCCTTTTTCCATTCCCCGCACCGGATTCGAACCCATGCTGCACCAGATTTTGCACCCAAACACAATTTAACCATTTCTGTCAATAAGAACGTTCCACTTGACCGAAGGGGTTCTGGTGTATTTATGTTCATTACAGGGGCTGCATGAGTCTTGTCACAGGCGGCACTAAAATTCCTCCCTGTGCCACCATGGGCAAGGGCCAACCATCATAGCCATTACATGAACCTCCAGTGCTCAACCATTGGAGCCTTCATGTAAGATAGCCTGTAGGTGATATAGGCTGAAACTTAAGAAGAAAAATAATTATAAAATACAGCCAGAATTATGATTGGTATGTTTGAGAAAATACTGGCATAGGGATGTGACAATCCCACTGCCCAAGTGTTATCTGTGCTACTCCGTAGTGCATTCAGCCTGGGTGGTTAACCATGTAGCTGACCCAGAAAACATGGCATAGTGTGTGTCTCCGAATTCTGGATGTGTTGCAAGAGTGTATTAATAGGGATGAGGGTGGAGAGCTGGGATCCTCTCCCTAATAGTGTCATTTCCTATGAAAACAAGCAGAAATCAGTTTTTGTGAAAAGTGTGTATGAGACAGTGAATGGATGTGACGTGGTTTTGGGGAGCAATGCATTGCTGAGATCTAGGACCTTCACCCCTAAGCACTATAATCAATTGCTTAATTGGCCTACTGCACCATATGAGTACTATAATCGTCAATTGATGAATCAGCTGCCAAATATTAGGTTCTGCCAATAAATGTTGTCAGTAGTGTAGTGTTCAGCAACTCCTAGTTCTCTGCCGGGAGTGTAGTGTATTTTATCTCTCTCCCCCCCTGTGAAAAACATGATCTAGTTTCCCCTTTGCAATGTTAGGATACCAAACAGACATTTTTATTTATTTTTATTTATTCATTTTCATGTTTCTAAAAACGTAAAATTTGATACTACCTTGTATCACCACGGTACAACTTTGAAAATCCTCAAGGACAGATCTGAAATCAGCATGTTTTTTGCTCCAAATCCATAGTAATAGATTATTTTCACTACTTTTTTTCTATTGCGTCTAAGAGTGCAGATTGCCTCTAGGATTTCTGTACTAAAGGAGTTCAGCAGTATGAAACAAGTGGGGTAAACCACTGCCACGTAGGCATGGCTGTGGAGGAATCTTGGGCCTGACTTTCATCTGCACTCAGGTAGGGTACGCCGTAGGTCCAATGAAAAGTGAAATATAGATTATTTCAAATTTGGCAGGGTGTTTTCTTATGTAAAATTGAATTTTAAGGTTTGTCCTCTTCAACTTTTTGGTTTGAGCACTTCTTGCTATGCAAAAATGGACTTTTATATTTATATGCAAAACATAGCTTAAAGTGCGATTTTGCATAGTAAGAATTGCTCAAATGCAAAAATGGAAAAAGATAAAATCGTCTTAGAATTCCATTTTACATAGGAAATTGGCATGCCAAAGTTGAGAAAAAGAATTTTTGTTATACGGCATACCCTAACCAGGGTACCAAAATACAGGAAAACCTCGTTTATTCCGGCACCCTCGGGGAGGAGCGCATGCCGGATAACACATTTTTTGCCGTTTTTTTTGAGAGTTACTCTTATGGAATCGCCCAAAATCCCAATTTTTTTTTTTTTTTTTTTTTTTTTTTTTTTTTTTTTACATCACAAGGAACTGGCCAAGGGCACAACAAAAATGAGTAACACAAAGCCCGCTTAGTTGCCAGTCCCTATAAAGAAAACAGTAAGAGAATAAAATAAAAAAGGGGTGAGCCAATTTAGTTCGGGAGGTGTCTTGTTACTCTTCTTTTGAAAAGATGTAAGTCATAGGTAAGTGGAAAAATAGAAACAGGAAGAGAGTTCCAGAGTTTACCAGTGGAAAAAAAAAAAAAAAAAAAAAAAAAGCCTGGGTCGATTAGTGCCGTTGTTTTGAGGCTGCCGTTATTTTGAATGCCGGTTAAATGAGGTTCTCCTGTAGTTGGATTGGGTTACGATGGGAGGAAGGGTAAGACCAGGGCGATGGTGCCCGACAGCTATGGGAAACTGCACCCAAGGTTGATCAGGGAGGAGCATGTGTCAGTGACAGAGGAGCCATCTGGAAGGTACCTTTGGCACTTTGTACCAGAGGACCCGGTGCCACCTGAGAAGCCTGCGTTCAAGGTGGCTCAGGCTCTCTATGATCTGCTGGTGACATACGACTCCACCGACTCACTGATCGTACTGCAAGGTGACTCAACTAGGGCCAAACACGGGTGGAAGGGGGGTACTCACGCCCATTTGGAGAAGATGCTGGGACGCAAGCTCTTCTGGAGTATATGGGGTGTTGCACACAAACGAGTTGCCCCTGCGCCACCTTATCACCAGCATCGACGGGCCTACCTCATCTGACACTGGCTTCACGGGTCCAGTGTGCAGTCTGCTGTCCAGCGTGAATGAGATGCAGTACAACGCAGAGTTCAGAGGAGTGCCAGGCAGTGAAGATCTCATGGAGATACCGAAGTATATCCTGGTCAACATGTCCACTGACCAGCAGGTCTCCTACCAGCTGGTCCAGGCTGTGAAGCGGGGCGTTCTCCCGTCCGACCTGCAGGAGATCAAGTGTGGCAAGGTGTCCCACTCCAGATGGCTCACCACAGCCCAGTCGCTCGTGTACATGTGGACCAAAAAGCATGGACTGACTGGCAAAAAAACTGAACACCCTGGAAATCCTAGCCCAAGTACTGCCTGCAGGTGTACTTCAAACTCTACTACGACATCAAGGTTCACCACAGACTAGAGGATGGCCCCAAGCACATCCTCACGCAGCTCAGAGTGATGAGGTCGCAGCCCAAGAAGGTCCAAACAGCTGTGACCTTCTACGTGCAGACAGGAGCATGGTTCGCACACTCAGAATGTGTCCTCTCGCTGATGGCGAGTCAGAGTGAGGATGACCGCAGGTTCGCCGTGACCCAGATTTTGAAGCTGAGGGCTGGCGAGGAGTATGGGGACACCAGTGTAAGACCTCGCATCATACCCAAGCTGAACTTGTCAGCCACCAGCTTGCAGACACTGATCAGCTGGCAGCCTGGCCAGGTGCACGAGCCGGCATTCACCTGTTCACAGTCCGGGGACCAGTTCCAGGAGATCCTGGTCAAGCCGTACGAGGTTCCGGAGTTCTCTATCCACACTCAGAGCACCGAAAGAGTCGTGAAGCAGGTGACAGAGGCTGAGGCAGCAGTGGTGGGGCAGCAGGCCAGAGACGGGTTCATCCGGGCTCGGGCCCACCACCGGGAGACCATGCCCTGCTTCAGGTCTAAGAAGGACATGATGGACACGTTCTAGGCCAACGTAGAGGCTGTGACACTGTGATGTAGTGCCTGATGAACCAACTGATCAGAAAGAGCTTACCACCCTAGTCATTTGGAATTCATATTGGTGCATGATGCAATAAACAGGACCAACCGAACACTGCGTACTCATTTAAGCATTATTCGATAAGGGTGCAATATAAAAGTGCGATTTTGCATAGTAAGAATTGCTCAAATGCAAAAATGAAAAAAGATAAAATCGTCTTAGAATTCCATTTTACATAGGAAATTGGCATGCCAAAGTTGAGAATAATTTTTTGTTATACGGCATACCCTAAATTCTGCAGTTATCTAGTTGCCTCCTCTGTATTTACTCTATGTAAGGTTCTACAACAACAGAATTTCAAATAGTAAAATATGTATTTCTTTATGAATTGCTCACAAACTTTAGTGTTTGGAAGATGGATGCCCTCATCATGTCTCAATAATAATCTGCCAATTTTGGTCTGGGTACAATGTTTGCCGATCATTCAAGAAAACTAGATTGAAATTCATCACTGCTATCTTTTTTTGAATTCAAATATTGAAATATCATCACTTCTATAAGTCTCATGATGCTCCTCTTCAGGTATTTGTCTTTTTGTGAAATTTTCTCCCATCAACTCAAAAAATCTCCTCTGTAGTTCAGGTTTATTTCCATCGGTGCGCTGCTCGTAACTCATGATGGTGGTGGATGTGGTGGTGCTCAGAGACCTAACAGTAGAAACAAGGGGCTCCAGGGACTGCAAAAGGGAAAATGTCACTGAGATTTTATCCACTATTTAATTGCCTTCAGCCTAGCTATTCCTGAAACTCCCCTATCTGGAATTCTTTTGAGTTTTATTACTAATTTCTAGCTGATCATATAGTGTCATATCCTGACTGGTTTATGATAGCTGCTGGTATAATATATAGGCCCTATGAATGAAATTTTGATCATAGCTGGGCCATTAAGTCATACATTTTTCCAGTCTATTTAACCATTTTATGTGCAAATAAATTACATTCATTTTGTGAGCACCCTATACATGCTGACATATAACACTACCAGTATATGAAGTGAAGTAAAAGAAAGTTCTCACTCTTTGCAAAGGATACATTCTGAGATCTGCAAGTGATATCTAGTTTGAATTAAGCTGAATGCCGGGACAAAGGCGCTGGTCACACCATACAATTTCAAGGTTATGAGCGATTGCAAAAACAATGACAGTGTATGGTGGTGTACATAATGTTGCGTGTTTTCCTTTGCTGCTGTTCAAAACATACAATTCCTCCCAACTGCATGAGTGTTCAGCAGTTTGAGGTACTGTACATATGTTTGCTTGGGGACGGACACATGCGGCGGGAATCGGCAAGTTTTGATAGTGACGTCGCACCACTTTGTTTAGCATGGGTTGCGACGCTAGTTAATGAGAAGATCAATTGTGCCTTGTCATGATAACCCAGCAGGCAGTCCACAGGGATTGAATCTGTGCAATCGAGCGAGGAAAGACAACAGAATCCACACATTTGGAGTGTGACTGATGTGACCCGTAATTATTAATCAATAAAATTTTAAAAACTTCCAGTCCTTTGATACTTAAAATTATATGAGTATTTAGATCAATTTGTAAAGAGGAGGTCTTGAGAGGAACAAGTTAAATTTTTCTGCAATTCTGGAGACACTCAGGACCCACCTCCTTATAGTAAATGCAGTCCGCCAGGAGGATGACATCAGGTATTTTAATTGTTTGTATTTGTTGAGTGTCTCCCCAGATCAACTGTTGCACCTCTAACACACCACTGATGTTTGACTTGTTCTGCACACGGTTGATTTCCAACAGTGGCAGCAGCTCGGGCAGGTCAGTAAGGGTCACGTGGGAGGCCCTGAAACAAAACAATTAATGTGATTGGACATTGATGAAGGGGAATAAGCCCTGCAGTAGTATATGTTTACTCTTTACTCATAGCTATTATCATAACTATCATTATAACAAAGTCCTATCCCTATAGCTCTTGACACCATTACAGTCCCACTCCGTTCAAGAATTAGGAGGGATTCCCTATGATTATTTGGGTGCCACCACTGCCATGTGAGTAAAGGTAAAGAGGTAACGATGGAGGCATACGCTATGTTGCCGTGGCCTCGGTGCTCATCTCCGTCACATAAGCCTTTGAGCCTGTGATGGTTGATAACCCGCTACTCCGGGACACAAGGCTAGTGTGACATCTGGGTTACCACAGTTACCTTCCCCAGGTTTCTACATGTACCCATTTATCAACCAACCCCAAAAAGAAGGATGAACAGCTGGGTAAGCTGGCCGTCGACTGTCCTATCCCGGAATAAAACCAGGGCCCTCGAATTCATAGCTAGGAGCGCTAGCCACTACACCATGGAGACAACGCTATGTGACTGCAAAATATTAATACATAAAAAAAAATACTAGTTTTCTTTTTTTATCATAGAGAAACTGGCCAAAGACAGAAATCTCCAAAAGTAGACTGAAAAAGTTCCAAGAGAGCTGGCCTGTTTAGTCTGGGAGGTGTCGTGTACTTAGGACGATGGAAAAACAGAATTAGGAAGAGAGTTCCAAAGTTTACCAGAGGAAGGGACGAAAGAGTGAAGATACTGGTTATCTCTTGCATTGGTAAGGTGGAAATAATAGGGATGAGAGTAAGTAACACATCTTTTTGTATAACAAATACTAAATGGTGAGCATACCCTAAAAGAGCAGCAGCCAGACCAACACAGCCGGTGCCAGCGCCTAACTCCACCACGCTCGACCCTTGCAGGAGTTTTCTTTTACCTGTTGAAATATGAGCTTCAAGTGATAAGTTTGTAAAGGACATATGAAGATGTTCAAACACACACTCAAATTCATATTTTTCAATCCAATGAAAATTACAAAACAAGGTAAAATTAAGTTAACCAATTTGCTGTAATATGGTAATCATATTGAAATATAGTAAACTCATTTTAAAGAACCAATTGGGGGAAGGAAATGACGTTATATCTGAAAATATGTTATATCCGAGGGATCCAAATTTTTTGCATATAACAAACTTTGTTCATTATATGAGGTGAATGTTTGCTATTTCCAACCATTTCTGTTTATAATTAACTTTTTTCATTACAGTAGATGAAAGTTCGTATACTTACATACAGGCAGCAGCCATCACAAATACTACACGCATACAGGGAACCGTATCACAGACCAACCGACCTGCGTGTACATGTTCGGCCGGCCTACTACCAAACCTAACCCTGCATTTACCAAATTTATTCGGTAAATCCCCTCATGTACAGGACTGGCAGAAAAAAGTTTGTTAAAGCCAAAATTCGTTATATAGAGGTTCATAAAAGTGAGGGTTTACTGTAGGTACTGATGTTTAACATCATCTTTCTGTTTAACGTCAAATTTTCCCATAATGTCTTATAAGGTTAGACGGTCGATGATACGCTTCCAGTTCTATTGTCGGCGTTCATCATTTAAATTTGTGGCATAAGATTTTTGTCTCGGATGCTTTTCCTGACAGGCAACCTCAGTTTTCTGCTAAGGGCCTCGGTGGATTGCCTACCATGGCTAACGAGCACCACCTGCCCAGGTTTATTGTCAGAGTTTTCCCTCTCCTAGGTGGTTGACGATAACTTTGTATGGTCTTTACAGCTAACAGAAGCTGATTCATTCCCATTGCACAACAGTATATCAGTCTGAATACCAGATTCAATTTATATTTGTTGTATGTGGGTTTTTTTCTTCAGTTCAATGAGGCACCGCTCAGGAATTTTTTATAAAGATTCGTATCAACAACACAGTCACATCTCCTTTCCTGCCTTATGCATTACTTATCTTTGGCCATATATGTCTTCCACTAAGCTTCAGTGAGAGTGAGTGACAAAAATGAACATTGAACAAGAATGAACATTGAACAAATGAACATTGAACAAATGAAAATTGAACATTGAACAAATGAAAATTGAACAAAAATGAAAATTGAACAAAATGAAAATTGAACAAAAATGAAAATTGAACAAAAATGAAAATTGAACAAATGAAAATTGAACAAATGAAAATTGAACAAATGAAAATTGAACAAATGAAAATGAAGAAAAAATTAAATTGAAAAAAAAGAACAATTGAACAAAAATTACAATTGAACACAAATGAAAAATGAAAAAATGAAAATTGAACAAAAATTAAATTGAAAAAAAAATTACAATTGAAAAAAAATAAAAATTGAACAAAAATTACAATTGAACATAAATGAAAATTGAACAAAAATGAAGTTAACAAAAATGAAAATTGAACAAAAATGAAAACAAAAATGTTCAATTTTCAATCAACATTTCATTGTTCAATTGGTAATAATGGACGAGAGTTTCGCGGTCGTTTTCAGAGACACCGACTATTTTTTCTTGGCCTACAATAGGTGCTAATAGGTGCTTGTTCTAATGGAGATAGGTGGTTTTATTTTGCGCAAAAAAAAAAAAAAAAAAAAAAATTATGGAAAAAAAATGACAACCTAACCTTATAGGTTTTAATGAAACCTAACCTAACCATAAAGGTTTTAATGAAACCTAACCTAACCTTATAGGTTTTAATGAAACCTAACCTAACCTTAACCACAAAGTATACTTTTTTTTTTTTTTTTTTTTTTTTTTTTTTTTATATGGGTTTGCGCAAAATAAAATATCTCCATTAGAACAAGCACCTATTGTAGGCCAAGAAAAAATAGTCGGTGTCTCTGAAAACGACCGCGAAACTCGTCCATTATAACCGTTCAATTGAAGAAAACACACACCGATGATGTGAACACACCGAAACCTGGTGTTTCATAACTAGTAAAGTTCAACTCTGAGCTGAGTGTACGAAACGACTATGGTTTCATATAGACTACGAAACAACTTTTTGGTGTACGAAACAACTTGTGTACGAAGTGACTGCACCCCTATCTCTACTACATGCTGAAGCTGAAATGATAGTTCTGCATAAGGTAGTAAACGAGATATGACTGCGTTGTTAATACAAATCTTTACCTAAAGTTCTTTTACCTACCTAGTAGTGAAGCATACTTACCTTTTTCTCTAACCTCCAAGTACTTAGCCAGGACGATGGCTGCATCCCACACCACACAGCCAACATCTCCCTCCACTTCTTGATTCACCTCAACACTTCCACCGATAGACTCAAACTCTATCTCCCTGGTAAACATTTTCTTGGCACAACCAGGCATGAGGCAGTGCGATAGCCTATAGGTTAATGCGTTGACTCACAGGAACATGGGTCACCGTGATGCAGTGTTCACGGATGAGCAGTGGGGATTCATTATCAAGCCAACATCACAAGAAGTCTGTAATAGAATGTCAATAATAACAGTGGTAAAAGATACGGACCGTACCTTATCGTGTGTATTTTATTTACTTTTTGTCTCAGAGTACGGTTTTCAGCGATGTTTTAGGATTAGGATGGTAACTAAGGGTGTTTAGTTATATCATGACAAAAACATGTAAAGACCAGTGATAAATAGGTGAAATAACTTTGTTGGTGAACCGTGAAGTGAACAGAGAGAGGAGGGTCAGAAGGGTCGTAGTGATATGCGGTTAGCTATCCGTTATAAGGTGTAGAAAATATAGTGTATGTCTGGATTATTTTAATGTTTCATTTTCTTTGGCAGGAGCTGCCCCTTAAATGTCAACTTTTTTGTTTTTGTTCTGTCCTAATTTGTCAAGGTACCTGTAACGATCAGGATCGAGAGAAGAGAAGCGTCTTCAAAGGGAGGCCTTTTTGTGTTGTGGACAGCAGCCTGCAATAATATTTCATCCTATCGCAGTTTCTACATACTCACCAACACGTGTACTCTCAGCTGTGGATTGTTTCACTACCAAAGCTTTCAAGTTTTGTAACAAGTGAGTATGTCGAGTCAATGGAAGGTGCAACAAGGTTATGGGGATGTACTACCGGTACCTAGCTGATTGTGGTGCTTCACTAAATAGTCATCCATTGCTCCCCAGTACATTCTTCCCTGATGGGTCCACGATAAAGATGGACGAGGACTGCGCGGTCGTTTTCTGAGACACTTGACTAATTTTGGTAGAAATGGACGAGGACTGCGTGGTCATTTTCTGAGACACTGACTAATTTTGGTAATAATGGAAGAGTTTCACGTTCGTTTTCAGAGACACCAACTATTTTTTCTTGGCCTACAATAGGTGCTTGTTCTAATGGTGCTAGTTTTATTTTGCGCAAACAAAAAAAAAAAAAAAAAAAAAAAAAAAAAAAAAAAAAAATCTAACCTAACCTAACCTAACCTAACCTTGTTTTAATGAAACCTAACCTAACCTTACAGGTTTTAAAGAAAGCGAACCTAACCTTAACCACAATTTCCAAGAAAAAATAGTTGGTGTCTCTGAAAACGAACGTGAAACTCTCCTCCATTATAACCCTAATTTTTCCCGGCCTAAAATTGGTGGGGGTTTTTCAGATGGAGATATTTTTATTTTCCGGAAACTTGTTAAAAAGTTTTTGTTTTTATCATCACTAAATCCTAGGATTTAAGACCTACTAATCAGATAAAGCAATATAACTTTACCAGGAAATAATAGTCAGTGTCTCAGAAACCAGAAAAGTGACGGAATTATATGAAAACGAGTGTCCCCCGCTCCGTCCCGCAAGGACCAGCCCGCTCGCCAGCCGCCGATTGGTCCGCTCTGCCCCGCCCTGCCGGTCCGGGAGAATTATTACCCTAACCGAACCTTAACCTAACCTCCTAAAGGGTGGGCAGGCCTCCGGATGAGGAGGGTGTGTGTGTATGTGCCATTAGACAACTGCTAATTTCTTCAATATGTATATAAGTTTTAAAAGTTATGCAGAAGTACATTAATAGTGCACAGTATTCTGAGCAAAAGATAATATATAAAATGTAAGTGGTAACGGCGGTAGCGACCGCGCAGTTCTCCATATTTACCCAAATTTTTCCTTGCAAAAAATTGGTGCCCTTTCAGATGGAGATATTTTCATTTTCTGGAAACCCAATAAAAAGGTTTTTTATTTTGTAATTTTCATCACTAAATCACTAGGGTCGCCGTTTCCATCGATAACAATGTACCGTATATGGCTGCGTATAAGACAACCTTTTAACCTTAAAAAATAGCCACGAAAATAGGGGTCGTCTTATATGCCCAGTATAAAATGTGAACCTTAAATCCTGTGGTGTACGGGACGTTGTTAGCGCGGGTAATGATTGATGTTAGGCTTACCCCTGCCTTGGTAAAAACACAGATACTTTCTACTGAAATCGCTTACCGTAATTCACATTATTTTAATAAAATAATAAGTGTAGCTAGATGAGTAAGCTGATCAGGACGTGTAATGTAACTACATGTATATAAGTTTGAAGGTTACACGGAAGTGGATTTATAGTTAATACTGCACAGTATACTGAGCCAAAAAATATAGAGAAAACGTAAGTGGTAACGGCAGTAGCGACCGCTCAGTTTTCGGCGATTATAACTGGGCCCACCACCGAGCCAGGGTCTAGTCACTAGGGACTGAACAAGGAAGGGTAACTTGAAATTGTGATGTGGGGGGGGGAGGGGGTCTTCGTGTTTCTTTACTCCTTTCTTCTTATCTTCTCTCTTCTCTTTACTCTTTCTTGCTGTTGAGATATTCTGAGGGGGATTCCTGAAGAGGCAGTCTTGCTCAAGGGGGCGTACCATGCCCTGTCGACAGAGACTTGCATAGTGGCCGTAAGATGGAGCCAGGTGATGCTTCCATGAGTAATGCTAGATCCGACAGAGGCTTCACTTTGCCCTGGGCCACAATTACCTTTTGAAATCCCGTCAGTATGTCCTTCCAACAGACATAGGACTCGGGCTGCTAATTCATAATTCGGAAATAAATAATTTCCTTTTTCCATTCCCTGCACCGGATTCGAACCCATGCTGCACCAGATTTTGCACCATACACGGGCGCATTAACCATTTCTGTCAATTGGAACGTTCCACTTGAGCGAGTGGTTCTGATGTATTTATGTTCATTACAAAATATGAGTTAAGGGCAGGGATGTCAATTTTCCGCGGATTCGCAGATTTCTGAGTATTTTATTGCCAGCTGGGTCATTTCTGTGAATCGTGTAGATTTGGGTTAAAAATTTTGATGGGGGGTGTACATAGTTGCCTAGCCCACAGCCGAACCTGACCCTGGCCACTGATCCAGCACAGACCATAACACATTTTTTGGCTGCCTAGCGGGAAGTTAATACTAGGCTGCCGATATCTCTTGACTCCACTGCTACAAGTTTGCTCAGGAGGCAGTATGTTGGGGGTGGAATACAGCAGCCCACAGCCAGTATGTTGGGGGTGGATTACAGCAGCTACAGCCAGGTGAGATAGCTCTGGTGATCCAGGGGTCTGGTATCGATTGGCCTCACTGTGTCAAGTTTGCAGGCTCCAGGCCTGGAGAGTTCAATGCAGGGATGCCACAGCAGGAGGCAAGCCAGATTGGCCAGAGGGTATATACTCAATATAGTATGGCCAGAGATATATACATATACACAAATTGTGGACACAAAAACAGACAAAATTGAGACCAGAAATTATTATAGATATAACCAAGGACCTCTCAGAAGCTCTCTCAGAGCATGAAATTTACAAAAAATCACTGGGGGCTTACAGCGCCCCCCGAACTCCCAGCTGGGAGGTTCCCTCGCTACGGTCGGTCAGCCTCGCTGCGCTCGGATGAGTTGGTCGCCCTATTATTTTATTTCAGAGTTTTTTTTCTTTTTTTGTTGACATCCCTGTAAGGGTTAGGATTAGTTTTATCAACCCTGTTTTATCAACCCTGTGATGCATTTAAATATGAGTTAAGGGTTAGGATTAGTTTTATCAACCCTGTGATGCATTTAAATATGAGTTAAGGGTTAGGAGTAGTTGTGTCAACCCTGTGATGCATTTTAATTATTTTTAATTTATGACTGGATTTTTTGTTAATTTTTATCTTTTCCTTGGCCAGTCCTTAGTGATGTAAAAAAACCCATTGTTTCTGTTAGGATATGTTTAGGTTTGAACAGCAAAACAAATTACAGACCTTGCTAATGATGTATGATGACTTTCAATGTAGTTAGTGATCTGCAGCCACATAACCCATATTGTTGTGGCTCTAAGAAATGTATTATTCATTATTCATCATTATCCATCGATCTATACGCTGACCTATGTCTATGTTGACTATGATATTTTGATATTACTGTAAGTTACTTAATTAATAGTATACCATTGTGATTTATGGGTTAGAAGTTTAGAACTTAGAAATAAGTACCCAAGAGTAACTTCACAATTAGTAAAACTCATTTGAATATCATGAACTACTTATCTAAAGAGATTTCTCCATTTCTCTACAGTACATACCTATATTTAACGTCAATGGAACTTTGACAGTTCAGAGTGTGCAGTTATTTCTGTTTGCTTGGTCTGCAACCATTTCATTATGTAGTCAAATTTACTGTATTCCAATCAATACTTTAAAAAAATATTTATTTATCTGGTTGAAAGTCTAATTTTGCTTAATTTTTCTAGATTCTTGAATGGAATTTGCTGACTTTGATGATGACCTCTTTGAGGAAAAACCTGCCCGGTGCAATGTGGCTGAGGATTACCAAGCTCGGATGTGTGAGGCAGGATGGTTCATGCGGGTAAAGCCAGGTCAGCTGGTCTCTCAGGAAGATGAATTCGGTGCTCAGAAGTTTGCTGCTGATTATCTTTTCCTCAGTAAGTCATATGATGCTGCTGCAGCTAAGTATGAAGATATATTAAGTAGTTTACCTGAGAGCAACACCACCAGTAAAAGAGAGTGTCAAGAGAATTTGGTTAGATGCCATATAAAGTTAGGAATCCCAGACAAGGCAGTGGTGCATGCAGAGAAGTTACATTCATCATCCAGAACTTTTGATCAGTTTACTGTGAGTTACTCTGTACTTTTAGATGTTTACCTGGCAGCAGGCAGACATAATGATGCTCTCACAGCAGCCCAAAACCTAGTATCACGTCACCCTGACAATAATCACCTGTGGATGAAACTTGCTTATGTATATGCTTTGTTAAGAAAAGTAACCCTTCCCAATGTCAGGGAGTTGATACATGCACACTGTCCTGCATCTGTGATCACCGCCGGTTGTATCAACCCAGTATCAGCATCAGAGGCACCTCAACTTCAGAAAAATTCACCAGACTACTTACATAATATTCACGAGGGTGGATTGCGCCAGTGCCATGAAGAAGTAAAAAATACTAAAAGAGATGTACTGATTGTGGCTGCCTGTCTTCAGCGAGCGTATTATAACTTAGTGAAGACTGAGGGCACTGCTGTGGGGTTTGCTGTGCCACATACCAGAACATTGAAAGAGAAATTACTTGGGGACCTAAAGCTGTTGTTAGATGAATGCTCATTGAAAGAACTGAGAAAAAATGTTCATCATAATGATAAAGTGGAAATGACCTCATGTCCCTCAGAGTCAGATCCTAATCGTGAAGAAAGTATGAAGGGCAGAACTAAGGATGAAAATAGGGAAGTATGTGTTTCCAAAGAAAATTTTGAAGAAATGTGGTTCAAGTGGATTTTATAGATTAAGTTTATTATTGTTCACCCACTTTACAAATATAATGAGTCAATGCATTGATTTACATTGTTTTTAGCTTACACCTCAAACGTGATGAGTTGTGATGGTTTTGGGCAGTGTGAACATTACATTGACACAGTTCTTGCCATTTGCCATACATCTAACCGTTAAGTTATGGCAGGTCCATGCTCCCTTAGTGGTCCAAGGGTTGGCCATAAATGTGAACTTGGCAGCACTAGGTACATCTCTTTTGGGAGTGCCAAGCCAGAAATTTTTGTGTTGAGAGACATTCTCGTTGATCTAAGTGACAAGGAAATTGTCAAGAGGTTTTGCCTGAACCATGCAGCCTTTAATTCAGTTAGTCTCTGATTTTGTGAGACCTTGAAATATATACCTCGCCCCATCCCCACTGAGCCAATCATACAGTATCCTCCCGAGTTTCGCGCTTGCATTCTTCCGAAGACAGAAAACTTCGCTAAACTCGAGGATCGCGAAACTCGGGTATTGAAAAACACAGAAAAAATGCTTATTTATTCCAGTGCGAGGAGTAGTACCATTTTTCCGGTTCATAGGACTAACCTTTTCCCAAAAATTTACCCTGAAAAATACTCATGCGTCTTCCAAGACTAATGTTGTAGTACTTCCTCAGTACTCATTACCTCAGTACTTACCTGTTACAAGTATTTCAAATACCATAAGACATTCAAATCAACTAATCTGTCCTCAGTCTCCTCATGCTGTTATGCTTACGTTCCACGTCTGAGGCTCGGCAGATTGCCGTCAATAGCGCCATCTATCGTCTGCTAATGTTGATGTATCATTTACCATCAGGCTGTCACACACGTATCACAAGCTCTTTTCAGCCCTGGAAATTATCACCCATGGCGAATTCATCAAAACTATTTACTAGTAATATCGCATACAAGCTAAAAATTGTATGATACGCCAAAGAACATGGGAACAGAACAACAGAAAGACACTTCGGTGGGAGAGACACCCGCGGTCCCGCTGGGATAGGCGGTGGCCGAGTGGTTAGCGTCTTGGAGTGGTGAGCTCAATGTCTAGAGTTTGAATCCTGCCGGTGCAACTCTTTGGGTACTCCGTAGTGTAGGGGTAGCACGCTCGGCTTACAACCGAGAAGTCCCGGGTCCGATCCCCGGACAGAGCAGAAATAGATGGGCTGTTTCCTTTAAAAAACCTGAGCCCCTACCCACCCAGCAGTGAATGGGTACCGGGTGTTAGCATGGGGTTTGTGACCCGCCTGCCGGGTTGGCTTCGGCCAACACTAGAAGAGAGGAGAGGAGGAGGAGGAGAGGAGAGGAGAGGACCGGACCTATACGAAGCGATACTAAGGGGTAGAGGTCACAAGAAGAAGAAGAAGCCAACCGAGAAAATCTGTTTATTTTTATATTTTTTTCAAAAAAAATTCTTTACAAAATCAGGGTGCATCTTCCAAGATGCAGCATCTTATAAGCCGTAAAATCCGGCTATTTGATGTATTCGAGAGGCAGGTCTGGCAACCTGGTCTAAGGCAGCACGCGTGACACCAACAGTAGGAAGACGTGTCCCGTACGTCTCTTAGGGGAGGCGGTAGCAGAGTGGTTAGCGTCTCTTGAGTGGCATTCTCGATGAACCGAGTTCGATCCTTGATGAGGGCTGTAAAATCCACTTAAAATCTTTCTCTGCACCGTCGAGTGGCCTAAGAACACCCACATGCTGCCCATTAACTCTACCTTCGATTGTGAGTGCATCGGAGGACACAGGGGGGCGGCATGAGCCTCCAATCACAGGCGTCACTATAACAATCCTGCCTGCGCCACCACGTGCGAGGGCCAACCATCACCGATTCACAGCCCTCGAGTGAATCTCCAGGGCCTGCCATCCCACCCTTGGAGGTTACTGCCTAGCCCTAACGGCACTATAGACACAAATGTAAAAAAAAGAGAATTAAAAAAAGTGTATGAAGCAACGTGAAACTCTGGGAGATAATCGCGAAAGTCGGGATGATAAGAATTTAGGATTCTGCGCGAAACTCGGATGGCGTGAAACTCGGGAGGGTAGTGTAGTTTGTGAACAGCCCCACCTACCTGTCACCTGGCTGTGATGATAATGCAGGCCTGTCACCATGGCTACAGCGACCTCGTGCATGCAAGATTACTTCACCTTTACACACACACACACTCTCTCTCTCTCTCTAACAACCTCTTCTGCTGGTATGCTCCATTCAGTAAAGGTACGGTTCTGGTTTTACAATTCTTTTCTTAATTTGTCTTTTTTTCAGGAATTATATACTATATTGTAAGAATTAGATTGCATAACTTTTTGTTTCAAAATGTAAATATTTTTACTAGAAAATCTTTTTCTGCGGTAACTGTTAAAGTCCCAGAACCAATTATTTTTAATTAGTACATATACAGGGAGGTCCCGAAGATACGAGCAGTTAGGTTCCACCTGGCATACTCGTAAAGAAAGTGAAATCTCGTATAACGAAACACATAACTAATGGTAAAATATAGGTTTGGTTCCAGGACCCCATCAATTAAAAGGGGAAAAAAAAAAAGAAGAAAAAAAAAAAGTTTTTCAAGCTAAAATAAACTATAGCAAACACAGCAAACTCTCAAATATAGGGCTCTATATACCACACCACCACACAAAACACAGTGAATTAAGAGTGTGACAGCACAGTAGGACAGAGCACAAATAAGTCACAATAAGCACATTAAGTAAACCAGCAAATCACTAAAATTGACTCACAAGGCACATACATACAAGTAATAAAGACGTTGTATGTACTCGTGGGGACGCCGCGTGATACACTAGACTCGAGAGGGTACGGTAGGTAAGGGACAAGGGAGGGGTGCGCAGACCTCTTCCACTGCCCACAAACTCGTCTCTGCGCATCTGAATCATTGTACATCGTCCAGGGTTGTGAATTTTTGTAGGCCACATTGTCGTACCGAGCCACCAGAATTATCATATTTTCAGATTGATTATAATTATCGTACAACCTTAGGTAAAATCATAGTCAGTAAATGACTTTATAATTTTAGTAAATAACTTGTAATTTACTTTAGTAAATAACTTGGTAATTTTACTCACCCCAGTTTGAATGTCGTAGCATTGGATTTTCGTTCTCGTATATTGAAAATAGACCCTAATTTACACCTCTCGTATCATCGGATTCTCGTATAACGGGACCTCCCTGTACATGTATTTCAATAGGAAATGTCTCTGGTTTTCAAAAATTTTGGTTCGTGACCCACTCTTTGGACCCCATTAATGATGAAAACCAAAGTTTCTCTGTATAGGTTCACTATACAAGTTCCACTTTCCTAATACTTTCCTAAATACTTTAGAGTTAAAAAGATAATGGCAAGATAGAAATGGCAGAAATAATAAGAAGAATGGGATGGGAAGTCAATATAATGAAGATAATAGAAGACAGACAAAGAAGGTGGCTGGGAAATGTAGAAAGGACGTTGGAAGAAAGAACACGAGGAGATCGATGTACTATGGAGAGATTGCAAGAACAAGACTGAGGGGAAAACTGAGAATCATTTGGAGGAAGTCAGTAAAGGAGGCAGCTGGGAGGATACTTTGGCAGGAACACACACAGCTGACAAGAGAGAAAGGAAATCCAGGAGAGCACTCTAAAGAGACCCAACCTGGTATCTGTCGGACGGAAATTTAGTCAAGTAAGTGAAATAATAGTAATACTGTATATGTTTATGATTATAGCTGGAGGTATAGTGGTCCCTCACGTTTGGCGATTTAATTAGTCTAGCCAAATCCACGCCAAAAGTTAATTTCACCAAACGCGAATAGAACTTTCAATGGAAAAATTATCCATTAGTCTTTGACGAGGCCCAAGTTCACCCTTTTTACCTTCATTTTCTTACTTTAACTGCTTAAAAGCAAAGACATTATGCATGAAACATTAACAGAAATACAAAAGACATTAGATAATAGATAGTAGATGTTATTTACCATGATATATTTAGAGTTAGGCCTGGTGAGACGAGTGAGTGTGGTGGTTGTGGCTGTTTGTTTACCTTTCCTCCACTCGTTTCTCTGCTTTTTGGCCCTTGTCCTTATCGTCACCTGGCTTTCTCTAACCACCACCACCACCAGTACTTGTAGATGCCATAGTCTTAGCACGAAACACCAAAGGTACTGTCACTTGGAGCAAAAAACAGCACAGTCGTCAAGATAGCTGCCGGGAAGATAACAAACACCAAGATGGACGCTTGCGGGCGGTGCATTCTGGGCCGACGTCATTCCGTGACGTCAGGGCGCGTCTCACCAAAAGTGAATTTGAAGCGCCAAATTCGGGTTCTGGTACCATATCCAACCTATCACCAATACTGGTTGCCCATCACTAATCCGGGACCCTAGGACTGCCGGATTTTCGAAATTTCCGGATTATTGATGTTTTGTTCCCTGACTCTATATATGCTGTATATATTGTTTTTTATGTCTGTTTTTTATATCAGACTGTTGAAAGCCCAATGCCGTACATTTCACAAACATTTCGCACAGACACACCACTATCAAGTTTTTTTAACAGTTCAACTTTCTCTGCGATCGACAAAGAGCGATGTTTGCATTTTACGCCACTTTTATTCGCCAAATCCATGATGGGGCTATACAGCAGCAGATTTTAACAATTACGGCAAATAAATGAGAAGGAATGCCTGTTTGCTGTCGGAAGCGTGAACATACAGCTGATTCTGGGTACAGCGCCATCAAAACAAACGGCGCCTCCCGAAAACAGTGGCGCGCCAACCCGGGAAATTTGAAACTGCGCTCCGAAATTCATGCCGGAACACTGATGGAACCGGAATATTGATTGCCGGATTAGTGATGGTCAACCTGTACTGTGTTTCGCCAAGCTGAAACTCGCCAAACGCAGGGACCACTGTATTGGGGGACGAGTATAGGTTGCATAGTACGTAACCCGCTGAGTGCCAACCAATTTTAGCCCTAGTGCAAGCCATTTTTCGTTTTCATTTTCTTCTTCCTGAAAATCTACCGTATTTGCCGGCACATAAGACGCACCTCCGCATAAGATGCACTCCTATTTTACATAAATATTTAGAGAAAAAAAAATTTGTAGTGTTTTGAGGACATTTATTTTTTGTAAATTTACTAAAAGTTATTAAAAAAAAAGGTTGTGTAAGGGAAAACAAATGATTTTGAGCATGTACCCAAATACAATATTCACAGTGCAGGGAATGTGAATGAAAAATTATAGTAGTTAAAATATAAAGAGAATGACAGTGTAGGGTAACAAAAATCGGTCATCATTTATTGCAGGATGCTCCACGAATTGATACTCTAATAATTTTCTACCTATGACATTTAGCTTAGATTTAAAGTTGTAAGTATGTCGCTGTTGCTTTTCTGGTATGTGTTTAGACTTTGTGGAAAATTTGCAAAGATAATGGTATTGTTTCGGTGGTGGGCTTTCAAAAGTCCTAGGATTCTTACCTCCATTATCGTGTATCTTTCTTCATTCTGAGTATTTAGAGCCCCATTTCTAGTGGTGCAATTGAATAATAATCGCATTACATGTACTAACGAAAATCTACCGTTATTTCAACCAGAAAGTTAAGTTAGGTTAAACCAGTTTAGGTTACATTAGGTTAGAGGTGGGGTTTGGTTTAGTAACAGAAGATATAGAGATAAAACGAAAATGATCAATACTATGGCAATGTTTGTGGGGCGGGCACCCCCCCCCCTCCCCACATGTAAACAAACATTGGTTTTTGAGAAAAACGAGAGCCAGATGAATTAAAAACAAAACTATTCAGGAAACTAAGTTTCTGCCTCGAAATCTGTGGTTGCCTAATAAGAAAAATTTACCCAGATATTAAGGTAAACTAAGGTAACCATCTCAACCTTTTTGTTATTGTTGAAGGGCACCGATGTCAGGATCAAAGATATCCCCATGGTTTACACCTGTGAATCTATTACAGTCACGAGGGTTGATTAGTCTTCCTTAGGAAGGTACAGGTGAAGGCATGATGGTATGGTGTGATTCGGCCTTGAGGCGGATGAAGTTGTGGCGCCGTGATGGGTCTTGGTCTTTCTGTGATGTGTGGAAGGCTTCCGTGCCGTCTACAGGTGCAGACTTTTTACTAGCATTCTTTCCAGTTACAGTTTACAATTTCCTTATCCATAGAGACACAGGGGTGAGGATTGAGGGATCGAGGTGGTATAAAGGCCTACCCTGTCTCGCATCCATTTACAGTGGAGAGCGGCAGCGGGACTGCGGGAGGGGGGTGATGTTTACATCTGACAGCCATCTTGGCAGCAGAAACTGCGACCTTGTTGCCCCACCTCTTGTATTCTCTTAAACTCCAAATTTTTCTTGGTATTATGCATTACTGTTGATATTATTAGTAAAGCAATTACAAATTTGTGTTCAGTGGTCTAATGCTCAACACAGATCACTCGAGACCCCCTTAGTAATACACCACCGGCGATTCTGCATTCTCTGCCCGACCTCTCATTAGTAATATGGCCGCATTAGACGCAGGGTGAATTTTGCATTCCCTTTCTTGGAAAAAAGCGGCGTCTTTTCTTATGCGCCGGCAAATACGGTATATATGTTACAAAAATAATGAGAGTACAGTAAACCCTTCCTAATTCGAACTAGGTAGTATAATTATAAATTCTGATAATTCAACCTGTTTCAGGCCCAGTTCGAATTTTTCAACAACTTTCAATAATCCGAACTGGTTTGAATTATCCGGGCCTTACAAGTGAGAGTCCAACCTCTACCATGCAGGCCTCAGCTGCCTCAGTCTTTCGCGCACTTTCCTCCTGGCAACATCTCCCTGCAGCGTACTCGCTCATACAACCACGTGTTCTTTTGTTGCCTTTCTAGCCTTGAAGTGGATTATTTTGATGCTCGAGTGCTCAGTGTACTGAGTGTACTGCATTTTAAGACCAGTATCAGCCATGTTTTGGTGAGTACAGGTACTACAATATGTGCAGTTTTGGCATGTTTTAGTGAGTTCTTATTGTGTGGAGGGGCTAGAGGTAACTATTGGATAATTCAGACTTTTGGCTAATTCGACCCAGGTCTCCCCCAATTAGTTCAAATTAGAGAGGGTTTACTTTACACATTAAACTTGCTTACCTTGATGACTTTTGGTCGAAAAAGCCCTTCAGAGATTGGCGACGACGAGCAAAATCTTGGGCGTCGGGACCGTAGACTTTTCTCTTCCCAATCGGCGTTGAAGAGAGCAATTGCAACGTGCTCCCGCAGCCTCCCGGGCTTCACACAGGGATCAGACTGTGGTTTTAGGGAGTTTTTACTGCACTATGTACGTGCTTTTGATTCCGGGTGCTTACGTACACGTACATACTTAGGCGCAATGTGTACGTGATAATAATTCTAAGACATATTTTGAGACTAAGTAAACACTTAACTTTTACATTTTACATCATCACTTATATTATATATATACAAGGAAAGATTTGTAAACATATATAATTGGCGCCAGCCTAGAATAATCAATCATTGGAGACTGGGAGACTCTTGGTTCATATTTGCCTCTCTCAATGAGAAAGTGAAGTATTTCTCTATTCTCATTACCATTCTAGAAGTTTAAAAGATATAAAAACCTCAATATGCATAATTACATAGGTTTTACTGTATGTAAAAAAATTACAGCTAAATATTTTTTACATATATATCTTGCAATATATAGAAGTAATAAAAGTGTTTACATAGTATTTGACAGTTTTGATCTAGTCAGCCACTAAGCTCAGCTGATCATACTGATACAAACAACTTGCCTAGAGCAAAATAAGTATGTAGTGACAGCTGTGTATCTTTCTCATTGTTCAATATTGCTTACTAATTTCATTTGATGTTTCCTGTTCTTGGAAATGATAATGGCTGGTTCAAGTGTGTTTCTATCAGATGATTGCAGTAAATGGGCAATAAATGGAGAAAGAGACTTTAAAGCTGATCCATAGATAACAGTAGAACTGGATGTGACACTCCGCCGCCATGCACAGTGCACACTGCAGTACTGGCCCCATGGCCAGTCTGCTGGCCCATTCACTTGCTGCATATGACTTATCATATAGACTGGTTTATCAGTATATATGATATACTGTTATCTTCGTAAATGTTTGTTCTATAATATTATCAAATAAAAAACAGTAAAACGCTCAAAGAAATGCCATTATGAGACTCCGAAGAAATATGCATGAACTTAATATTTACTTCAACTCTTCGCCATTTAAAACTTTGCAGGTCAACTTTTATGATGAAGGGTATCAATAGAAGCGCATTTTTATTAGCTTTCCATTAATGTATTTCGTTTTCTGATAAATGAATTAGAACCATGCATAAATTAGCGTTAAATAAATAAATAAAATCATCAATCAGGTAATTTTCCCGATTGATGGTTATTTATTTAGTTAACACTAATTTATACATGGTGCTAATTCATTTATCAGAAAACTAAATATAAGTAAATAAATAACCTCATCAATCGGGAAAATTACCCGATTGATTTTATTCATTTAGTTAACGCTAATTTATGCATGGTTCTAATTAATTTATCAGAAAACGAAATACACCAATGGAAAGCTAATAAAATTGTGCTTCTATTGATACCCTTCATGATAAAAGTTGACTCGCAAAGTTTTAAATGTCGAAGAGTTGAAGTAAATATTGAGTTCATGCATATTTCTTCATAGTCTCGTAATGGCATTTTTTTAGAGCGTTTTTCTGTTTTTTATTTGATAATATTATATAACAAACATTTACGAAGATAACAGTATATCATATAAACTGATAAACCAGTCTATATGATAGTCATATGCAGCAAGTGAATGGGCCAGCAGACTGGCCATGGGGCCAGTACTGCAGCGTCCAGCGCGCGTAGTTGTGGAGTGTCACATACAGTTCTACTGTTATCTATGGCTGATCATATGGAGAGACCACTTAAATATAACAACTCGGTTATGATGCCACATCAGAAACTTTAGGCGAGTGGGAGATCGGATACTTCTACTTATCCCGACCATTACTGTAATGCTTGAAGTTGCCAAAGTAAGAACATCCTTAATTGAGTGGTTGTCATGGCTACTCAAGATACCTAACTTCTTTTATACTGATCACTTGTAACCTTCCTATATACAGTAGCCTCATACCCGTCAGACAATCCAGTTATCATTGTACAGTATGATTCAATTTTACAAGCTTTTGTAAAACTAATTCTTTATGAGAAACATGACATTGCATCTTAATTTTCTGTATGAGCAGTAATTGTTTAATGTTAAGAATATTCCCATAGCGATACTTGCATGTAAATTTTCCATCAATTTAGTGCCTGTGTAGCTTATTATTTCATAAAACATTTTCCTAATACAGTAGAATTCCTCTAACTTGAGACTATGAGGTGTAATGCTGCCAGAGTTATCAGGTTTGACAGGTTGTCCAAATTATAGGAAATAAATTTACAATATGTGGGATGCGAGGGAAGGTGGTGCTGCAGGGTGTCTTGTGTGGCCCTGCCTCACCAGGGTGGCGGGACAGTCACTTGCTCCCTCATATTGCAATCTTCTGTTGCTTTTGCCTCTAGCTCGGTTTCTGAGAATGATCTTAGTGTGGTCTAGGCATCTCTCAAGAATAATAATTATGACAAGTGTTTGGGGGAAGAAAAAGCAGTGATAATCAGAAACTAAGACGGTGACCACTTGGTGGCAAAGTGCTTTCTTAAGATAAACGTGGTACACTGAGAGAGCGTGTTACACCACCTATATGTGTTTCGTGTGTCACTTGAGTTACCAAGTGATAAAATGGTACTGTGTACTACTTAGGGCATTGTAAACGGCCATGGTACAAGGGATTCAAGTTTGAAATTTAGTTGGATACAGATGCCATTAAAATCATTGGAAATGTTAACTGCCGCGCTGGTCCTCGTGTGGCTGTCAGAGTTGCTCACCTGAGGTATCATATCATATGGACATGTCAGAGATTTAAGAAATTTGTCCGTCAAGATTATTTGTCCGGGGAATGCGAGGTAGAGTCCAAGGGGTCCAGTTAGAAAGGTTCTACTGTATGCCTGTCCTTGTTAGAAAAGTAAATGTGTAATCTGTGATGTGTCCAATCATGTAGATGTTAAATGGGGGGATAGGGGGTTGATATGACTATGAAGGGCGAAATCACCCCTAAAGTCACTGAAGGTGGTGTCTTGAGAAACAAGCGGGGCTTCTATAAGAAACTAACTAACTTATCTCTCTACGTACACCTCACTTTGGCACCAGGCACAGTTCATCACTTTTATACTTACCATTTCTGACCACTGGTCACTCTAAAAACAGTAGATAACATTTGAATCATCTTTTATAATGCTCATCAATGCGTATCTGTCCTATGTATGTACGTAGCTGCGGTATGGATCATACGAAGTGATTTCCATCACTGCTCGCGTGATCCATGCTAAAGCTACATACTTACAGGAAGGAGATGGTGGCAGAGTGGTTAGCGCCTGCAAGGGGCGAGCTCAGTGTTCAGAGTTTAAGCTCAATGAAATGTATTTCCCTGTGGGTAAAACTGCATCTATATATGCATAATGTTACCATCATTGAATTATCCTAGTGACTCTAACCACTTCCTCATAGAACAATTGGGCAAAGATAAAATTATGATCATGAGTTGCCATAATGAGGATCTCAGCATGTGAAGTAGATTCAGATGATCTATTATGATCTCTAAGAATTTTCATTAATTTTAAGTCTTAACTGGAAACATCAATTTTCTAAATTACAATTTCATTATAAGAGTTATATAAAACAGCCTATTTCAACCTGCTATAGTGTTTGCTAGATCCTGACTCACTGGTCCCCAAAGTACATTGAAATCAATATTGAAAGAGCCAAGTTTTGGAAGCATTGATTATGAATATGTGACTGGCTTATTAACTCAGAAAACTTACAACATTTACTTTTGATATACACTTTATCATGAGGGGTGACTACACAGATGGACCTAAGTTATAAAGCATATCAAGGAAGTTGTAGTAGAAGTATATAATTATTTACATCACAATGGTACCACATTGCTATATAAATACCTGACTCATCCTCATTACCTGTAACACTTTGTTTTGAGATAAAACCTTGCATTGATCCTTCACAATGGCATTATTTCAGCTACAATTTAAGACTACAGTGTAAAATACACTATATTTTTACCCTGAAGTATTAAGTCTTCATAAAGAGGTGATAATAGTAGTAGATTTTATTACAACAACTGCAAGGAAATATATGAACTACACGATATGAAAAGGGCAATGTACAGCTTAAATAAATTTAAAAAAACTTAAGAGCTAGGATTTTTATCAAGTTTGTTTGAAGAATTGATCATTTAGAAGAAGAATCCATTATCACAAAGGTTAATTCATTTTATAAAATCTTACATCTAATTGCACACCTTGAGAATGTCATTTACAATATTGCAAGTAGCTAAAAATTAACTAGTTTTCGGCAAATGATCTCAACCTTGATATTCTGTAAATTTTTACAAGTGGCCATATAAGCCTATAATATTTAGTGTGAGCAGGGGGTGGGGGGGTAGTGGCCATGTGGTGTTCATTCATCGGCAATATCCATAAAACTGATTAGGATTTCGCTGAAAGACGGCCTCAACTCTGCTGCTGCAGTCCAACATTGTTGCATAATCTGGAGAAAACAACAATTTAAAATTTTCCAAACACCGAAATCTTTAAAAAACTCTTAATTGTTCTCAATTTTTTAATATTAATTACGAAAATGTTCCTAAAATGAAAAAAAAGGTAGTGATTAGATGTTCCACCTCCCATCTCTTGCTGCTGCTACAAATTTACTCCTTAATCCAGCATGAAAACGTTATCAATCATTCGTTCAACAAAAATTTGATGATGCAAGTTTTGGTGATACCTGCCTGCTTATTCTTATATTTTTTTGTGCCTATGCCACCTTTGAATCCTTAGATAAAGCATTATCCTTCTATTGTGGTCTGTATGTGTGTCTAGCCTTGTTAAAAAATAATACACCTATGCCCCGTTTAACCCACAAGGTATGTTCCTGGAAAATTGTATGTCAAGGGAAAAATGCCTTATAAGAATCTGATGTTCCCATTGATTCCTTAGAATTTAATATCTACAAATTTTTCAGGCGTTAAACTAATTTTGGTACACATGTTTTTATGAATAACTTTGAATTTTGGTATAGTGAGGTAGCATTAATTACAAAGTATAGGTGTACATGTAAAGAGTAGAAATCTAGACAACGCTGCATTTCTTGGTGTAGAAGTTACATGGTAATAAGAATGTAAAATTAACAGTGAAACAGTGTGCGGCAGTCTTCTCTCTCTCTCTCAATTAACTGTGCTGTTATGGCGTCTCAGAAGCTCTCGACACAATTAAAGTAATCGTCCAGACCCATTTTTTCTTTGCATAATTATGTTGAATGTACATTCAAAATACCTAATCCACAAAAAAATATTAATTTCCACGCCTTATTTCCCTAAAAATATGACTTTTGTAAAAAGCGCTGGAAAAACATCAGCCCCGTTCCAGCCGTGGCACGAAACTTGCTGATGCCGTCACGGGAGGGCGACAATCTGCATCACACAGCTTGCCTCTCCCCCGGCGCATACACCTCCACACATTTATCGTGGCCGTATAGCTCGAAAATGGGTGATAAGCTCTCTGAAAAAGCACAGCTTTCTTGCTGCACCCATAAAGGATGCCAGTATATGTCATATCGCAAAAATAATATATCGGATAGAAACACCCAAAATTCTTCAAGCACTATATTTATTTCCAATTTTCCGTATTTGTATTACCGCAGGGTTGGGAGGCCACCAAGAAGCCGTGGTGCGTCGTCTGCTAGTTGTCAGGAGCGTTTGGAAGCTCGGGGAATTTACAGATTTTGATTGCGGATTATTTAAAAACGGGTGACTGGATGTAAAAAGTGACAACATATTGTTGATATACTCGATAATGGCTATGATTTGACTGCATTAAATCAGGAATGATGAAATTGGTCTGGACGATTACTTTAATGTATTTTCTGTTGCATGTCATAGAGCTTCTGCTAGTCTCTGACCAATTCTATCAACTCGTCACTCACGAGTGCTTAACGATTACTGCCTGAACCAGTGACAGGTTGTAAAATCTTAGCAGTGGAGTTAGGCTACTTCCATGTCACATTCGTCAACCATTTCTTTCATACGCCTGTGATCTGCACGAGTGATTATATAATCAGTCATATGAAAGAAGAATGATACACTTAACATTAAGTGTAATAGACCTATTGATTATATTTTCAAATAATTTTCGTAGGAAACCAGTACCGAGATTAATCATCTAAAGTTAATCAACCCATAAGCATCTGATACCAAGAGTCTAGAACAGCTTATTTTTCATTGTAAATACCAGCCAGAATTGTCTCTCCCCGGCTAGGAATGTACACCCCCCCCCCCCCCGCATCCTCTTGGATCTTACTGATCTCTCCGTTGTGAGCTGAATGAGCTAGTGATAATTGGGCCGCTTGACCATGATCTTACAATTAGCAGGTATGTTTTATGGGCTTCAGGTTATGTAATCGTGAATTATCAAAGGACACTGGCATGAATACCTTTTATAGGCTAATGCTAGAAAAATAATTTGGGGAATAAAATAAATGAATAAATAAAATACTTACACTATACACATAATCTGGGCAGTACCGAGGCTGGTCCAGAACACGTCCACTCTGCACCATCTCAACCACTTCAGGGTTCCTCATCCTTCCATATGGCATCTTCCCACACGTGTACACTTCCCACATCAACACTCCAAATGCCCACACATCAGATTTTGAGGAGAATCTCATAAAGTTGAGCACTTCAGGAGCAGCCCATTTTATGGGGAACTTTGCACCGCCGGAGCTGTTATACTCGTCATCAACAACATACCTAAGGGAAAGGATGCAGGTTAACAATGTTTATTCGTGGTAGCATTTGTACACACCGTGACGAAGCCATGGAAAATTACATACACAAGTAAGATTTGCGGCACTTTAATGTATTAGTGCATGGGGAGGATATAATAATTAAGTTAAAGAATACAGCGAGAAATGGCCAGTAAATCAAAATGTTTTGAGGATTATGTGGAAGGGTTTCACTCAAATTTTCTTATAACTAATGTAGAGTATCAAATATTACTGTATTCTGACTATTGATTATGCTGAACACCAACAAAGTATGTCAATGTGATCAGTGCACGAGTGACATTATTGAATTCAGAATATTATGTTATTTATATTCTTTTTATTGAAGAAAAGGAAGGTTTCTTCCTAGGCTCGTAGGAAGAAACCAGTAACCATAACCATGAAGCGAAGCTTAATACAAGAGTATACAGATTTTGCTTCTTTGTATACATTTTAGTGATGAATATGGAGCCTAAATGTGCTGTACATTCAAGATGTATAGGGTGTAAGATGTATTTGCTTACCTTGCAAGACCAAAGTCTCCTACTTTGATTACGGAATTTGCTCCTACCAGGCAATTTCTTGCTGCTAGATCACGGTGAATAAATTTCTTCTTTTCTAAAAAATCCATACCAGAGCACACCTGAAGGACGACAGAACATTACTGGATTGAAACTCATTTAGTCTTTTATGTAAGAGAGAGGACAGGGTGGTGGAATATGCAAAAGAATGCAAGGAGAGAAAAGAAAATGATTATGGGCGCTGGAAGATTGGAGATACAGAAACAAAGGAAGTTAAAATTTGATTTATAAATTAATAGTCGAGTGCATAATAAATACATGGTTACTCGGCATTTATCAGTGTTTATATGGGTTGTGGTGGCTTGCCAAGCCACATAATCACAGGGGTCTCACGAGTTCTGTTTGCTTTCTTCTGGAAAATATATACGGAACTGCTGAATCACATACTAACTTGCATAATATGTTTACAAGTCAGAGTGTAAATTTTGGCAGTCATGGTAGTCCCCCTTTTTTGCTTTTACATGCCTCGCAATGCCTTGTCTCAACATTTGTCCAATTTTCAAGAGTCCTGCAATATTACTTTTTTTCTTATTTAAGAAAGAAAGAAAAAAAACAGATTAACTAGTACTGTCATGGATGATTCTATGAAATATTGCCTACACATAAGGGCAAACGTAACGGTTAGGTAGACGATGGTGAGCAACCAGCTATGATGAAGCAGATGAAGTCCTGCCGTTATATGCGACAGGACTCTATCTAGCTGGTGCTCTACCTAAGAAAGAGTGTGTTACTACAGCTGAGTAATAAAAAGATTTTGAGATAGACCTCTGCTTTAAGGGTTAAAGGCATCATCACGGTACTTTTGGGGGAGGTGGTGGCCGAATGGTTAGCGTTCGGAAGGGGTGAGCTCGAGGTCGCGAGTTCGAGTCCCGAGACCAACTGATCTGTGGTTGACGTCATGGCATTGCGAGGCATGTAAAAGCAAAAAATTTAGTGTACATCATTTAGTGTATACAAATACATCATTTAGTGTATTACCTAGCAATTATAATCATAATAGTAACAAAGTAATGACATACTTGCGAACACATGTCCAAGACAGCGTTGTTGTTTAGAAGGGTTCTCTCATTGTTCCGAAGGTAGTCCAGCAAGGAGCCGTGGCACAAGTACTCTGTGACAATGTAGATCGGGCGCCGCTTGCTGCACACACCATAAAGCTGCACCAGGTTTTGATGCATCAGTTGTCTGAAAGAAGCATCATATTGATTAATACATGGGTCATAAACTCACGGCCAAACTATACTGGTATCTCATAAAACACCAGGATCACATTTTTACTTTCATAATCCTCCTTCTATTGAGGTCAGGTTCCATGCTTCGTGAATGAATCTTTGTCAGCTAGATGCACCTCAACAATTTACATACATTGTTATGTGCACCCTAACTGGCTTAGTCTGTCCTCAGAGGACTCATCCCATGTCTACCTATTGATACTCCCACACCAAAGTGATCTACATACATCACATAAAAGTAAAGATGGGGGCATACGCTATGCTGCACGTGGCCTCTATGCTCATCTCCATCGCATTAGCCTTTGAGTCTGTGGTGGGTGAGAACCCGTTACCCCGGGACACGGGGCACTTGTGTGACATCCGGATTGCCACAGTTACCTTCCTCAGGAATCCATTTATCGATCAACCCCGAAAGGAGAGATGAACAGCTGGGTGGGCTGCTGCTGACTGGCCTGACCCGGATTCGAACCAGGGCCTCCAGATTCGTAGCCAGGCGTGCTAGCCACTACACCACGAAGGCGGTAACTTCATATATACCGTAAATGGCGGCGTACAAGTCAACTTCAAGACTATTAGCTCAGGATTACGGGTTAGGCCTATACTTGCCGTATAAGTCGGCTCCAAAAATACGGTAGGCTACTGGTAGGCCAAAGCTTAAATGTGGATAGGCTACGGTACGGTATACGGTGACCTGTCCCCAAAACACATATCATCACAACACTTATATAAAGATATGAATCTTTACTATAGGTCCGCCTCTTGTTTGCACTTGAAAAACACCATAGTCCCCTGATAGTACTGCTACATACTGTATATTATAGTAAAACACGGTAGTATGACTGGACTGCACTTATCGGTGCCCTCCGCCATTTGCATATGTGAGAAAAAAAACAGCCCGTGGCGCCACCAACTATGGGTCCGTTGGGCTATGAAACTATGGGTCCATTACACTGCCGACACTCAGCTTAATGACCCTTATACACTGAACAGGCTAACAAGGCTTACTAAACCACCGGAGGCTCACCGGAGTGGCGCATATTGTAGTTGTCTGACTGGCCGCTTGGGTTAAGTGGCGTTCCCGTCAGTGTTTACAATCTGTGTATCAGCTGTTTCCTTCAGCTGTGTATCAGATGGAAACAGCTGTATTCAATACTCCCACGTTATCCACACGCCCTACAAGTCAACCCCTAGTTTTGGAGAGATTTTTTCAGGCTCAAAGAGTCGACTTGTACGCCACCATTTACGGTAGGAGGTATACTTCACATAGCTCATTCTTAATCTTCCTTTGCAATATGAAAATAGCAAAACTTATGTATCCTCACACTAACCTCATCCTCTCACTTATAAGGCTTCAATCAATCAATCATTGGGGGCATACGCCGGGGGGCGTGTCGCCTCGCCCACCCTACGACGCCACTCCCGGGGGTCACCACGCGCGAGTTCCCATGCAGGCTCCTTTCCCATACCAAGCAGCCCTCGACAAGAAACATCAACTTGCCCCAGCTACGTGCCTTGTGGGCGCCCCCTTGGCCTCCTCCACGCCGGATTGTCTCTTACAGATACAACCCGATGGGAAGGATCGGTTTCAGGGTAGCGTGCCACATGCCCATATAGCCGAAGTTGGCGCTGACGGACTATGCAGGTAATAGGCCTCGATTCAGTCTCACGGTGCAATCGCTGATTTGACACGTAATCATCCCAGCGATACCCCATGATTCTGCGAAGACACTTATTACCAAAGGCATTGATTCGTCTCTTCAAGTCACTATTTAGTGTCCATGTCTCACAACCATAGAGTAAGACAGGGATCACAAGCGACTTGAAGATCCGGATCTTTGTCCTCCTGCACAGGTACCGACAACGCCAAATACTCCCGCTGAGCGAGTCCATAACACCGTGGGCTATGCCAATCCGCCGTAAGACTTCTTGACGTGACCCGCCGTCATTATGGACTGCGCTACCAAGGTATGTAAAACTTTCCAAGATCTAAATGTCCTCGCCACACGCATGAACAGACTGTACTGCTTCATCTAGTAAGTCTCCAAATACCTGGACCTTGGTCTTGAGCCAGGAGACCTCAAGTCCCAAAGGCTTTGCCTCCTCGTGCAGCGCCTCGAGAGCCATCACCAGGACCTCCAGCGACTCAGCAAAGATTACTGCATCATCGGCAAAAACAAGATCAGTGATCTTGGTGTTGCCGACGGATGCTCCACAATCACTTTGATCTACAACCTTGTCCAATACCCAGTCCATACAAGCGTTGAAAAGTGATGGGGTAAGGACGCACCCTTGCCTCACTCCTGTATTCACAGGAAAGAAGCTGGATACACCTGCCCCACACTTCACAGCACTCTCAGTCCCAGAATACAGACCAGTTATCAAACTAATAGTCCTTGCAGGAATCCCTCGAAGTGCAGAAGATCCCAGAGTGACTCACGATGCACTGAGTCAAACGCCTTCTTGAGATCAACATAGGCTGCAAGCATCCCCTGTCGAAACTCACGTCGGCGTTCCACCAGGACACGAAGCGCTAAGATACGGTCCGTTGTTGACTTACCAGGCGTGAACCCAGACTGCTGAGGTCTCTGATGCTTCACCAGATGACTGCGAATTCGTGTCTTAAATAAGTCTAATAAGGCTTGCTGGGCCATATATATATATATATATTATATTGCTTCATATTTCAAATAAAACATCTTTATCTCATAATTGAATAATGAATTGTCCAAAAGAATGTGAAATAAGGCTGAATGGAGAAAGATTGGAGGAGGTTCCTGAATTTTAGTATCTAGTAAAATAATGTGCAGGCATGGAAGGTGAGACGAGAGAGCGTGTAAGAGAGGAAAGTGGTTGGAGCTGTGGAACATATGTTTAAAGGAAGAATCGTAAGCATGGAGGTAAAAAAGAGATCGAAAGCTACAATAATTGTACCAATAATCACAAATGCAATTGTGGAATGAAATACAAAGTTTAAGGATTCAAGCAGTTGTAATGAGTTATTTGAGAAGTGCCTGCAGTGTAAGAAGAATTTTTATCTAGGATGGTTAAAGTAATGAAAGAGTGTACAACAGGTTTGGTATATCAAGTAAGAGTGAAGGGATGAAATGCAGAAGGGATGCAGGGGTAGAGCGCAGCACTGGTTTGCTCAAAATAATGACAAAAATCAAAATGACAGCGAATGTGTATTAATGGGGAAGGTACTGAATGAATAGCCCCATGAATATGGAAATAACCTAATGCTGGAGTATGTCACAGAAAAGGGTGACAGATGAATGAACATTGATTAGACCATGCAAGGAGAAAATGCAAAATCAGAAATGATGGAGACTTCTGTTGCGGCAATCCCCTGGAAAGTTTTTACGAACTGGCGTCAAGAGATAAAAGATAGAAAAAAATGTATAAATTCTTTAATAAGTATTCTGTCTGCTCACCTCATGACTTTAGCTTCCTCAATGAATTCGTCCTCACTCATTGTTCCCTCTTTCATCATCTTGACAGCAACATGCATTGACCCCAGCTTACCGTGCCGCACCACACCAAACTGACCCGAGCCCAACTCTTCCATTAAGTTCAACTGATTAGGGTCAATTTCCCATTTGTCTGGAAGATTTGGGAGAATGCTATTTAAAAAAAGCAAAGAAGTCACAAATGGTTACAAATATCTGGTGGCAATAACTTGCAGTTGATCACAATGAAATGCATTTGTCTGTATTTCGCACATGATAGCATTAAATACTACAATTAGCAAGGATCTAGACTTAGAAGTGCCTGAATACTTTTTTTAGCTTGTTATTCCAATGTTTTATATATGAATTTGGAAAAACTGTAGTACTTGATAAAGATGAGAACAGCCAAAGTCAGCCAAAGTGACCTCTACGATGCAACAAATTTCTATACAAAAGTTTTAAGTAATACATTATCAGGCCTCACAAATAAACGTATGTATTAGTAATATAACATACCATGACCCAATCCTGCAGTAGTTGGTGCCTCTCTTCCTTGCAATGAAGGCCTAAGCCTCGTACACAAGCCAGCAGGATTGAGCTGGTGTCTGTATATTAGTTCAGGAATAGTTGGGCATTTGATATGATGTGAAAGAAAGTAGTGGCCTTCCTGGTCCTTTTTGATATGGTAGTGTTTCACTTGCGGCCGAGACCTGGGGAGACAGTGGGGGAATTAGATAATGCCAGTACACAGCTCAGAAACGTAACCCTGGAAAATCAAAATGATGAAAGGTTACATAAACCATGGACAAATAGATATGAAACAAAGAATCATGTACTATGTATTGTATAATGCATTTTCCCTTTGCTTACACAACAACAACCATTGTCTATCCAACTGTCATAATCACACATGTGCACTTTCTTGTTCCACTTATGTATCAACAGTAGCATGCTCAGTATGAGCCAGTCATCTCAGTGAGATAAGTCGTCTCCATAGCTGACCACATAACTTTCTAGTTAATGTGTGAAGTGACTTAAATCTTTACAAAGGCTTCTGTTGGTGGATTGGAATGTGTGTGGCTTTAGTGATGCAGTAATTATTGGCAGTACGCTTTACATAAGAGTGAATTATATTACTGTACTTGTATTACAGTATTACTTTTTGTCAACGTTTTTTATTATTTTTTAATTTTATTATTCAGTACCATTATGTACTGGATTTCTTATTTTCATTATATAATGGCTTTTAGGTTCTCATAAATACCTTTCTTTTAAATGGGACAATTTATGTTGTTTAATTTAAGTCAACAATACTTCAGTACTTAAAAGTTCACACCATTGTGTCAGTGCTTGGGGAATAATTGAGATGAATATAAAATATTTTTAATAAATAAATAATAGAAAATCCCTCCTTCCATTTACTGCTGCAACTTACTGTTTTGAGAAGACAGAGAGTGTATAGATTCCAGAGTTGGTTGAAGAGTTTCTAACAAAAAAGCCACCTTCTCGCTCCTCCTTCATCAACAGGTCTTCTGCTCGCGGTCTTCTAGCGTTTCCCAGATACCAACTGGAAGGACACAGAGGGACATGCAAACATGAGTGTCGTGAAATAAAATACATATCATAATGAAGGAACTTCTTTATGCAGATTATAGTGAAATTCAATCAATCATTGGGGGCATACGCCAGGGGGCGCGTCGCCTCGCCCACCCTAAGACGCCACTCCCGGGGGTCACCACGCACGAGTCCCCATGCAGGCTTCCTTTCAATACCGGCAGGAAACGTCAACTTGCTCCAGCCACGAACCTTGTGGGTGCCCCCTTGCCCCCTCCACGCCGGATTGTCTCTTACAGATACAACCCGGTGGGAAGGATCGGCTTCAGGGTAGCGTGCCACATGCCCATATAGCCGAACTTAATGCTGGCAGAATATGCAGGTAAAAGGCCTCGATTCAGTCTCACGGTGCAATCGCTGATTTGACACGTAATCATCCCAGCGATACCCCATGATTCTGTGAAGACACTTCTTACCAAAGGCATCGATTTGCCTCTTTAAGTCGCTATTTAGTGTACATGTCTCACATCCATAGAGTAAGACAGTGATCACAAGTGACTTGAAGATCCGAATCTGTGTCCTGCACAGGTACCGACAACGTCAAATGCTTGTGTTGAGCGAGTCCATAACACTGGGCTATGCCAATCCACCGTAAGACTTCTTAACATGACCCGCCGTCATTATGGACTTAGGTATGTAAAACTTTCCAAGATCTCAATGTCCTTGCCGCACACATGAACAGACTGTACTGTTTCATCTAGTAAGCCTCCAAACACCTGGACCTTGGTCTTGAGACCTCAAGTCCCAAAGGCTGGAGGATCCTCCAACGAGTACTAACGAGGATGTGGTCAATCTCCTTAGCTACCCCTCTGGCATTACTATACCATGTCCGCGGTGCAGCTCTGGTCTCTGATAACAAGAACCTGCAATTCTGAACCTTCTGGACCATGCAAAATTCAGAAGGTGAGAACTGTTAATGTTCCTGGTACCGGAGCCATGGGGACCAACACATAACTCATTTGAATAGATAATAACTGAGATAAGAACTATGAATAGATAATAGCAAAATCAAAATGATTGAAGACTAGTTATTTTCCATCCAAACCAGTACCACAATTCTATTTTCAATGTACTAAAAATTATGTGTTCCACATCCAAATTATAGAGGCACCACAAAATAGGTCTGTGAATAATGATGTTATGCTATTAACCCTGCATAATATTTTGCTCCCTTCTTGGAAGTAATTCAAAAGAAAGTTTTTCTGCTGTGGACCTGTTTCAACTGTATCTGTAATTTTTCTCTAAGGGGGATTTGATATGCCCAGGGATGAAACTATTTATGTCTTACTGTGGCCTATGATTGGGAGTAGATATGTTTCTCGGTAAACTCTGAATTTGTTAAATGAGTGGTAATGGCACTCCACTTCTACACAAGCTGTGATTAAACTCAGTAGTGGAATAAATTGATAATTGCTGGTATTATGCGGCAGCCTTACATAGGCGGATGTTTATGTTTTACTCAGTAGGGATCAATAATGAAATCACCAAGAACTTTTGTTTACAAGACCTGTAAATAAGATAAAGTTGGGATCACCATTAGTTTATCTAACAAACTAACACAAAGACTATTCTACAACAATATTATGAATGATGAATAACGGCTTAACCACCAACAACGCAACAACTGCCTGACTGATCTACTTACTCATACTGCTGGAGACAGTTACTGCCCTGTTCCCTCACGTAGTTACTTGGAGCAAAACCTTCAAGTCTGCAAACAAGGAACTATTAAACAAAGAACAGTGCGCAACACCATATTTGAAGTTTCAATCGAAAAGGAGCTGAATATCCATTATGCACTTGATAGAATATTATCCCTTCATTTATTTTTTGAAAAGCACAAATACTTCAGATTCAAATATTCATAAATGCAGGTATATATTTTTTGTAAATACAGATACTAGGTACGATAAGTATTCATGATGGAATGTGTGTACGTGCGTAGTGAATGTGAAGCCTCGGCCTCGTCTTACCCCGTCTCAATGTTTCTCATCTTCCACCAGTGTTCCTGTGCGTCATCCAAAACTTCCAGTTCGTCATGCTGAAATAGATTAATGATTCAGTGTTAATGAAAACACAACATCCTAGATCATCAGTCGCAATGGTGCATATCTTCTTTATAATCATTGAGTTTATTTGATTAAACAATAACATAGTGACATGAGTGCAATTCAACCCACCAGTTTCCACACTAGTTATTATCAATCGTGGTACCACAAATATTTTCCACTGGTTTTCTTACTGACACTTTCTCTTTCAATAAACATAAAAAAACTTGTTTAGTAATTTTGGTCAAGCACAGGACTGTTACTTGATAGCAGATGGATTGTGCTACAATACATTTATTGATTCTTTTTCTTTCCTATGTGTTATAATTATTTGTAGCCTTTCACTTTTGCCATCCTCTGTTCCTTCTGCCACTATTTCGAGGTCATAACTCCTTGGCTTACATCCCATGCACATTCCCTGCTAGGTAAGAGGGGCAATAGCGTGAAATGACCAGCCCAAATTTATAATGGGTAGTTTGATATGTAATAGCGGAGTGCTTTGTCCTATTTTATATTTTTTTGAATAATATATATATATATATATATATATATATATATATATATATATAATATATATATATATATATATATATATATATTATTATATAATTAATTTATTGTGTATTCATCCTGTAGTACTGATGACTAAAAAGATACACACATGGAACTGCTCGACTCCAAGCCACATTCAGTAATTCCATCAGTCTAAATAAAACTAACAAAGCAATCCAGTCATTTAACAACCCGCAAATTACGTAGCAAAAAAAGAAAAAAAATGATGTACTATCCATGATCCTCTGCGACTGTTAATTAGTTCGAACCACTAACGAACCCCATCAATATAAGCTTTTAAAAAATTACGGCAAAACTATACCAACACTATTACTAACATTTAAGACTGATAACGTTACAGGTCAAGAATTATTGGACAAAGGTCAACAGGTGGGAAGTGGGCGTGGGAAGGAAATAAGGGAAAGGTTTAGTGTTTCGAAGCAGCGTTGAGTTCCTTGAGTAATCCTGTACGAGCGACAATCGAGAGCGACCCGGCGTGGAGGCAGGACGCGTGTGCAGGCAACTGGGAGGAGGCAGAGGATGATTTTCGGCCAAACGCTTTATTTTGTTGATTTTCTTCATATTTCTGCAGCGTAAGTAGAGAGAGAAAGGGAGGGAGTGGGAGGAATGAGTGGGCTGCAGTGGCGGATCTAAGGGATGGCCGTGCTACCCCTGAAATATCATTGGCCACCCCAGACCTGAGTCAGAGAGGTCTAATGAAAATTCAACCTTTTCTTTTTATTGGCTAGGCCATGGCCACCCCATTCAAAATTTCCTGCCGGCGCTACTGTGAGTGGGAGAAGAAGGGAGGGAAAGCTTACGTGTGATTTGAGTTTTAATCCTCTCTGCAAAGTAATGGCTGTTGCCTCGTTATCTTTCTAACTTATTTATAACGTCAGATCAGCTATAGCCAGTGGCGTAGCTACGGGGGTGCACGTGTCCCCCACTGGCCATGGCTGCCGTAATCTGCTTGGACCTGTGACTGACGATATGCACTAATACCCTTCTATGTGGCATTAGAATGCCCCCGAGTTCCGCTTACCATAGTATCCCCCCCCCCCCCCCCCACATTGATAGATACTTAGCTACGCCACTGAATATAAGAGGTAACATTTTTTAAGCAACGAATCCTACTCTTATAAAGTAACTATGCATGTCAACCCCCCACCAACCTGTTGTAGCAATACTTACTTTGCGCAGTGACATGTCCCCGACCTCGGTGGCATCGTAGTCGTACAGGGCCACCACCACCTTCCTGTGCTGTGAGGGACAGAGAGAAGGTCGTGACAGACAAGGACACGAAAGGGAACACGTAAGTATATACTTATATCAACACATATCTGAAGTGTAAAGCCGGTGCTCCTGAAATTGCAAGCACATTGTGTTATCGTTAAGCATAACTGACAGATAGCGCGCACACACACACACACACACCACAGCGGGAATCACTAGCAGCAGATTATACACATGCATATAAGCCCTATTGCGGTTCCTTTGACGACTGGTGCTCAACACATGACGCTTCTTTATGATCTTGATCCAAATAACGAGGCAGAGGAACCAGA
>JACEEZ010021586.1:155000-187500 GCA_016584305.1 Chionoecetes opilio
CGTCCATCCGTCAAAGCAAAAAACTTCCGGCCGCAATGTATGAAATATCCCCCAACCTGTCGTGAAACCCGCCCACCTGGTAACACTGTGCTTCGCTTGTTTGCACGACAGGTGTGTATATGCGCGCGACAATAAAAGGACCAACAGCCCTCACACTGAACTGTTTGAGTAGACAGTTCCACATACTGGGATTTGTGTTGTTCTCTAGGAATAAGAAAACACACACACACACACACACACACACACACACACACACATACATACACACACACACACACACACACACACACACACACAGACAAACACACACAGATACAGACATAGACACAGACACAGACACAGACACACACAGACACAGACAAACACACAGACACAGACAACACACACAGACACAGACACAGACACAGACACAGACACACACACAACACACACACACACACACACACACACACACACACATACAGACAGACAGACACAGACACAGACACAGACACACACACACACACCACACACACAAACATACACACACACACACACACACACTTACCGGCATCATGTCTATGTGTGGACCGTTTGGGGGTGTCGGGCTGGGCGTCGGGTGTCCTGTAAAAGACGAAAAATAGAGATGAGTATCACTGCACACCTCTTATGCCAGGATGATAGATATACACAAAAATACTATCGTCACTCTTCTCTTCCTTTTCCTTCCCTTCTCTTTCACATTTCTTTATTTTCGTGATTTCTCTATATTGTTCGGTATGCGTGCGATGAGAAGTGTTTTTGGAGATGAACGAGCCAGTTATACAGAAAAGAGGGTTCACACACGCACGCGCACGCACGCACGCACGCACGCACGCACGCACGCACGCACGCACGCACGCACGCACACGCACACGCACACACACCAGCAAAGGAGCGCTCAGGTCATTCAGGTCACGCACACCCTCGCCTCCCCTGCTCTGATATCACCACCATCACATGTCCTGCTCCCCACCCATCCCATCTGGTTCACCGTGTAGTACTTATGTTCATGAGGTGACAAGACTGTTTAATTGTTCCACTACGGTGCTGAGGTGATGTGTGGGATGGGTATTGGTGGTTGTTCCTCGCGGATGAACGTATATACTGTCACCTGCAGCCTCTCCTGATGGTGATACTCCTTTACTCTTCTCACAACGTTAAGGTGTGTTTAGAACCCTGACGATGCTCACACACCTGGAAAATTAAATGCTCTCTTCTGTTAACGCTCCATTTACTCCTCATTTTTTATAGTGGCTCTCTTGTGTCGTGTGCAAGTGAGACTCGGGAACTAAATCTGGTTTATAATGTCCTCTCCTTTCTGATTTAAGTCGAGGCACCAACTAGATGAGGATCACATTTTTCGGCCGTCACTTCCACACTGGGCACACACTGCAGCCGCCGTGTGTGGACGACGCGGGAGTCGAGACACATGAGAAATTGCTATAAATGAGAAACAACGTCGCCACAAATGAAGGCAAGTCACGCCACACTCAAGGGAGCACCGGAGTCGACTCGGCCGTTACAACACGATAGAACTAACTGCCCTGACGTGGTCGTTAGCGGCGGCGGCAGCATAAATATATATATTTTTTATATGACTGAGAAAGCTTGACAAATTTGGCTGACGGGAGCAGCAGGCGTGAGGAGGAAGAGAAACGGCGGGACAGGAAACTGCGCAGGAGAGCAAACGAGTTGAGGAATTTGGCGGGGGCGGGGGTGAGGGAGTGGGTGCACCCGGCTTGATGCGTACGCAAACTTAGTGTGTGGCTGAACACACACACACACACACACTCACACTCACACTCACACTCACACTCACACTCACACTCACACTCACACTCACACACACACACTCACACTCACACTCACACTCACACACACACACAACACACACACACACCAATGAAATCAAGCTCCAGTTCCTTCGTGACAACACCATCAACCCACCAGACACGCCAAGTCCACCTATAAAGGACACGATACTCCTTCCCCCCCTCTTATTTTTTTCCTTCCTGTTGTCACAAATCTCGAACGCAATTATTCCTCTTCGCTGCAGCCGCCGCCAGTGCCGCTCCTCCGTCACCTGACGACCCTCGGCCACGCTTACCTTCTCATGTTATTCGTGTCTACCGCGACTTTTATTTTCTTGGAGCAGTCTTTTCGGCCATGAGGCAAACACTCAAAATAATGAATCCTGTCTTGTGATGTAAATGATTGCTCTCTCGTGCCTCCTTTGTTTTCTCTACCTGAAATTTTCTGAAAAGCTGCTGCCTAAAATTCGAAAAGTAACTACTCATCAAAACGGCGAAAAATAAAGGAAACAAATTTAAGACCGCTAATATGGACCAAAAAAGTATAAGTAAGCACACGTTGGGTTACTTGTTCAAACATGCGCTTGTCATCAGCCGCCACCGCGCTCCAACTATAACTCCATGGAATTGCAAAGCTCTATAGATACGACCTACGAACCACACAACTTTTGTTTTCAAACTATGTGGGTATTATTTATCAATCAAGTCTTTCCCTCCCCCTCCCTGCTCTTTCTCTCTCTGCCTTGGGCCTTGACTACAAAAACCTAATTTAGCATCAAAATCCAGTCTTCCCTTCACGAAAACCTATGTGCATGCAAAAGTCAAGACAACAGCGATGGGGCAGTTTTCCAAGTTCTAAGCCAAAGGCAGCCGTGGGAGTTACGGCGGCCATGCTCCAGTTTCACTCAACCCTTGAAGAGCATTTGCATCTTTGTGGTTCAGGATCAATTTACTTCACAATAACATATTTTTTCGCTTTCAAACTAATCATCAAGCGTCGCCCCGTCGTTCCGTGCCACCTGCCTCTGCAATGGTGCTTCGCCGCTGACCAAATACAGTATACTCATGTATTTCTCGTTCCCTTCCTGAAGCTAGCGGCGAGTCCCATCAGTGGCCCATTTATCAGGTGAACCTTACTAATGAACCTATTGAGCTGTGGAATATTCAATACACGTCCACCTCATATGGAAGGAGGAGCCAATACCTGATACCCATCCACCCCAACACCCCCCCGCACCCCACCACTTCGAACCACAAAATTATGAACCCTTCAGTTCTTTATTCTTACCACGCCAGAGTTTAAGCCTCAGCCCACACGTCGCAGTGATATACTTAGTGAGTTCTCATTCTGCAGCCACACCCCAACCTTTGTATGCAGCGTGTTCCTCCCAAGAATCCCAGGGTAATCCTACGTGTTTTAACTCTAATGTTGCTGGAGACCCTGGGTGACTATATCTGAGAGAAGAGAAGAGAAGAGAAGAGAAGAGAAGAGAAGAGAAGAGAAGAGAAGAGAAGAGAAGAGAAATAGCAGAGAAGAGAAGAGAAGAGAAGAGAAATAGCAGAGAAGAGAAGAGAAGAGAAGAGAAGAGAAGAGAAGAGAAGAGAAGAGAAGAGAAGAGAAGAGAAGAGAAGAGAAGAGAAGAGAAGAGAAGGGGAAGAGGAGAGGAGGAGAGGAGAGGAGAGGAGAGGAGAGGGAGGAGAGGAGGAAGAGGAGAGGAGAGAAGAGAGAGAGAGAGAGAGAGAGAGAGAGAGAGGAGAGAGAGAGAGAGAGAGAGAGAGAGAGAGAGAGAGAGAGAGAGAGAGAGAAGAGAGAGAAGGGGAGAGAGGGAGGAGAGAGAGAGAGAGAGAGAGAGAGAGAGAGAGAGAGGAGAGAGAGAGAGGAGAGAGAGAGAGAGAGAGAGAGGGGGAGAGAGAGAGGAGAAGAGAGGAGAGAGAGAGAGAGAGAGAGAGAGAGAGAGAGAGAGAGAGAGAGAGAGAGAGAGAGAGAGAGAGAGAGAGAGAGAGAGAGAGAGAGAGAGAGAGAGAGAAGGAGAGGGGAAAAGAGAGAGAGAGAGAGAGGAGAGGAGAGAGAGAGAGAGAGAGAGAGAGAGAGAGAGAGAGAGAGAGAGAGGAGAGAGAGAGAGAGAGAGAGAGAGAGGAGAAGAGAGAGAGAGAGGAAGAGAGAGAGAGAGAGAGAGAGAGAGAAGAGAGAGAGAGAGAGAGAGAGAGAGAGAGAGAGAGAGAGGAGAGAGAGAGGAGAGAGAGAGAGAGAGAGAGAGAGAGAGAGAGAGAGAGAAAAAAACTTAAGTCGACCCTTATAACATCCATTATTCAGGTACTTGAACATTGTGTATTCCACCCTCCACGCGCCAGGGTCAAACGGGTAGCCACACACACTCCCACCCATCCACCTACACCCCTTCAAACACACTCCACCTGCTTCAAACTCCTTCTACTTGTCTACTTCCTTCCTCCTGATTACCTAACCCCAGCTTCTCCTACCTACCTTAACCTCTGTCTACCTGCCTTAAAAACTCCCTCTACCTGATGCCTCGTGCTCGTCCAGTCTTTTAGCAACAGGCGGTGGCGCGCGAGATCACGACCAGCCTCCTCATAGCAGTCATTAGCGGCCAGGTAGGAAATCCAGACACGCAGCGGGTGAGGCCAAGCAAGCTTTCTCGGTTTTCTCAGGGCTACTTACTACCTCTCCCGCTTCACCTCCCACTTTGCCCACACCGCCATGCTCTCAGGATGCCTCTTAAAAGCTGTATGTTACTTATGGTAATGCTTTTTTTTCTGCTTGCTATCCTGTTTGGTTTCATTTGGGATGCAAGGATTGATCTGCACGCTTTTTTTTCTCTCATCAGCTTAACTAGATATGAAATATATGTTCTATTAGGCTGAAGCAGGAACGGGCGGGGAGGGGCAAGGGCGGTGACGCTAATGGAGTAAAGTGACTCGGCAATGATAGTGGAAGGCAAACAAGAGGCGGGGGAAGTAACTGGACGTGGCATGTGTTGTAGTAGTCCATTGTCTTGCTTCACATAAAGACTCACTCCGCTTTATCTCATTCTAATGTTCAGAAACTTATCTTTACTACCTATTTGCTCCACTTTACTTCATTTACTTACGTCCCGTGATGAAGCCAAGACAAGAAACTACTTCAGTGTAGGAAGAAGGGTGAGAGATGTGGCCGCAACGAACGAAACCTATGAAGCCTCCTTCCCTATCGCCCTTGGGAGGGGCACGTGTGGCGGAGAACAGGCGGTGATGAGAGAGAGAATTTCAAGACAAGAGACAGACTGGTTGGTTGGTTGTGATGGCTGGTAACCCGATAACCTCTCCGCCATACGCGTGATGAAAAAAAGTATTAATGTTGTATAATGTTTGAATTAGGGTTAACCGGCTCCCAACATGACGCGTGTGTTGTTTACATGTACGACTGAAGGTAAAATTGATGGGGTGGGCGTAAGAAGTCTTGGCGGAGTCGATACAAGGAATAAGCGTTACAAATGGTCTGAAGATAAATGGCAGAGTCAGCCAATAGCCGGCGGCGAGGGAGGCGGCACTGCGGTGGTTTGGTAAGAGGCGGAAACGTAAAGGGAGGGGGAGGCATGTCACTCTGAGGGAGGGCTGCGTGGGCACGTGACAGGCTGCGGGGTGTTCCCCCCATCGCTCTCCTTACCAAGGTAAACAGAATAGTCTATTCTGTTTACCTTGCTCCTTACATGTTACCCACGCATGAAATAAGACACAATTCAAAGGGTTTAACAGAGTATATATGACATTCCAATGATCCCATCAACTCTTTAAGTACGCCACTAGAAGACAGACTCGCGCTTCAAGACAGACTTCATTGCACAACCATCAGCCATGGCAGCACCGTCGCTATGGTCCTGTGGCAGGTTTGTCCCAGGCTTGGAGGTGCCGCTCCGCCCAACCTCCTAGGTTTTGTTTAATCACATGCCATTCGTGTGTGTATGTGTGTGTGTGATTATGGTGTACACATGTCTACATTTTAGAACGTTAATGGTTTTTATCTTCGCCATGTTCATGTTCCCCTTGTCAGTCCTTGACCCTACAACTTGAACACGCGAGAGAGACACCCCGACAATTAATAGCCAGATGTCACGGTTGGCTTCAGGCGTCTATGTCCCCTCCTCGACCCTGAGCCGCCCGCCGCCCCCGGAAACAAAACACACAACCACAGCGTCGGAGAGTGGACAGGTGGAGGATTTTTAAAAAGTCACCGTAAACAGCAGCCTTGGCTTCCCCTTCACCTGTCTCGCAGCCATCACTCAGGCACTCCACAAGGCACTTCACAACTCTTGCCCACCAAAAATTCCTTAAAAACCACAAACCATTTCTAACATCCCCGAGTTTTTTTTCTTCATATAATCATCACATAATTATAAGAGCCTTTCACCTCATCAGCTGACGCCACGCCGCGGGTCTTTTGCCACACGCCCGCACGGTTGTCAAGACGTGGGAGTGACAGGCGAGGGCGAGCGGGTGAGGGGAGAGGAGAGAACAGAATAGCAAGGAGCATGAATAAGCATATCAGACGATCACTCTGCGGCATGATTTATGGACGCATAATTGAGCAATACTTGTCGCGATGCAAACAACAAGGACGAGTAATATGACATTTGGACTGTCTTACGCGACCCCTCCCCCTCCCCCTTAAGTGTATCTCCCTAATCTTCACCAGGCCCTGAAGCACCCTTAAGATTCCCTTCAAAGCCTTCCGAGCCCTGAACACCGTCCACGACTCCACAGTACATTATCCTCTCCTCATAAATATAAATAAATGGCATCAACTTGCGGTCCCGTCAAGTAGTGTTATGTGACTTGTAACTTATAAGCGTAATTTGCATTTATGTCAAAATAAATGCCCCGCGTAGTTGTCTCACCGCTACCAGCAGTAAGAACAAATGCAGTTTCACATTCTCTAACAACCACCACAACCAACACCGAAGCCGCTGCCGCCATTAACTCCTCCACCTCCCTCCCTCCCTCCCTCCCTCCCCTCCCCTCTCCTCTCCTCTCCTCTCCTCTCCTCTCCTGCATGCATATGTGTGTATCTGTGTATATGTAGGTATGGGTATATGTATGTATGTATATGTATGTCTGTATGTGCATGTATGTGTGTATATGTATATCTGTGTATGTATATGTGAATGTATATGTGTGTGTAAGTATGCGTGCATATGTATGCATGTGTGCGAGCATGTGTATGTATGTATACGTATGTGTATGTTTGTCTGTATGTGTGTGTGTATATGTATGCATATGTATATATGTGTGCATGTGCATTTGTGTATGTATGTATGTATGTATATCTATATCTGTTCATGTGTGTGTATGTGTGTATGTGTATGTGTCTATATATACGTGTTATATATATATATATATATTATATATATATATATATATATATATATATATATATATATATATATACTAATATATATATGTGGTATGTGTATATATATGTGTATATATATGTATATATATATATATATATATATATATCATATATATTATATATTATATATATATATATATATATATAATATATATATATATATATATATATATATATTATAATATATATATATATATATATATATATATATATATATATATATATATATATATAGTATGGGATACCTCATAGTTAAAGATATGGGATAAAAATAAAATAAAGTAAAACAACAGTATATGTTATAGATGGTAATGTAATGGTAGGTATATTTATGTACAATGCTGGACAGCCTAACTTTTATGTAAGTCATTCTTATCACATTTATGCAGTATTTAGTAATGTACTTATGATCAGTATGCTCAGGGCGGGGACTGCCTAGGCACCCACGTCCTTTGGGACAACGGTATATCCCTCTCATGTGTGTCTCTAAGTAGACCTTAGCACATATGTGTCTGTATGTACTTTTGTCCTAATAAATGTATCAAATCAAATCAAATCTCCTCTCCTCCTCCTCCCGCGTCAGCCTGAGGGGTAGGAGGGGCATCTCGCCACGGGTAGTACAGGGACACACCATACAAGACGTGGGTCCGCTGACAACCACTATAGGACTGGTTTGCTAATAATTCGTAAAAACTGGTCCTATTGGTCTGCCTCTTCTCCCCCTCCCCCCTCGTCCCCTACTCTGCCGCCCCTACAAGAATCTCACAACCTCGTCAGCCATTAGACCAATCCCTGGGGCTCCTATCCATGTCGCTGTCTCCACTCTCTTGCCTCCCATCGTTCCTAATCCCAGACATATCGCACAGGACGTAACCTCTCCGATCCTTCAATTATTATTTCACTATAGCCGTAAAATGCAGACCACTGGTGGAAAACAGACATGATAAGTGGTAAAACAATAAATACAATAAAATTAATTATTGTTTGCCTCTCTCTCTGTCTCTCTCTCTCTCTCTCTCTCTCTCTCTCTCTCTCTCTCTCTCAAACACCACACTTAAGCTCAACACAAGGTATACGTACTGTACATACCAGTTCCTATGCATGCCAAGCAACTCACCGTCTATAACTTGTCGCCATTCTCAGAACGAACAAAAAACTACTCTCGCGTTTGAATATTAAAACACCACCGGGCCCGTTATCTCCTGATATTTTGTGTGGAAGGTGCAGCGTTGGAGGTCGGCGGGTGGCTGGCTGGCTGGCGGGGAGGTGTGGCGACTACTGCGACCTCTAGCGGCAGCACGGCGCGGGAATCGGAGCATGAGTCGAGAGGTTCATGAGACGGCGAATCCAGCCCTACAGTATATAGGCTAATGTGGTATATGGAGTTAAATTCCCTTTCCATTGCATTCCAGTGTGACAGCTTTACAGGATCAGAGAGCGAAGGTGTAGTCCGCGTCGCCTTGAAGCTATAGTAACATAATATCACTGGCAGGTCGTTCGAGACATCTGAACTCCGAGTTTGAGACAATTACCTTGTTATATATTTTTTTCAGTGCGATTTTTTTTCTTTAAATTAATTGAAACAATCTCTCTCTCTCTCTCTCTCTCTCTCTCTCTCTCTCTCTCTCTCTCTCTCTCTCTCTCTCTCTCTCTCTCTCTCTCTCTCTCTCTCTCTCTCTCATATCGCGGCCACGACCAGAAATACATAGTAAACACGTTCAATACAGGCATAACAACCACTGTACAATGTCGCTCCTCGAAGTCATGCAGGCGACGAAGGGCTGCTGGAGCCTTAACTTTTGTTTGTTTGGTTTACAGTAAAGGAAAGAGGGAGTACGGCAAGAAAAAAAGATTAATTAGAAGAGAAGAAGAAAATTGATGATCAAAACTTGGGTATTTCATAGAGTACCGTTACGCAGTGACGATTTGTCTTCACGAAGTTCATGATGTATTTTTTTTCTTTTTTACGCAACAAGTTCCTGCCAAGGTTACAATGAAGGAGTGTTGATTGTCGTTTACAAATAACACAAAATAACAATTATACCATACCTGAAAACAGCACTAGGTCTATTTTTGTTCCTCTTTCATTAGAGAAGAGGTCTTTTTTCATTATAACACTTATTAAGGTAGAGTTAATTATGACTTGAAATCAACGTAGGACGCAGACCATCGTTGTGGCGTCAGCAAACCTGGCGAGCATCGACTATTAAGTTACTTTAAACACAGGCATGCAGGCGAGACGCGTCCCGCAGGTGCCAAAATCTTTCTGCAACTGTCGAGTGGCCTCAGAACACCCACATGCTGCCTTTTAACTCTACTTTTGATTGCGAGTGCATCCGCCAGGCATGAGCCTCCAATCAAAGGCGCCACAATATACATCCTACCTGCGCCACCACGGGCGTGGGCCAACCATCACAGCCCTCAAGTGAATCATCAGGGCCTACCATCCGAGCCCTGGAGGACACTCACTGCCTACAGGCACTATAGACATATTAAATGTAAAAATAAATATATATATATATATATATATATTATATATATATATATATGCACATTTTTACATTTAGGGGCCCATAGCCCCTGTATTTTATATAAATATATATTATATATATATATATATATATATATATATATATATATATATATATATATATATAATATATATATATATAGACTTAGGAATATCATGCTAGTACGAATATTTTCACTTCTTTGTTGACAAGTGAATATGAGCAACATAACTATTTCTAAGTTATGGGCAGATTCTCTAAAGCAAATTTTGGACTCCCCGGTCGCTGGGCTGGCGACGAAAAAAAATCTCTTCTCTTCTCTCTCTCTCTCTCTTCTTTTCTGTTGTTAAATTTTTTGTCAAACTGTGGTTTGAAAAAATTTTTAACAAAAAACAGAGAGAGAAGAGAGGAGGAGAGGAGAGAGAAGAGAGAGAGAGAGAGAGAGGAGAGAGAGAAGCGGAGGAGAAAGGAGAGAAAGAGAGGAGAGGAGGAGAGGAAGAGAGAGAGAGGGAGAGAGAGAGAGAGAGAGAGAGAGAAATTTTGTCTCAACAAAAAAAAAAATTCGTCCCACTCATCCGTTTGCCCAAATAAGAAATTTGCCTTAATTTCTGAGACTTACATCAATGTATTCAGTATAACATGGCGCGCTTCAACTCTTTTACTTCCAAAATAATCATTTACGGTAAGGGAAAAAATATCCGTACAGCACTGGACAGCATGTCTCCCGCATGAACACACCGCCCCGGCCCAAAAGGGCAGGCGGCGAGGAACACCCCACCCACGGTTTAAGTTCTTTCCCCCCCAGAGACACTCACCCCGCTCTTGCACACTGACACCACACAAAAAAATTAAGTGGAAAAGAAAGGAGAGAGAAGAGAGGAGAGAGAGAGAGAGAGAGAGAGAGAGAGAAGGAGAGAAGGGGAAGGGAAAAGAGGGGAAGAGGGAGAGGAAGAGAGAGAGAGGAGAGGGGGGGGAGAGGGAGAGAGAAAGGGGGGGGAGAGAGAGAGAGAGAGAGAGAGAGGAGAGAGAAAGAGGAGAGAGAAAAAGAAGAGGGAGAGAGGAGAGAGAGAGAGGAGAAAAAGGGGAGGGGAGAGAGGAGAGAGGGGAGAGGGAAAGGGGGAGGGGAGAGAGAGAGAGAGAGAGAGAGAGAGAGGAGGGGGGTACGCATATTCTGGTCTTTGTCGAGCGAATCAGAAGAAAAAAGAAATACAAAAAATTACTCGCGTTAATTGAGCGACTAATGCAGCGGTCAGTGAGGCGTGGCGATAATTTCCTCCACGCCATGTCATTCGCCACGCCTCCACCACCACCACCACTACCGTTACCACCCACGTGAGAGAGAGAGAGAGAGAGAGAGAGAGAGAGGAGAGAGAGAGTCATTAAATAACGTATCAATTTAACAAGAACCTGAGCATAGGTAGTCTCTTTGCCTGTACGACACACCCTCCCAAGTCGTCTTTCAGCACCGCCACTGAGATTCAATCAACAGTATAGTTGGAGTAGCTAGTTCCTCCTGGCCCACCCGCCACACAGCCTCCCGCTCCACCTCACTCCGCCACTCAAACTAATAACTTTAATAACTCGCCTATCGAATTACACGTTGTTCCTCCTGACAATAAACTAATGAATGTCGCCTCGTATTAAGTATTACATTTATAAGCCTGACGCGCCATAAATTTAATGTAACACAAGCTTATACATTTTTTCTAATTTTTCTATTATGGTACACGATAACCATTTTTTTTCCTCATTAAAATTAAACAAAGGAGGAAATACAATTACTTATAAACACGATGACTCAAGCGATACATAAATTAACCTAACCCCTTCACACCCAGATCTTTCCTTTGCTATAAAAAAATTGTATGTTGTCGAGCTATAAAATTACGAAAACTAACTGAATATACCAAATTAGTTGGTAATCAAGGCTACTAAAAAGGTCATATCTACGTATAGTATATTGCTTACATTCATTAAAATCGTCTAATGTTAGCCAAAATAGAAAGGAAATTACGTTCTGGGCTTCAAGGGGTTAATAAGAGGCATGCAAAAAAATCTCCTGGACAAGCAAGGGAATAAAGGAAGTGTATATGAATGATGTACTTTATAAAACGAATCATGTTCCTGTCGTTTATTTCCCTGCCTGCCTTCCTCCTCCTCCTCAAATTCCCCGTCACAGACACACGTAAGCGTCGCACCAACACCTTCCTCAGCCATTAGGGACTTGCCCGCCATCACCCATGCATTCAAACACCAAACCAACCATCCACCATGACTCCCGCACCCCACGTACACCTCGCTCCTCCTCCTCTATACTATATTCTGTTTTTTTTAACGACGCGAGAAAGCCTGACCCCTTGCTGCTTACTAACTGATATTTGATGCCAGGAGAAGGAGTACGACGCTTCTTCTAAATTTCAGCTGCATTTTATCATAGTTAACCCTATTATCAGGTAAACATATAGGCATAATTTTAAGCATGAAACCTTAAGAAAGAATGGAATTTTCGCCTCGTTAAAACAATAGACTATACTACCACTCACGGCACCTCCATGTCCTAATACTCCATGGTAGTGGAGGCGACACTATTGCTCCCCCTGGGTACTAATGCCCTGGCGCCTTGGTCACCCGGTAAGAGGAGGAAGAGGGGGAAGACTGAAGGTTACTGAGATATTATTGTTGGGGAAGAGTAAATGACTTGATTAATTGATTAACTTCCTAAATTGTCTATGTTTTTGTTCTTCGTGTGTGTGTGGTGTGTGTGTGTGTGTGTGTTGTGTGTGTGGTGTTGTGTGTGTGTTGTTTGTTGTGGTTGTGGTTGTGTTTGGGGTGTGTGGTGGGTGTGTGTTTTGTTTTGGTGTTTGTTTTTTTTTTTTGTGTTGGTTTGTGTGTGTGTGTGTGTGTGTTGGGTGTGTGTGTGTGTGTGTGTGTGTGTGGGTGTGTTGTGGGTGTGTGTGTTGTGTGTGTTGGTGGTTTTGGTGTGGGTGTGGTGTGGGTGTGGTGTGGGGTGGTGTGTGTGTTTGTGTGGGTGGGGTTGGTGTGGGGTGTGTTGGGTGGTGTGTGTGGGTGGTGTGTGTGTGGGTGTTGTGGTGTGTGGTGTGGTGTGTGGTGTGTGGTTGGGGTGTTGTGTGTGGGGGTGTTGGGGTTTTGGGGGGTGTGTGTGTGTGTGTGGGGGGTGTGGGTGGTGTGGGGTGTGTTGTGTGTGTGGTTTTGGGGGTGGGTTGTGTGGGTTTTTGGGGGGGGTTGTGTGTTTGGGGGGTGTGTTTTTGGTGTGTGTGTGTGTGTGTGGGTGTGTGTTTGTGGGTGTGTGGTGTGTGTGTGTGTGGTGGTGGTGGTGTGTGTGGTGGGGTTTTTTGGGGGGGGGGTGTGGTTTTGTGTGTGTGGTGTTTTGGGGGGTTTGGGGGGGGGTGTTGTGTGTGTGTGTGTGTGGGTGTGTGGGGGGGTTTTGTGTGTGTTGTGTGGGTTGTGTGTGTTTTGTGTGTGGTGTGTGTGGGTGTGTGGGGTTTTGGGGGTGTGTGTGTGTGTGTGTGTGGTGTGTGTTGTGTGGTTTTTGTGTGTGTGTGGGTTTTGGGGTGTGTGGGTGTGTGTGTGTGGTGTGTGTTGTGTTGTGTGGGGTTGGGGGGTGTGTGGGTTTTGTGTGTGTGGTGTGGGTTTTTTTGGGGGGGGGTGTGTGGTGTGTTGTGGTTTGTGTGTGTGTTTTGGGGTTTTGGGGGGGGGTTTTTGTGTTGTGTGGGGTGTGTGTTTTGTGTGTTGGGGGTGGGGGTGTGTGTGTGTTTTGTGTGTGGTGTTGTGTGTTTGGTGTGTGTGTGTGGGTTTTTTGTGTTGTGTGTTGTGTGTGTTGGGGGGGGGGGTTTTTTTGTGTGTGGGTGTTTTTTGTGTGTGGGTTTGTGTGGGGGGGTGTGGTTGTGTGTGTGTGGTTTTTTTGTTTGGTTTGTTTTTGTGGTGTGTTTTTGTGTGGGTGTTTGTGTGTTTTGTGGGGGGGGGGGGGGGGGGGGGGGGGATACTTTCTCTTTAAATAGACACCTCCGTTGTTTGCTAATAAATATAAACTCATTACCAGATGAGAACTAACTCTTCTACTTGTTTTATCATCAGCTAATACTATGTATACCGAGATCAGACTGTTCTTATGAAACAGTCTTTTTCACAAATGTACTTCAATTGTGAATAAAAGTATTTAATTTGAATCTCTCTCTCTCTCTCTCTCTCTCTCTCTCTCTCTCTCTCTCTCTCTCTCTCTTTCTCTCTCTCTCTCTCTCTCTCTAACACACACACACACACCTTCATAACCCTGGCGTCGAGGTCATGCTGACGACGACAAACACATCACAACGCCCTACGTGGTGTGACACGAGAGAGAGAGAGAGAGAGAGAGAGAGAGAGAGAGAGAGAGAGAGAGAGAGAGAGAGAGAGAGAGAGAGAGAGAGAGAGAGAGAGAGAGAAAGAGAGAGAGAGATCCACAAGGGCACTTCACTACGGTGCAACTGGAGGAGGAGGAGGACAGTCTCCATCTTGACTTCACAAACTATAAGGATGAGATTCCCTCCCTTCCAAGACTGACAACCAACCTTCACCTTCCGCCCCTCCAACACTTTACGAGGAAGACACTCCACCTCATCCTCTTACTCTTCGTCCTCCTTTTATCTCTCCTCCTCTTTCCAAGTCAAATATTTCCTTAGCCTTACAAGCATCAGGAGATAAACAATACACAGAAGAATTACTCAATAAGATGAATATATATACTTTACCCACCAAAACGAGTAAGATAATCCACAAAGAATAAAGAAAAATAAACTTGTCGAAGCAGAAAGGAATGCAAAGCCCAAGGGGTTCAGGGAAAAAAAAAATTTTTTCAAAGGGGAAAATTTTTCTCTTTTTTTTACACAAGGAAAAAAAAAGGAAAAAAAGGAAAAAAAAAAAGGAAAAAAAAAGGAAAAAAAAAAAAGGAAGGAAAAAGGAAGAAAGAAAAAAAAAGGGAAAGGAAAGAAGGAAAAAAAAAGGAAGAAAAAAAAAAAGGGGGGAAAAAAAAAAAAAAAAAAAACCTTGAAAAAGCGCAAAGGGAGTCTTGTGAGAAACGATGACCACGAGCGAGGTCACAAAAGAAGGGTCAAGAAAAATTAAATGGGCGGTGGTTTCTCACCAAACAGTAGAGACACGATTCTTCGTAAGCTGATGATTCGCTGCATCTTCACCATCACCACAGCAGTCGAAATAGTAGTAGTAGTAGTAGTAGTAGTAGTAGTAGTAGTAAAAGTGGGAGGGGGAGGGGGAGGGGGAGGGGGGAAGGGGGAGGGGAGGAGAGGAGGAGGAGGGGGAGGAGGGGAGGAGGAGGAGGAGGGGAGGGGAGGGGAGGGGAGGAGGAGGAGGAGGAATGCATGAGAAAAAGCAAACAACGACGCAACAGACCTTTTGGCCTAGAGGAGGCAGTTTAGAGGAACTAAGGGAACCACACTATACCTTATAAACAAGTAAGGCATCGAGGACAGGGTTGAAGACTGTCATGTATATCATATTGGAAAAATGGAAGATAAGATAGTGAAAATAACTTATATGTTCCTTAGACAAAAAATTGACGTTCGGTAATTTAAGCGACGAAAAAGGTGTGTTGGTTTTTTTGGGTTATCTCTCCAGTTTATTTTTAAAAGTTTGAACTTCTACAATTTCAAAAAAAAGAAAAAAAGTTTTTTTTTTTAAAAAAAAAAAATTTTTTGGGATCCTCCGTTTTCTTTGAAAAAATAAAAAGGGGAAAGGGGTTTTGGGGGGGGGGGGTTTGGGGGGGTGGGGGGGTGGTGGGGGGGTGGGGGTGTGGTGGTTGGGGGGCAAAGTAGGGGTACCCCAAAAGGGATGGTAAAGGGGGTAATCGCCTTTTTTTTGGCCCCCCCAAAAAACCCTTTCTTCCTCTTTTTCTTTAACCCTCAATAAATAAACCCCCCGCCCCTTTTCCCTTTTTACCCCCTCATCTATATTTAATTTCTATTTATTTTTTCCTATCACCCTCATCATCATCGCTTCCACTCAATTTCCATGTTAATCTCTCCTATACTTTGAAAATCAGCTTGAGTCCACCACTGCCTTCCTGTCACCCTTCCCCCCTCCCCCCTTTTACCCTCCCCTTTCCCCCCTATCATCCCCCCCCTATCACCCTCCCCCCTCCCCAAGGTCGCCACATTCTCTGCCTTGCACATCATCAAACACGTGCCTCAGGTGTGCAATTAATTCCTTCCCCCCAAAAATATACTGATAATTATGAATATGATATAGAATGCATCACAATCATTGTTGTTATTTAGCATTATCATCGGCATTGAAACAAAAGGAGCTTCGGTATTTCGTCCCATTTTAATAAATGAAAGGGTATTAATGAATTTAAAGGGAAGAGGAGAAAAGAAAAAAAAAGGATGGAGGCAAGAAAAACTGGAGAGAGAGAGAGGGGGAGAGAGGGGAGAGAGGAGAAGAGAAGAAGGGGAGAGAGAGAGAGGGGAGGAAAAGAGAGAGGAGAGAGGAGAGAGAGGGGAGAGAGAAGAGAAAAAGGGGGAAAAGGAAAAAGGGAAGGAGAGGGGAGAGAGAGATGGGGAGAGAGAGAGGAGGAGAGAGGAGAGAGAGAGAGAGAAGAGAGGGGAGACGAGAGGAGAGAGAGAGAGAGAGAGAGATATGGGCATGTCGGAAAAAAAACATTCTTAATATTTCTTCACAAGATGGCGGTGGCGGTGCGGTCTGGGGCGAGACGCGACTCTGGAATAGATCACCTCTGCGTGCCGTTACCTGCGCTCCCTCCCTCGGGTGGGTCGCGCACGGAGCTGGGTACCGAGGGTGTGAAGGGTAAAGAAAAAGGCTATAGTTTTGGTGGTAAAATGAAATTCTGTTGATTATGGATACCCGAAGAAGTAAAAACCTCCTTTATGAAATTATTTGGGATAAGCAAAATGTTTCAGAAGTCATGAAAACGTACATAAATTATATACCTATAGTGCTTAAGCTATTAAAATTCTCGGGATAAAAACTGAGACTACGTAACAAATGAGGAAATTGTTATTGGAGGAATGAAAATCTGATGAAATTCTCGGCGGGTCGCTAAGTGTTGGTGGAGAGGTATGAAGTGTGTAGAGTCCACATGCCACTCTTCCACGTCCTACCACTAGCCTCCCTTCCACCCCTCCACCCCTCCACTATGCCAACACCTCCAAGGGCCGCCTCAGGTTCCTCCGTCAACACGACACGTCTCTTCCTCCTTCCCTCCCTCAGTACCCCTCCTGCACCACACCTCGCCGAAGCAGCTTACTTGGAAGACTCTCAAAATATCACCTTTCTTCTCTGGGGTCTTTCACCTTGCAGAGACGCTGTGAGTAAATTTAAAAACCTGCAACCAATGTAAGGGCAATCCGTGTATATGCAGGAATATAAGGTGTAACGAGTAAGTCTAGGCGTTACATACCTGCAAGTGCGCTCCTATATAGGGATATCCCCATCGTGTTTTGTCTGTGTTTAATGTTCATATTACCGTGCACATAAACAGCAGGATGCGACTTAGACGAGATAATTATAACGCGCATACAAGGGGAAAAAAAGAAGATCGGCGGAGAAAAAAAAGTCCCGCAGGCCACCGCCACATCCACCCATGTTGCGTGCCGGGCCCCTCCACACCTCCACATGTTAATGCGAACGATAACGTCTCTCTGGGGCATCATAGAGCCACGCACCTACCGCCCACATCTCGGATCCCCTACGAGGCATCTGGGGCGGGAATGTAAATGCAGCTGAAAGTGGAATTTCAATTTAAGAGTCTTCAGCACATGAAGAGGTATGTCATAATGGCTGTGGCAGGGAGATGTGAGGTGGGGGTCAGCGGGATCGTGTACGTCATTTGGGGAAGTGATGGCGGGGCGAAGAAATGCGAGGAGTGAATGGGAAGTGAAAATGTGGTGAACAGAGACAAGGCCCCGGCGAGAGGGTAGAAGGCCGAGGGGGCAAGGAGGGGGTCTTTGGTGGGTCGGCATGATCAATAGCGGGAACAAGGCGGCACCAGACCCGCCGTCCATCACTCAGCCTCTCCCACCTGGACCATGTTACGGCCCACTAATTACCCGGAAAGTCGCCCGCTAACCAAGCCTCCGAAGGCGATCCATCACTCATCGTCCCCTGTACACCGCTCGGGGGGGCAGGTGGCTGGCGTGTGGCGAACTTGGGCGGCGGGCGTTAAGTGTTAGGCAGCGAGCGACGGGCGTTGGGTAGAGGGCGGCAGTTTATCAGCCGTCATTAGGAGCCTGACACCAACACGGCCGCTGGTGACACAATGGGTTGGTGCCGCGAAGGGGGTCACGGCCGGCACGCCTGGGCCATGATGGTCATCCCGCGCGTGTTGGTCGCCGCTGATGTAGTACCCGTACATATCTTTGTGTTTATAGTTTTTAGCGATAAGAAAGTACTACCTTCCTAGAGATATTACTTGTACAGGAAGAAACCACACATATGTCCCCCTATATGAATGATGGGTGCCAGGAAATTGTTCCGCCGCCCACCTTCCCATGAAGCTGTAAACGTCAAGCAGCCCTGAGGACCTACTTCGAGGTGCTGGTGGGGAGGCAAGGGATGGGGTGCAGGGTAGCTAGAGAGAAGCAGGGACTGCTGGCAAGGGAGGGGGGGGGGGGGCTAGATGAGGCAACAATTAGCATGCAACAGGCGAAGTTTTCGTGGCTGGAGCAGCGAGGGTCTTCTTGGGCCTTCTAGGGCCACAACGAAGGCCACCTGCGAAGGCTGGCCTCGCTCCAAATTCCTGCCTACCACCTGTCTGCAGCAGCAGAGGACGATCTTCCTCACACCGCACAAAGCACATCTCTATCCCATGAAAAGAAGATTACGAAGGAGTCAAACACAATAAAAGAACATCATTAACTCGATAATGACTTACATATTTCTTTCCCATGAAATGCCTACCCATGAAGCTCGTTCACTGGCGCACCAGCTCGACCTTCCTCATATAGCGGAGCCAATGAGAGCGTTGCCTGCCCGGAGGCCATAGGAAAAAAAAGAGATATGCTTACTGCTGGTGCGAAGGTCAACTTTTGTTTTCTTCCCTTCTTAAATTGGTGAACAAACAAGTGGGTCGGGTGACCTCCACCACCTCGGAGTAGCGGCGCCCTTCAGCGCGGCTCAGTACTGCTGTGCCTCAACTCTCCCCCCCCCCCCCCGTTATATTTCTAAAACAACGCGAGTAAATCACACCAATTAGGGGAGCAACGCGGCCACTATATCAGCGGTTGTCTGCTGCTCCTGTAAGCTAATCGAAGCGTCATGCTGTTTACTTTATTGCTGTGACGGCCGCGGCCACTTCATTACAGCGGCCCTCGTGCCCTTGTGATGGTGACAGGCGATCAGCTTAAAAAGGTGCGGCATGTATAGGGGGTAGTTAGCGGCATCGTGATTAGGAGAAACATACTATAAGAGATACGACCAACGGGAGGGAAGAAGAAGGGACCTGAAGAAGCAGCCAGCAGGAGGGAGAGAAAGAATTAAGTGACACGGCTAATTACTACGACCAAGGCACGTCTGTCCTTTATACTAAACTCACGATTCATAAAAGCAAATGAAAAAACGAAAATAAAGAATGAAGGGGTGAAGGGGAGGCCTCGAGGATATTAGTTGTAATACTTGTTAATGGTGGCGTGCAGAGGGAGGCTGGAGGATCGAGGGGGAGGGGGAGGGAAGCGGCGCGGCAGGGGGGAGGAGAAAGTGCGGTGGAGAGAGAGTGCTTCCAGAGTCCCCCGAAACAGCCAAGGTAACTTCCTCTACACTAAAAATATTGCATTCTCTTACCCATCAGTTCTTCAAGGTTGAACACACACACATACAAATATATCTCTCACTCTTTCTCTCTCTCCTGTCACCCTAATTAACTCAAACACGAGACAAACAAAGGTCAAAACACACACGCACGCAACGCACACACGAGAATCCACACGGAAGCCACAACACAATCCATAAATATCATAAAAATGCAACGAAAAACTGAAGAAGAAAAAAGTACGAGGTTGAGCTTATGCAAGGTTGTGTGGGTGAGGGAGCATTAGAAGGAGGCAGAGATACACGAGGGGGCGGCGTCAGTATCTTACGCATGAAGAGATAAGAAGCGACCTGTTGATAACGCAGAGGCAGAGGCATGGGTGCATGGTGTCCTCAGGTAGCAGGAGCGCGGGCCTCCATCAGATAAGGGTTGGGCAATACTTTCATATGTATCTCCTTGCTGCCCGGAGTGAATGACTATAGCGCCCTTAGTATAGCTTCCTCCTCCTCCTGCTTATCATTCCACAGCTTGCATCGCCACGTCAAGGATGTAGCATAGAGAGCAAGGTCGTGAGTTTTATATAGTGCCTTGGTGGCTCTTCAATAATTCACTTCCTTGTTGTTGTTATTGTTGGGGTGGTGGTGGTGGGGGTAGCAATAGTAATGGTCGTATTGTGGTTACAGAATCTCTCTCTCTCTCTCTCTCTCTCTCTCTCTCTCTCTCTCTCTCTCTCTCTCTCTCTCTCTCTCTCTCTCTCTCTCTCCACATAAGTACATCATATCCTTGCTTGGAAGGCCAGAAAAACAAAAACCTACACTATCTCGCCATCGCATAGCGTATCACAAAGGAAAAAATGTTCACGTATATGGAGCAAAACTATAACCATCTTCCGCTTAATAGTTGGGCGAGGCAGGCCCGCAATTCAACGAGGCTAACAAAGACATTTATTCAGTCTTTTCTCATATCGTTTACTATTTTTTACCTCTCTCTCTCTTTTCTCTCTCTCTCTCTCTCTCTCTCTCTCTCTCTCTCTCTCTCTCTCTCTCTCTCTCTCTCTCTCTCTCTCTCTCTCTCTCTCTCTCTCTCTCTCTCTCTCTCTCACATTGTATCAATATGATAGCTATAGGTCGATACCCTTCACCTTTCCTTTCCTAAGACACTCGAACAAAGTTCCTCCTGCCTCGCCCGGCTCCCATTTCACCACATCGTCCTTAACTTGTTTTTCAATCAGCCAGCTGGTCCCGCCAGGTTGTCAGGTGTGCGCACACATACCTGGGCTTGACTGCCTCGACCTGTGTCACAGTTATCCCAGCCTGAGGGCCTAATAGGGAAGGGAAGTCCTGCCTCACAACAGCAGCAGGGCGCCACACGCTGCAGGTGGGTGTCACGCGATTACCATAATGTTTGTCTCACACCTCCAAACAAGAGTGTCAAGCGTTGCCTAACTCGATATAAAAATCGAAAGAGAGAAAATTAATCGTTGGGTAGTCCTTAACCTTTAAGTGTGGACTTTTACCAAGGGACGATATTAAAAATAAATGTGTGAACAATATTAAGGGATGGGCCGAGGACTGTTAATGAATGGGTAACAGTAGGAGTAAGAGCTATAAATATGCGTTGCCACACGTCCAGGAAAGGATAGTTATCTGTGGTGTTTATTTGTCCAAGGCGTCACGACGGCCGCCCAGGGTGTAAGAAGCGTCAATGAGCTCATGAAACACCTCGGCAGGTAAGTACTCGGGGCTCAACACGCTGCAAAAACCGAGCTTCCTGACTGATTCGTTTACTTATCACTGATCTCTCTCAGTCCATCTTTGGCAGCAAACGCCCGGCAAAAACAACCATTGCGAAATATAATTGCTAAACTGGAGCAGCCAGCCAGCCAGCCCATCAGGACAATGGCGGCGCGGCGGCCACCAGCCCCGGGCACGTGACCACGCCCTGCCGCTAAGGCCACACCTGCCAGGGAGGCCGCCACCTCCTCGCCGACCACCCCCGCCCCGCCCCGCCCATGGAGGAGGCGGGCTTCCACATCCCTAGAGCTTCCAAATTCAAATACAACCGTGCCTTGTCTGACTACAAATGAAGATAAGATAAAGATTTTCATCCTATCTAGACACTTTGCAAGTACTAACTACAAAGTTATTGACTATACAAAGCGCCGCCACGTCAGCACGAACTAGGCGGACTCGAACCGCTGACCGAATGCACAGGGACGCTGCACATTGCGAACTCACGTCTCTACCAACCTTGCCACCCTGACGGGCTACAAATGAAGACAATCTCCATTATAAATCAAAACAATAATTCACCTTTACTTAACTGTATTAAGCCATAAATTTGGAGTGTCTCCGATAACAAAATACAGACCTGTTCGAATACTTAGAGAATCGTCCATACAACAGATAAGCACAAAGCTATGGAAGTAAAACCCATTGTTGCCGCCACTGAGGGCAAAGATGAAGTCTGAGCGAGGCTTTGTTGTTGATGCGCCGCACGATGGTGATGCTTCCTCGTCTCTCACCTGTCTGCGGGGACCCACCGGGCCTGCAGTCCTCCCCCTCACCTGCCCAACACCTGCAGGCGACAGGGCCTCACCTCACAATACACCAAGCTTGGCTACGCCGCCACCACGACACAATCAACTTAATTAAGGCATGAATTACGCGGTGACACATTGCGCCCCGCTCACCGCAGACCGACGTGGGGGAATGTTAACTCTCTTCCCTCCTCAACACAGGCCCACGGGGGAGGACACGGGGCGCCATGCCAAGGGGTGAGGCGTGATTAGACGCCAAGAGTATTTGTGCTGTGCCTCAAGTGTGTGTGCATATCCAGGTCCGGAAGTAAAACCGTCACGATGGCCGCCGTACGAGCAGGGCGCCGCACGGCCACCCATAAGATTGACTCGGCGGGTGAATGAGTCTTAAGAGTCGTAAATATTTCTCGATAAGTATTTATGGTCGTAGGATTATTTATTATTCGTGGCGCGGCCTCCCGTCATGGCAGATCACTGTTATTAAGGTGAGCGCCATGCATTATTGAACATCGGGCGCCGCGTCGAGACTAATGGGCAGGCCGTGGATTGCTATAATATACTCCTTCGTGTCTCTTTACTTTCCTCAATGCTGCCAACACCCGCACTACCCTCATCGCACTCTTCCTTTTTTACGGATCTCGCCTCTCTTCCAATCTTTATAAATTCACAAGGGAAGCTTAGAACTATCATTGCTTAATTAATAATGATTAACAATTAACAACCCCTTCAGTAGCATGTGCCTTGCTTGTCTCGTCCACTTCATGCCTGTCGAGACAAGCACCTGATGATGACTTCACGCCCTCACGCCAGCCCACTAACTATCAATCCGTGTCTTGTTAACAAGGATTCAATTACCCCTCGTTGTTACCTTCTTTAAATTCACTCCCTTGGAATACGTCACTTGCTTTATAATCATTGCTGGCTGAGGAGGAGTAAGGTACTACATGCGTATTCTCCCTATCGTATCACTCTAAATGCTATCATATATGCACTCCCCTCACCTCACACACCCAAACTTTCTACTTCCCCCTAGAACCTCCTAATAAATAATGTCAACTGAGTGACTGTCTTGAGAGAGATCAACCCAACGTCCTAAAAATGTTACGGTGGCATCGGCGTAAATTAAGGAAAAAACTCTCTCTCTCTCTCTCTCTCTCTCTCTCTCTCTCTCTCTCTCTCTCTCTCTCTCTCTCTCTCTCTCTCTCTCTCTCTCTCTCTCTCTCCTCATGAAGGTGATGAGTGTTCCAGGATACAAACAGGAATCAGACATCTTCTCATGCCTACATTTTTCATTTTCTCACACTTACTGATCACCTGAGACTAAAGATTTCAAGATAATTCGTTGCGCAATGATGTATGGATGGACTGTGTGTGTGTGTGTGTGTGTGTGTGTGTGTGTGTGTGTGTGTGTGTGTGTGTGTGTGTGTGCGTGCGTGCGTGTGTGTGTGTGTGTGTGTGTGTGTGTGGTGTGTGTGTGTGTGTGTGTGTGTGTGTGTGTGTGTGTGTGTATGTGTGTGTGTGTGTGTGTCGTGTGTGCGTGTGTGTGTGTGTGTGTGTGTGTGTGTGCGTGTGTGTGCGTGTGTGTGTGTTTTGTGTGCGTGTGTGTGTGTGTGTGTGTGTGTATGTGTGTGTGTGTGTATGTGTGTGTGTGTGTGTGCGTGTGTGCGTGTGTGTGTGTGTGTGTGTGTGTGTGTGGTGTGTGTGTGTGTGTGTGTGTGTGTTGTGTATGTGTGTGTGTGTGTGTGTGTATGTGTGTGTGCGTGTGTGCGTGTGTGTGTGTGTGTGTGTGTGTGTGTGTGTGTGTGTGTGTGTGGTGTGTGTGCGTGTGTGTGTGCGTGTGTGGTGTGTGTGTGTGTGTCTATCCACGCCCCAGACACAGAATAAGCTACAAGTCTCTGTATTCCTCCAGTTTTGTTTTTTCCGTTCCTTCGACTCAAACCCATTCGTCCTCGACCCCACTGACCCACGACGCCCAAGATAATGGCTTAACATTTCACGCCGCCACGCCACCAACTACCTCCACCTCCTCCATCCGCTTAGTGGAGTAAAACACCTCCACCACGGCTTCTTCCCACGCCCACTCCATCAGCCTATCCGCCGCCCACGCCGAGAACAATCAGGCGGTCACGAGTCAAGGCCAAGACGTGACTCAAGGTCTTCCAAAATTTGATGTGGTCTACTTCCAGGGCCTAAACCTTCATCCAGCCACGTCCGATTTTTATCTTTTCCACGCCTCCATTAATATTCCTCACGCCAACACACTCAAGACGTTCCACAATACTCACGTTCACATGCTGTCATATAATACCACACACACACACACACACACACACACACACACACACACACACACACACACACACACACACACACACACACACGAACCCACGCTGAGCCTATAGGATCTTCAGCTTTTTCCTTTTTATTACATGACCAGACAAGGCGATGAACTTTTTTGTTTGGAGGAGGGGGAGGATGCGAATAGCTTTATGGCTTTATGGCCCGTGACGATAAGGAGGCAGTGGTGACGTGGCCGAGACTATCCTCCCTGCGAAGGACCTGTATGTATGTAAGGGGAATCACTGTCCAGCTGAATTGGTTGCCAGAATGCTTGAGAAAGATGGTGGAGAGAGGAGGAAGAGGGTGGCTGTTGTTGTGTGTAGGGGGGGGGGGAGGGTTGATACAGGAAGGCGGCAGTTCTCTCGCTACGTCAAGCACTCAGCCTTCTCAACCTCCGGGACACACGTACCCAACATCGTGCAATGAATGATCAAGGAAAGAAATAAGTTACTTAAAAAAAAAGCAAAAACTGGCCATTGTCTTCTTTTTCTTTACATATCATATTAGTACAACTCTCACGTCTACATCATTCCTCCCCGGGTCAGCCTTCGTCCCCGCCAAACCCCGGATGCCGCGCCACACGCCTCCAGGCACCACGCGGCCGCCGCCTCGTGTTCCACAGAATCATAAAATCATGAACATTAACAAAACGATGATGATTTGCCTTTGCCGCTAACATGTTAATTACACAGCACAGACAATGGAGTGAGTGCGGGGATCTTGGGCGGCGGAGATGAGTGACGTGAAGATTATTGCACAACAGATTGATTGATTGATTCCCTGAAGCCTCAAGGAAAGGAAGGGAGAGTGGAAAGCAACACTGAAATATTCACAAAGCGCGACCTTGCCTCTCTCACGTGCAGGTGGCGTGTGAGGCTACAGTAAAACACGACTCCTCCAGCGTTGTGATTCACTTGGGAGTCGAGACTGTGGCCAGTGAGGCACGTTAATGTATTGGATTCACGACGAGAATATATTTCACTGTCATCTCCTTGACGTGCGCCAGGGTCTCTCCGGCCCTTTCCGTCTCCGTCAGGACACAGCCAGCAAGAGAAAACACTTTCGGCAGGAACGCCACTAAGGGCCGTGGCCAATGTTCGAGCGTGAGGGAACGCGGAACTCTCCTTGAGCGCGTCGCTGCCCTCAAGCTGAAACGCGCCGCAGCAAGTTTTTCATTCATCGTACATCCCTTCGACGGCGATAACATTTTTCTCATATACTATTATGATCCCGATTTACGTGAGCTTCAAACATTGACGTTCTAAGAGCCTGACCACCAGCTTCCTGGAATGCCGCTCCCCACGCCGAACCCAACGACCCACTCATCGCCAATCACCAAGCTAATGTTACAGTGTCACGCGTCACGGCGGATGTTGCGGTGATTGTGTCTTGAACAGAAGCAACGACTCACGCTCGTCGGTCAGTCAGTGAAGAAAAAGTTGTGAACCTCATCTCTTCTGTCACACACTAGTTGCACGTTTTCAAGTACTGTCCTGACGTTCTTAAAAGCTAAAAAGGTCTCTCAAATTGGGATTCCCAGTATACCTAAATATACAATAGTTGGACTTCCCTATATACCTAATATACCTATAGTACTCTCCGTACAACTTGTTTACATAATAGTAAATTCATGTGTTCTACACAAATGTAACGACACTTTCATACTCATGTGATCCCGTAGAAGCCGCTACAAGGATCTGCGTAGCTGTGGTCCGTAAAGGAACCACGTTAATGATAGTCTGTCGCCTGGCAACTCAACATTTTCAAGGTTCTGTCCGTGTTCTGTGTGGGACACCTTTAACCTGGGTGGTTCCTCGCTACGCCTCGACCACCACACACAAAACGTAAGTTAGTCAAAGCCTTCGTCAACAACACCATGACGAATGTGTTAGTCACAGTACCTCGTGACTACGGCAAACCTTACTTCTGTTTATCAAAGATTTACTCTTTGTGAAATATTTGGAATACAACACTGATTCTGTACCAATGCACTAATGATCATGATAATATATTATAAGTCTTAAAACGACGGGTCTTTGAAAGCATTTATTCATATTGCGACGCTTGGCATTTCTCCTCCGAAATATTGTCAAGTAGCCTACCACATTTACTTGAGTTGAAAACTGATGAAGATAAAGTAAATATTTGGCGCAAATGTGATTTGGTTCGGTTAGACATGCTGCAGAGATATGAAAGAGAAANACTCCCGTAAGTACAGCAGGCAGGACTTGCTTTTCTTAATCATTACATTGCATCAAACCCAGATATTTCAGTTTGATTATCTACCCTGGCCTAGGTTTCAAACTTGCCCATAAATTTCATTAGAGAACCTTTGCACACAGTCTTAAAAAGCTTCTCAAAAGGGAAACAATATATCCTGCTCCACCCTGGCTCTGTTTCAGGTGCGTGACAGTAAAGGGGCTGAGGTTAGCGGTGCTCAGGGTGACGCTTCTCTACGCCCTCTCCTCGCGGGGCTCCTCGGCATTCTCCCGCCACGCGTTGCGGCGCTACTACCCTCACGGTCGCCCTGCCGGAAGGTGAAGCATTGACATCATATTTCTTTTAGTCGATGTACACTTCTATAATAATATAAGCGAAAGTGTGTCTGTCTGTCTGTCTGTCTGTCTGTGTGTGTGTGTGTGTGTGTGTGTGTGTGTGGTATGGGTTCCGACCCCCGTGGCGCAATCACCTCATATGGCACAATTTTGGAACCAGGTCGACCAGGGGAAGGTTTTAAGCGCACTTATGAGATGATTCGATCACTTTTTTTTTTCTTTTTTTTAGCAGCCTATTAGCGAGAATTGTGAAACAAAAAGTGGGTTGCGAGAATTGAGGAAGCCTTGATGTAGGGTGATGGGTAATGGGTGAGTGAATGGGTGGGGTGATGGGTAATGGGTGTGGGGTGATAGGTGAGTGAATGGGTGGGGGGTGATGGGTGAGGGAATAGGTGGGGGGTGATGGGTAATGGGTGAGTGAATGGGTGTGTGGTGATGGGTAATGGGTGAGTGAATGGGTGGGGGGTGATGGGTAATGGGTGAGTGAATGGGTGTGTGGTGATGGGTAATGGGTGAATGAATGGGTGGGGGGGTGATGGGTAATGGGGAGTGAATTGGGTGGGGGAATACATACATTTCTACATCCATGATTTCAGGAAAGTTAGAAGGGGCTATCTGGAGAGTCCGTGTTTGGTGGGCCGAAGGCCCACCAATAGCCCTCCGCAGGAGCTAGCCAAAAAGTCCGCCCGGAGGGCGGCTTTGCGGCTAGTAACAAATAAATCTCCGTAGTTGTCATAACATAATGATAAGTTACTGGTAAAAAAAGCAAAGTCATCGAGTGCTACATGTACATATCTATCGTGTACATTTCAGAGTTGCTCGTTGAGAATAAAGAAAATATTTCATCACGGCGTTACACTTCACCCAAACTTGAAGCGGGAATATCCCTTCAGTGATGTGCTGGACGCCCCTCGTGTTCTGCTCTGTTCTGACTCACACACTGAGAGGAGTCAAGGGCTGGCTCGGTGCATTCTTCAATGAAACGGAATGGTGGTTCGTAAATGGTAATGTGAATGATAAACAACTATGAGCTTTAATGACGGGCTTAAGTTACCGGGAACATAAATATTTAGATACTATATTACTGCTCTCTGTTCAAGGTGCCCGGCACGGCAGGAACATGATGGCAGGGACTTGGGTACAAAGGCTTCACACACACACCGTCACCGGATGTCTTTCGTGTATTGAAATGTTTATAGCGGGACCTTGTGATGATAACCGCTACGCCGCTACAACGCGATGATGACGGAAGGGACGGGCGTTCCACGACGGGCCTCACACACACAAAACGTAAGTTAGTCAAAGCCTTCGTCAACAACACCATGACGAATGTGTTAGTCACAGTCACTCAGTCACTCAGTGTATCGTGTCTACGGACAAACCTTACTTCTGTTTATCAAAGATTTACTCTTTGTGAAATATTTGGAATACAACACTGATTCTGTACCAATGCACTAATGATCATGATAATATATTATAAGTCTTAAAACGACGGGTCTTTGAAAGCATTTATTCATATTGCGACGCATGGCATTTCTCCTCCGAAATATTGCCAAGTAGCCTACAATTTACTTGAGTTGAAAACTGATGAAGATAAGTAAATATTTGGCGCAAATGTGATTTGGTTCGGTTAGACATGCTGCAGAGAAGAAAGAGATACTGAGAAGAGAATACCATCATGACAGGCTAAGCAGTGTGCCCTGTGCAGAGCAAGGCAAAGGATTATACGGTAAGTAATATTTTTTTTTCTCTTAATTGGTTCTTGAAGTAAGTATAATATTAATTAAGGAAGCATGACAAATAAAATAAGAGTTGTGAAGAGCAGAGTATTGCGCATCATAGACGTCAATTGTTCGCTTGTTTTGCTTTGGGTTAAATACTTGAATAGTGCCGCGATTCCTGAGGAAGACACAAGACAGGGCAGCTGCCACGCCTGTGATAGCATTATTGGACATCACCAGGGCTCATAGTGTTCCCCAAGGGATCCTCGCAGCCCTAAACAACAACAGCAGCCAGCATAATAGTGGCGAGGCCAGCCAGACTCACGGCACTCATGGCAACACGGCTGCTGACCTGGGTTTGATATCCTGCCGCCCTTCGCCTCCCTTCGAGTTCCTTGCTATATACCTCCCTCGCCTTCACTTGCAGTGAACATTTCCATTCCACGATCAGTGTATGTATTGGTAAGTAGTAAATTGGTTTTTCTGTAAGGCATTTCTAAGTAGGTATGTCACTTCAATATACCATGGCAGTTTATGTTGGTGTTGTACATTTGCTGCGAGGACCCCTTTGGGGGGAACACTATAAGCCCTGGTGATGTCCTATGATGCTAAAACAAAACGTGGCAGCTGACCTGCCTTCTTCAGGAAGGCACAGGTGAGGCGATGACAAGAGTGTTGCCGTGGGGGGGGGGACGCCCGCCGCCGCCAGAATCACTAAAAGGCGGTATAAGTGCAGGTATATTCTAGTGTCCTTTCCCGCCCTTATTAGTGTGTGTGTGTGGGGGGGGGGGGGGGGTTCCACCAAACCTTCACAAGTTCCTTCAGATACCTCTAAAACGTAATTATAAAGTGTGTGGTAAAATTTTTTTTAGGTTACCGGGGGGGGGTTCGAGAATATGGAGCTTACTTGGAGGGGGGTGAAAGTCAGTTCGTACAAATTATTTCGTACCCCAAAAAGTTGCTTCGTAGTCTATAATCTATATAAAACTATAGTCTTTTCGTACACTCAACTCAGAGTTGAACTTGAAAACTAGTTACAAACGAGGTAAATTTCTATTTTTGCCCATACTCCCCCACTTTCCCCCAAACACTTTTGGGGAAGCTGTGGGAATTCAGGGCTTTCGGGTGGGGAACAATTATGCGTCGAAAACACGTAATTAAAGATTTTGTGTAGGGGGTTAAATTCCTAGATCTAAGGTAATTTCCTTATATCTAGAGAAATTTCCCTAACCTAGCGGGGGCTTGACCCACCGATAACCTAAGCAAACCAAACCCAAAAATCTAACCAAATTTAACAAAACCCAAATCAAAACCAAAACCAAATCAAACCAAAACCTAACCAAATATAACCTAACCTAACCAAATATAACCTAACCTATCCATATATAACCTACCCTAACCTACCCAAATATAACCTACCTTAACCTAACCTAACCTAAACCAATCTAACCTAACCTCCTAGCTGGGGTTGGGGGGTTCTCGACACTTCGGTCATCTTTCTGAGAGGATAGTCAGGTTCACACGTCTCTGGACTCAGAAGAAATCCAATCAATTTTCCCTCAGATCTAGGGAATTTTTCAATACCCGAACTCAAAAACTATGTGGTTGCGACGCATATTTTGAAACCCGAGCCAAATATCCCGCATTGCCCCAGGTCCCCAACTTGTTTTTGTGGGAGAGGGGAGTATGGGCAAACACTAGAATAATACCCAAAACGACACAGGTATGTACGAAAAAACTCAAAATCAGTGTACGAAACAACTTGGGTAAATTTCTAGTTTTTTGCCCATACTCTCCCACTTCCCTCAAACAAGTTTGGGGACCTGTGGGAATGCGGGGTTTTTCGGGGGGGAACAAATAAAGCGTCGGAAACAAGTAATTTAAGATTTTGGGGTAGGGGGGGTAAAATTCCCTAGATCTAGGGTCATTTCCTTATATCGAGAAAAATATGCCCAATCAAAATTAACCAAACCTAGGGGGGGGGCTTGAACCACGATAACCTAGCCTAACCAAATCTAACCTAAGCTAACCAAAACCCAAAAATCGAACCTAACCAAATCGAACCTAACCTCCTAGCGAGGGGTTGGGGGTTCTCGGCACTTCGGTCATCATTCTGTGAGGATCGGCAGGTTCACACGTTTCTGGCTCAGAAGAAATCCATTAATTTTTCCCTAATCTAGGGAATTTTTTCAACACCCCTAACTCAAAAACTATGTGGTTGCGACGCATATTTTGTACCCCAGCCAATATCCCGCATTACCCCAGGTCCCCAATTTTTGTTTTGGGGGAGAGGGGGAAGTTGGGCAAACACTAGAATAATACCATAACTTCTGTACGAAACTCCCTGTAACCATCACACTTCATCAAGATCACACGTTTATCAGTTATATATTATTATGTATTTTCGGTTTTGTATCATCCAATAGTATATATCGGATATAGTTTACGTCATCTACATAATCTACCCCACATACAAAACTCGTTTCCTCTCCTTCCCCTCCCAAAACCGAGGGTTTTTTTCCCACATTCCCGATGGGTCCTTAGGTTTGTTATGGTGAGGGGGGATAACTGCAAAATTAGGCATTTCCAACAATTTTGAATGTGATTAACATTCTTACCACATCAAAAATACATAGGGAAGAGAAATTTTAATCTCATACTCAATTATTGTTTGGAAGTACCTTCCTGTGACCTGGAAGTATGGTGGCCTTCACCCCCCCATTATCCCCTTGTGTTATTTTTCATATCCGACGGTTCTTACAGGGGTTAGAATACAGGTAAAATTCTAGCGTTCTTTCCCGCCCTTATTAGTGGGGGGTTTTGCAGTAAATTTCTAGCGTTTGCCCATAATCTCCCCCTTCCCCCAAGCAAGTGTGGGGATCCTGTGGGAATGCGGGGTTTTCGGGTGGGGAACAATAACTGCGTTGAAATACATATTTTTGGAGTTATTTAGGAGATTCAAAATTCTCTATATCTAGGGTAATTTACCTAGATCTAGGGAAATTTACCTAACTAAACTAAACCTAACCTAGCTAATAACCTAACCTCATTTAACCTAACCTCCTAAACTTACCAAATTTAACCTGATATCCTAAACCATTAGGAGGTCAGGTTAAATTTGCTAAAACCCAGCATTTACCGGAAAACCCTCCACTAATAAGGGCGGGAAAGAACTCTAGAATTTTACCTGTATTTCTAACCCCTGTAACAACCGTCGGATATGAAAAATAACACAAGGGGGTAATGGGGGGGTGAAGCCCACCATCGAGGTTCGGTTAAGTTATCAATGCCCGGTAAAATTTACACTAGGACCCGAATTTCCTCTACACAATATAGAGTATGATTTATGGTTACCTTAATGGATTCTGAAAAAACATTCTCTCCATGAGCTTCTGTTGTAAATTACTAGTTTCGGAGATCTAAATTGTTATTAATTTGATTTAAAATTTTATTTTTAACGTACTTTGTACTAAATTACTGGTTGAAAGTACCAAAAATATCAACTAACCTAAGCCCTCATTTTAACCTGACTAAAGCCAAATTCGCATTAATAATTAATAATTGCTCCGCGGCAAAGGAGAAATTGAGGCGATGCAGGTCACTAGCGAAAGAAGAGTGAGGTGCATGTAAACACTTGTCTCTCTTGTCACTTGTCATACCCAAAAAAGTACTGATTTGCGACGGAAGCTCTTTGGGGAGAGTTTTTTTTTTAATCCAATAATCTAAACAAAAACCATACTCCCAATGGTGTAGGTAATTCTGGTCCTATTGTAAAATAATACCCAATGCCAGGTTAGGTTAGTGAGTTAAGATTTTTT